>OZ005654.1:124704586-125132086 GCA_963930645.1 Salticus scenicus
TATAAATACAGGTTTGAGATTAAGGGGTAAGATAACGAATTCTGTTATGAAAACTTATGTTAAAACAATTCAAATTAGGTTTCGGAAGACTTTTAAATAATAATTAGTTCTGTGTGAGGGAGGCTTCCGCCCCTCTCAACCCCCCGTTTCATTATTGCACCTACATAAAAATATATATATATATATATATATACATAAATAAAAGAAAAATAAAATAAAAATCATAAATTAAAAAAATATTTTTACATAATTAAGTACATAAATATTAATTATTACAATTATTTTATACAGAAATAATGGAGTGTGAGAAACAAACAGTCATGTGTACTCACACTACTGATGACTGCTACGAGGGAGTAATAGTAATATAATAATTATGAATCAGCGCAATTACTTTGAGCATATCGATTGAGATCATCACCGTCAATCCAGTTTCATTTATATTTTCAATATTTTTCTAATTCCAAAATGTATTTTGCTTTGAGTGATTAGAGCAAATTATAAAAAGACCAGACTTTTTAATCAATGAACAGTTGGTTCATGCATGAGATATTCTTATGGAAAATTTAAATGAAAGTGTCTTTTTGATAAGTTCAAGAAATGATGAAACGAACTTCTTTTGTATATTAATTTCCTGCGTGAATGATGGATCATATACTGTTGTATGTCATTTTAGATAGCTGTCTGAAAGGCCAATTTTCTGAAATCTTTTCTTGCAAGACTAAAAAAAATGACTTAACTAGTCAACAGTTTGGATTTCCCATAATATTGGAATCTAGGCTATTTTTTACTTTCTTCTATATTCAACTGAAAAAAAGTATTTCATTCGTAAAGAATTTCGACTTCTGGTTTTTGATGGATTTACACGTTTTGAGAGGTTCAGAACACGATTTGACGATTTTTAGAAAATGTCTGTCTGTTTGTGTGTGTGTGACAAAAAAATTGGGGTGACTGTATCTCAGGAAGTGCTTCAGAGAATTGCATATAAATTTATATGTAGATGCACCCTGACCTAAGTTAGTGCCTTTCAACTTTTGGTGTCAATTGCGTCAATTGCTCAACAGCTGAGGGTGCTATACAGCGATTTCCACAATTTTAAAGAAGGGTATATTTCAGGGACTAGGGAATAAATTCGCATATAAATTTATACCTAAATGCACCTTGACCTGAATAAGTGTTTATTAGTTTTTGGTATTGTTTCTCAACAGGTGGCGTTGCTATACAGTGATTTCTACAATTTAAGTGAAGGCTATGTCTCAGGAGCCACTGTACAGAATTACATATACATTTATATGTAGATGCACCTTGACGTAAATTAGTGTCTGTAAACGTTTGGTGTCAATCTCTCAACAGGTGGCGCTGCTATACAGCGATTTCCGAAATTTAAGAGAAAGCTATGTCTCAGGTTCTATTGCGTATAATCAAGCGAAACTTAATGTGTCAGAAAGCCATTATGAGACATTATGCTAATTCAATTTTTATGCATATCGACCTATAGATGACGCTGCTGTACTGCAATATTCTCCGAAAGCAGGAAGATAATATCTCAACTTCTGTGGCGTATAGCCGTACGAAACTTAAAATGGAGATAACCGTTATGAAAAAAAAATTTAAGGTATTAATTACATAGAATATTACTTTCTTTGGATATTTAGTGTTAGTTTTATCTAAGATGAAAATCATCTGCATTTCATTATGGTATATAATTTTAATAAATAATAGTTTTAATAATTTTTTTGTACTGAACCAATTTGTGTAGGAAAATATAGAAGAAAGTCTTGTGGGAGCGACAACATCCTAGTTTTTTCACTAGATTTGCTGCAATATCCACTTGATGTGCTAATCTTTTATCTATAAATTATTGGAGTATCACATATGGCTGCAAATTTTTTAGTTCGATCTTCTGTCAAGCCAGCATTATTCCCTTTCTTTTTCTGCTTATTCCAAATTTACTACCTTCAATTTAGTTTTGGTATTAGTGTTTGTTTGCCCTTTATATATATATTATAAGAAAGAAAGAAATTATTGAATTAAATGCAAATGTAACATTCTACGCAGAAATGCGAATGAAAAAATATGGCGTCTCATACGAATCACTAAGAAAAGATTCATTAGAAAAAGGTATAGTGAAAAGCATATTGTAAAGTATTACTACTACACTGACCGAAGATATAAATTATATCGTAATATTCTCGAACGGTATATGTCATCGCTATATTAAGATTATATGTTCTTTCAATAGGAGGCCAATGTGATAGCTTTTTATGTTTTCATAGAATCTTTTATAAAGCTTTTCCCGTTTTCTAAATCACGGATACAATTTTAATTTTATTTTTTAATGCATCTTTCTTATTATTTTCTATTGAGCTATTTCACAGGAATTCAATCTGGTTTATAATTGGCATTCTTTAATTTGCAGTTTTTCTCGAAAACTATACGAGTGGAGGATGATTCTTTGAAGAACATTTTTTACGTACTTAGAGCGCGATGTGAATAATTTTTTAGATACTGAGTACTTGCTTTATATATAGAGAATCTACATGGAAAATTACAGTTAGGAGTTAGCGATGAAAATTAATATTCTGTTTATCAAAAAAAAAAAAAAAAAAAAAAAAAAAAAAAACGCGTTTTCCAAGGAGTTTTATAGTGATAATGTGAAACACTTTAATTAAAATCCTGCTTCATCTAAGTTTAAAACGTAATTTTTATGACAAGTAATTATTAGCTCATAAAGTAGGTAAGTTTCCTGACGGACGTAAAACGGGTCATAATGAATACGAAGCACAATACTGGAAACAGGTACAGCCCTCATTCAGCTACTTCTGTATATCAGATCCGAAAGAACTGAAACCCTTGAGACTAATTTCTGTAGAGCCGAGATAGTCGAGTCGGTAGAGCGCCAGGCTCGTAATTGGAAGATTGCAGGTTCAGTACTCGAGCCGGCCAAAGACCGTCGTGCACACTAATGGTGGCTGGTGCACGTAAAATCTGTCGTGGCCGCAATGTCCTCTATGTTTCCATCAAATTATTCCTCCGGGAGTCACTGGAGCTGAAGGATCAAAATTGTGATGAAATGTCTCCGGACCACCTCTAAGGATGAGTCCCAGACTGTCGCACATTGCGCAGCACAAGTGCGACGTAAAACCCAACCAACCAACCAATTTCTGTATAACGATGTCGAAGCAATCTGCCGCAAATACACAGGCTGCCTTTTCAAGCTGCCTGTATGCCATCCTCACTGAGGAAATGGACTAGGAACTATTTCAGGTACTAGAACAGATGAATTACTCTTGCAGAAAGATCGGAACTACAGACGGGATGATAAAATAACTCCCAGAGAGCCCAGAAGGATAAGGTGACCATATTTTCGAACACTGATTTGAGGACAAATTCATGTATACTGTACCCGAATCGGAGTAAATTTCGAGGACATTGAAAATTCTATTTGGGGACTTTTTCGAGGACATAACAGACTAATGCCTAAATGCATTATTTAAAAAACACTCTGATTTATACATTACAAAAAGCACTGAAATACTCCTTTATATCACAGATTGATGAACCTAAGGTACATTTATGCAAACAAAACTATCCCACTATTACTGAAATAGTTAAATCTACAGAACACATTTACATTTTATTTATTATTATAATATAAGTAAATACAAAATAAGAGCATTTCAATATAATCTTCAGAATCCCCCTTCCTATAAATGCAAAAATTATTCCCTATATATGACCAAAAATAAATAAATAAATAAATAAAAATAAATGAATAAGTAAATAAGTAAGTAAAAACTTTTTTTCTTTTATTGATGCAATTTGTGGTGCTCATATAGCTGCTATTTTTGTTAAAACTTTTTGAAACAAATTTTATTATTCACTTCACAAAATCTAGCAAGATAGAATCCATATGCTGATGAGCACTGCATGATTTTGCATTGTTCATGAAGCACAATGGTGTTTATTTCACGGTTTTGTTGATTCTCAAACTTGTGCAATTATTTGTGCATTTGAACCCGATTTTGAGAAAAATAGATACAAATATTTAAGTTTGATGACATTTAGTGTCCCCAAATAGCCAAATATTTTTTGGGGACTAAAAATGAAAAAGGTCAAAATTCGGGGACTATCCTCGAATTTCGAAAACGTATGGTCACATTACCGAAGGATCGTGCTGTATGCTAACGGATTACGACATAATTTCCCGATTGTTTCTTGCTGCGCGAAACGGTATGCAAATACCTGTTGTTCTGAAAATTGTACAAATGGTGGCTTTCGAAAAACCTTACTTCCAAACACATAGTTTAAGGCAAGGGAGCAGCACTGATATTTCTTTCAGTTGTACTGCAAAGATGGCAAGAACTTCTGATTATTAAGCAGCAATTCGTATATTTGCGGTATATATCCCCGAGCGTCGCCAATTACCCTTAGCGCATTACTAGTGCGACGTTAAACTCAACCTGCCTACGTACCTACTATATCCTCGAACAGAACGAAAGTCATGAAGATTGTATCAAAGAGATTGATATATATGTTAATTTGAAGTTGGTTACCTATCCAGGAGAAATCCTCCTACATATAATCTTAATCTCATTCAAAGAGATTCCATTTTGTCCAGCATCTGGAAAATATTTAAAGTCGGATTTCCTGAGTATAACGACAGCGTATACAGGCAGATATAGCAGGCTGCCTCCACATTGGCAGTGGATTGTTTTGGCGCTGGTATATGAAAATGGTCTCATGGTTTCATAAGCGCTTCAGTTACGTTGCTAGAATAATGAATTACTGTTGCAGTGTAAGGTAAATACTATAAACGTCATAGTCAACAATTCCCAGAGAGCCCTGAAGAATCATGTTGAACGGAATGCGATGTCATTTTCCACATAGGTTCCAATACTTGAGGCACGAAATCGCATTTAAAATTGGTTTTTATATTGAAAGGTACCTGAAAAAATGCTTTATCTGTTTCAGTTAAAATTTCCAGGTAAGGTAAATGTACCAATGGTGGTCAATTTAAAATAATTTTTCAACTACATTATTTATGCACTGTTCTTAATTTTAGAAATTATGACAAAAACCCGTATTCAATAGCTTAATGAACTCTTCCATTATATGATTGTATTGTAAAAGTTACTAACTGAAGCATTTTTATACTAATTTTTTATTTCATGTTTAAAATACGCCAATAGTGGACATTTTTCTTTTTCAATAGTGGATACCTTTGAAATTTTGTGTGAAAAAAAATGAAATGAAAATACAGAAAACTGGTTATATATATATATATTTAAATGACAAAAGGTATTTTTCGTGACATTAATATGTTACATTCAATTGAAAAAAAAATGTTTTCGCTTACTTATTGGTATTTTTATATGTCTTCTATAAATTAAAAACACACCACATTGTGTATTTAAATATAGTCCTATATTAATCATGCACAGCACAACCTGAAATGCACATTCAGCATTTTCCAAGTATAGTCCTACTATATTTTAATTATTTTATATAGCCCTGTAAACGAATGGCCAATGATTTTCATACGATATTCTACACAAACCTGCTTATATGCATATAAAAAATTATGTTCGTTTCATTTAGTTTAGTGCAGCATGTAAGTGAGTTTTGCTTTCATGCTGCATTTGTATCTATTCTTTTTCGCTTGAAAAAGGGACTTTATATTTCGACTGAAAAGAATTGCTGACTATTTTTGCAAATTATGTTCTTAACAAATTTTTTGTTCTTCATGATTCAATTCCAGGTTTTTGGTCCATTTTACTGCTATTTAAACTCATTACTTTACGAGACATTTCCGTGTCAAAAATAAATGTATTTAATACTTTGGTGAATAACAGCCAGCCGAATATATTGTGCTTTAAACGCATACGACAATATTATTTAAACTATTAATAATTTATTATTATGTTAAGAGCTATTACTAAATTGAATGAAATGATAATACATTATATACTTATAAAAGATTTTCTGGAACTTTTGATTATAAAGAATCTCATTGCTTCACATTCGTGTTTGAGGAATACCATAAATCGAAACAACTCTTACCAATCTTCAATTTAATAATGACTTTCTGTCTGTTTTTGACAAACACAAATTAAGACTTCAAAAGCAATAGAAGCACGTTGTGGGTTTCAGAACGTGACAATACAATGAATTATGAATCGAGTTTTCTTTTTCTTGTTTAGGTGATTTAAATCTTTTTAGCAAAAATAGAAATCTTGTAAAACTACTTATTGCAAGTTTGTCTCGTCGAAAATAAATATCGTTTTAGAACAAATATCGATCTCTTGATACAATGAAATACAGATCTGATTTCTTTTGAAAGAAATATACTATTTATGTAACACATGAAAAACTGGTTAACTAAGTGTTTTTATTAACTTTTTTGAACCATGAAGAAGTAATTAACTATCCCTTTTGAAGGCTTCATACGAAATTCGTTGGGTATTTCTTTTTTTGTAAATTCAGTATTGTAAAGTATGGAGGTGAGTAACGATTGGTAATGTAATCGGTGCTAACGAAATGTGTTGGTAGGAAAATTCCCGCTTGATTAAATTTTTCAGTGATGTTATTTGGGGCTAACGAAAATCAATATTTATTAAAACTTCATTCATAACAGTGTTAATGGTGTTAATTGAATTAAGAAGACCTGGTACCTTTTGAACTTTTTGTTTTTTTAAAACTTCCTTATACAATGTATAAGCAAGTATTGTAATACCGATCTGACGAAATCGATTTTGTATCTCGCATAGTTCAAAATCGAATTTCTGTAGTTCGTAAATTACGAAGCTGTAATTATAACCAGTGATTGATACCTCAATTAATTCTTTTTGTATATGACTGTTCCTCAAAAAGTGCTATTTGAATCCTTTTTACAACTCGAAAAAATTAATTTTACAGAGAGCTTAAAATGTTCTATTAGTGGAAACTTCAAAACCCATTAGTGGACACTCTTTCTGCTGCAGTAGTGAAAACCTTTAAATGTTTTCAGAAAATTCGAAATAATATGTAGACGGATAGAAAATGTATATTTAATTAGATATAAATATTAATGTATTTATATTTATTAATATTATATATTATATTAATATATCATAAAAATATTATTATTAATTACGTAAATATTAATTAATTAAACATATAATCTTTAATGTATATTCAATGAGATACTGAAAAACTGAAAAAGTATTTTCTGTTTCATTAATGCATTAAAAAATGTACATTAACTCGTATCACATGTTGGAAACAAATCACCGCTGAAAAGTCTTCTACTCCATGGAGGATCAAAATTGTTATGGCTCGTTTCTGGATCACCCTTAGAATTGAGTCCCAGATCGTCGCCAGTTGCCCATACCCATAGTGTAGCATTAGTGTGATGTAAAACTTAACCGACCTCAATTTCAAATACTGAAAAATTTAACGACTTCAACAAGAAATTATTTTAGTTAAATTTGGTCTTAATTTGTAAATAACGTTTTTATCACCAACTTGGGCGATAATTTTACAAATACCGAGTCTAGGCAGCAAAAAAAACGATCAAACCAAAAATGTGCCCATGGCCCATTCAGCATTACTTATTAGGCTGCAAGGGGAATAAAATCTTCTTGAGGCATAAAAATACGATATACAAATATATAAATGAGTATTGAATTTGTAGGTAATAATTAAATGCTTTATTTAACATCTCCAGAAAATATTTTTCACAGGATATTTCGCATTCTTTTAAAAAAGAAACAAGAACGAAAAATCATGCGATACGCATCGATTGTTAACACATTCCAACTTTATATATTTGTTGTGTCGTAGAATTTTCAGAGTTCTTTGTTAAATTATCACACAACGGACAGATAGAAGGATTAAAAGGCATATAGATAGACTAATTGAAATCATAATCACTCTTAAATATTGTTGGAAATTGCTAAAAAATGCTTAAAGAATTATAAAAATGTGTGTCCTAAAACGCAACGCCTTTTTATTATTATTATTATTATTTATTTATTTATTTATTTATTTTTCTTTTTTTTTAGTGTCCCTGTATACAAACCAGTTGCACAGGACTTCTTAATGCTATTTTAAATAGGGAACATATTGAACTCGAATAACGTATATCTTTTTTTTTTTTTTTTTTTAGGAAAATGTTTTCGGACACTAGGGGCATGCGGACGAACAGATAGACATATGGACTGTCGGGCAGACAAATACACAAATTGAAGTCATATTAATACTTAAAAATTGTTCGAACGTGTTAAAATCGCTTAATGCAAACTTAAATGCATTTCCAATAATAGCCTTTAATATAATTGAATATTTTTGTGTGGCCTTGTAAATTTTAATGTTAATCATACTGTATGCTATAGAAAGCATTGTTTTAAAACTATGAATAATATATTTCAATTTCATTAAGATTTGTGCAAAGTTATTAAAATATGGTTTATAGAGATACCTTTCATAGAACGCAAGGCTTTGGAACACTTTTGGGTGTCCCTGCACACAATCAATGGTGGTATTTACTCCATTTTCTATAGAAAACATTCGATAGTGAATTCGAATAATATATTTCAATTTCATTAATATTTGTGTAAAGTAAAGGTATGAAAACGTGGTTTATAGCAATATCTCTCATAGAACACAATGCTTTGAAATACTTTCGGCTGTCTCTGTACACAAACCAGTAGAAGTATTCCCTCCATTTTTTATAGGGAACATCGGATAGTTAACTTGAATAACATATATTAGTTTCAAGAAATTCCATGAATATTTACGGGAGTTAGAGCGCGAACAGACAGACATACAAACCGAAGTCATTAACACTTTTCAACTTTATTGGAAAGGGTTAATAAGTTTGAATAGTTAGAAAGAAGTTTGTTTCATTATATCATTCAAATTGATTGGAATAGCCTAATATTCTAGATCTTTATTTTACTTTGTAAGGTCTAGTTCATTAACCTTTAATAACAAGAAATAATAATATGGAGTAATTACGCAGTTTATAACAAAAGTATCTGAAAAATGTTTTATTTGGGTGCAAAATCGTGGAATTTAGCAATATATAATTTGGAATGTACTAAAAATATAAACTTTAATGTTAATTGAGTGAAATATTGTATTTTGGGAAATTTTTTATTTTGCTTTTTGAAGTGAAATTTTCATGAAGTGTCGTATATTTAAATATTTTTAGATATTTCTAATTAAACAATATAAGTTGAAAACAAAATATCGGGCGGAAAAACAACAAAGGCGCTTGGGGACCGAAGCGCAGTTGACTCGTGTGTTAATAAGGACCTATTATTTATTTTAATATTTATTTGATTATTTATTTTAGATATTTACTTGAATTCAGTGTCTCATTTTAAAAAATGCAAATCTCTTCTAAAACATTGAGAAAATAAATAAATAAATAACAACTTATGAACGAATACATTGAAGCATTCTGACGAAATTTTGAGTAAGATGAATTGATATTCGTTCCTCATTCCGAATATGGAGGAATTCTGAGTTCTGTCCATTACTTGAGCTATCCTTAAATGTCAAATGAGCCAGTAATTGACAAGGCTGTCCACTACTGATTACGATGACATTTTTTGGAACCAGTAGTGGTTATCCATGAAGATATTACATGTTAATAATTATAATAAAAAAAAGTTAGCACGTTAAATGAAATCTGAATACTTTTTTCAGTTATATGTAAGCAAAAGTTACATGAAATCTGTTTAAATTAAACAGAGTTAAAGCAAACAAAATTTTATTATCTTTTTCAAAACTGCAATAAATAAATAAATAAAATAAAGCACGGAAAGAAAAATAATAAAATTAAAAATATGCAATTTCACTAGTTAATTAAACTAGTCTTTATCTGAAAAGTGATGTCTGGAAATATTTGTAGATCAAGACATTAATAGTAAAGGAGGGAAATACCTGACCTGAACATAAATTAAAAAGTGCCCACTAATAGTACAGGGTCCAATAATGGTGCTTTTGTTCTATTTTGAGGGAATAATAATAATAAGTTGTTGATACAATGAGTGTAACAATTTAACAAAATATCAAGATTTTTGTACGCATCTATTAAAAAGAAAAATGATTTTATTTTAAACTGAATCCTTTCCTTAGTTTCATAAAATATTCTACAATAAACATCCAGAAAAAAAAATTAAGTCGATTGAGAAATATATATTTCAGTTTTATCATGATTTGTATCATATCCATATATTGTAAAAACACAAATTGAGAAAAAAACATTTGAGTGTTTTAAGTTATTTGATAAAACAAGGTTTCAACTAAATTCCTTATTTATATATATAATGTATATGAAAACTCATAGAGTATTACAGAACAGATTTAAAAAGAACCAAATACATATAAAGTTCTCGAAACTTCAGGAAAGTTTGTCAAAACATAATATGGATGTCAAGGCATAAATGAAAAATTAGGAAATCGGTTAAAGTGTACATATTCCCTTAAGGAATTTTTCGATTTTAGAAAAATAAATATTGATAAAACAAATACAAGAAAGCATTTCGATAACAGTAGAGACAATATGAAGATATTATTAGTTACTTTTCTTTCTTTTACACTTTTTAACACGTTTCAATAAAATTTAAAGTTGTTCATGGGTCATTTTCTCTGAACGACAAATTTTCCTGTACAAAATATGAAGACATGTTAAGGAAGGCTAGATATAGCCTTCCGGTAAATTGAGTGAAATTGCAGTTTAGTAGCGCCGCTGTTAAATGATATATGCAAAATACAAACATCCAACCTAACGTAATTTTTGAAGAATTTCGTTTTTTAGTTTGTGCGATACAGCACCCATAAAATTTTGGTAACATATATATAGACACACATGCAGACAAAGGCTTTCTAAAAATGATCAAATCGGGTTAAAGGCATCTCAAAACGAGTAAATATACCAAAAGGTGGAGGTAAAAAAATTTCTTGAATTCAATCTTCTTATATATTGTAAAAAAAAAAAAAATTATAAAATTTCATGATAAACCCCTCGTGCTAAATCTTGAGTTCTGTGCTCGCGATAAAATAGTTTTGTAATAGGTCTTTTAACATTAGAAAACACCCTCATTCTTTTCTAGATTAATGAGATAGAAAGCGAGTTTGACAATATTTCAAAACTATGATATGATGTACTTTTCAAGATACGTTAAATCATAAGAATACAGATTCACCAGTGTCAAAGAATTTCTGCTCTCAAAGCTGGCAGCAGAAGGAAGGTGGCGGATTCGAAACCAGTCGCGCCATTCGGAGTTTCCCGTTGTTTACTCCAAAACTCATGGGAATATCACCTATCACACCTTCGAACCTACCCCCTTATAGAAAACATTTCAGCCAGGCTTTAGATACTTCATGCAGACAATTGGACATAATCCGCACCCCAATGCACCAACACCCTAGCAATTAAGAAAAATCTCTATTTCTATCATAAATTAAACTTACCTTTGCTATTATTGGCTAGTAATCAATTTAGTAACGATAAAAGAAAATCCATTTTAATGCGACATTTTTAAGTTATTAAATTAGAATCCGCATCTGAAGTGTCTCACGTGATTACAAATTTTGATTTTATATGTACTTTTTCTTTTCTTTTAATAAATGCATCTGTTGACACAACTCAATATTTTAGAAGTGTGGGAAAAAAAAGTGTTTTGACTAGTTCAATTAATTTTTACGTGAGTAAAAAGTTCTTCAGTAAATGCTATAATTAGAACTGGAGACTATAGGGTATACGTTCAAACGCTGTACCAACTAAGTTAACCCTTTCGCTATTAAAAATTTCGACTTTCATATGAAAAAATTGTACGGGTCACATCTCGATACGGATAGTTAAGTTGGTGGAGTGTTCGGACATTACCCACAAATCCTAGATTTGAATCCTAATTTGATCACCATCACTTTTCGCTCTTATAAAAATTATTTCGGCGGAGTCATGTAATTTTGAAACGTTAATTGAAGTTGTACATGCTAATTACAAAAATATGCGGTTAAAATATTCAAACTACATAACAATATTTTGAATACACTTTTCAAAAAATGTACAAAATTCGTAATAACAAATATTTCAAATAACCTGACCTTGAATTAAGCAGAATCGACTGTAACCTTATCTGTAGCTCTAGCGCTCATAGACATCTTGTTTATAATTTAGCGCATGAAAAGCTAAGAATATTTACAAACTTGCAAGCATACATTATTCATGTCGTCGGAGCATCATCTTTGTCAGTTACTACCTATATTGGGTGCTCTCAGAAGTCAGTCTTCCATCTAAGACCTCCTGCCGACCTGCCATTCAATCAGAAGCTATCCAATTTTTTCCCCTTGAATTCCAAATGACTTCTTCACCAGGCGTGCTTAGGTTGTATTTCATGCCTTCGAGTTAGTTGATTCATATCTGTCATCAAATTTAGACTGTGATAAATGAGTTGTACATGCATGCAACTTTCTCAATGAAGTTCTTAAACTGAAGTTAAAATTTCGTGGAAAGACAGAAAGAAAAAAAAAAAAAAAAAAAAAAAAAAAAAGAGGGAGAGAGGGAGAGAGAGAGAGAGAGAGAGAGAGAGCATTGTATAGAATGTGTAATCTTAAAAGGTACGGAAATTGTGTGTTGAATATGAAATACTTGAGACTGGAGGAAAAAAAAAAAAAAACTCATGTTTTTAAAAGAATACAATTTGATGAGAGCGAATTACTTTTTAATTTTACAACTAGGAAACTGTGATCACTTTTTCTAGAAACGGCTGGATGATACAGAGAAAGTATGATTATTAATATTCTATAAATGATTCTGAAAGATCTCGAAAATACTAAAACAAAAACAGATGTTATTGTAAATCTCACAATTTTTTTTTTTTAAGCAATAAGTTCTATCATTGAAATTCATCAACGTTGAAGCTATCAACAAAGACCTAGATATTATTGCACAAAGAACACATTTTTATCAATAAAAAAGTTACGATTAGAGAATTCAACAAAATAAAAAATTTAAAGCAGTGTTTCATGACAACTTTATTTATAAACTAAATTAAAACATTTTAGCTGTATTAATATACAGTCGGTAACAAAAGTGTCTGAACACTAGCAAAAATTCCTATGTAAAAAAAGTGCACTTCATACGGTTTTGTTAAATAAATCCTTGTCAAATCCTGTTCTTATTCAGTGTAAGAACATGATTCGATAAGGATTTATTTAACAAAACCATATGAAGTGTACTTTTTTTACATAGGAATTTTTGCTAGTGTTCGGAAACTTTTGTTACAGACTGTACACTCTAAGACAAAAAAAAAAAAAAAAAAAAAAAAAAAAAAAACCGCACTAAGAAGGAGTTATCTGAATTCCACGAAAATTGGTAGATGTGATATACATGTGGAGAAAAACAAATAATTACGGTTTCAGAAATTTAGGAGGATTTAATCAAGAGAAAGAGCCTCACAAAGTGAACAATTCAATAACGCGTTGGCCCTCTTTTTGCCCAAACGTAAGCAGTTACTCAGCTTGGCATCAATTGATAGAGTTGGCAGATGTCCTCTTGCGAGATATCGTGCCAAATTCTGTCCAATTGGTGTGTTAGATTGGCAAACTTCCGAGCTGGTTGTAGGACCCTTTTCATGATGCTCCAAACGTTCTCAGTGGTAGAGAGATCCGGCAACTTTGATGGCCAAAATAATGTTGGGCAAGGCCGAAAGCAAGCAGTAGAATTTATCTTCGTACGTGGGCGGGCATCATTATGTTGAAATATATACTCAAAATTTCGTGATATGAAGGACAACAAAACGGGACGTAGACTTTACTTAAAGATGCTGTGGATGGCAACCAAAGGAGTACTGCTATGAAATGAAATGGCACCCAAGACCATCACTTCTGACTGTCAGGCCATATGTCTGGGGAGAGTCAGGTTGGAATCCCCCCCCCCCGCTTTTTTTTTGGGGCGTCTCTAGACGCGTCTTCGCTGGTCATCGGAGCTCATATTGGAGTGGGACTCATCACTGAAGACAATTCTACTCTTAGACCTTATATAGATAAACCACGCATCCGCCTCATTCTCTGTCCGCGAGATGAGCTAGCTTCCCCAGCTAAATTATCACGTGATGCGGACCTGGAGAGAGAGACGAGAATGAATATTATGTGATTCTTCCTTAGGAAAGAAAGTAGTTTTGAGTTTTTTTAATTTCTGTATTGTACACATACTTTTCATTTAAGCCTTTAGATTTACGCATCGTTGGAAAGCTAAAATGTCATAGATTAATTATAAAAAAGTTTCGTTTGTGAAAAACCATTTTGAAGGGAAGAATTTTTTGTTTGATTCTTACAAAAATAAGTGCTTTCCTATAGAAGAATCTCCCTCAAGTCTACGTTACGTGTCATACGGAGCTGACCGCAAAGGATGAAGGTATCAGATTACACCCTCATGTTGAAGACATTCACTATAATGGGAAGTCCTATTGGTGGCGTAGTCTATCTATATAACGTCTATGATTCTACTCCATTCAGTAACATTCCAGGTCAAACGTTCCCAATATCACTGCAAAAGGGCTTGTCAGTGTACAAAGTTTAATAGCAGTCAGCACAACGGGCTTCGTAAGCTCAACCCCATTTCTATGAGCCACCTATTAATGGTATTTGAAGTCCCTGAAGTACCATTTGCACGTAGGATCGATAATAACTACGAATATGGGGCTTTGAGTACCGCTCTGACGATTGATCGGTTCTTACATTCTGTCCTATCTCTAGGCTGACTGCTTCCTTCTTAATACTATGTTCGGCCATGGTTCACCCATTCCGGCCAACATCATCTATTAGCGGCATCGCTCCTATCCAAATGTCAAAGAATTCGCAGATTAGACGAACCGGCTTCTTTGAGCCCCACTACACTCCTCTCTCAAATGCTCACATCTGAGTAAATTGTTTGCGCACCTGTATGCCAGGAATAGTTATTGTCTATCTGAGTAGACGAAATAAAATTCTCAAAGAATTTATGACCTGGAGTCAAAATTTCTTCTCTTTAATATATTGCCAGTTGCGCAGTTAAAATGCGCTGTAGCGTCACATGTTCTCTCATTGGCCGCCAAACTTTAAAAATTTGCATTTTTCAACGAAACGTGTATGCTTGTCAATTTGTGTCTAATTTGCATTACTTCTTCTTAGTGAGTCTTTTTTTTTTTTTTTTTTTTTTTTGTCCTAGAGTGTACATATAAAAATGTAGTTTAAAAGTACGCAAATAAGATTCAAGACAAGTCTCTCCTTTTCATATACCTTTAAAGCAAAGAGGCAATATTGTATTTCAAATGATATATAAATTGTGGAGATATTCAAAGACATGTACGCATTTTGTTTCTAATACAAAAGTATATCCCATTTCTCACAAATTTATCTTTGAGTAATTAGTTTCTTCCTAACAAAATTTCAATGATTTTTTTTCAAAAACAGATGTAATATTGCATCTGAAGTATCATAATTATCAAAAAATTCTTTAAAGAAGGAAGAATTTTTCTTTTTTTCTTTTTTCTTTTCTTTTTTTTTGTATCGATTAACTCATGCTTCATTATAATGCCAATTTATTTTAAGATGAAAAAGTAATGTAATTGTTTTGATTTCTCAGCATAATGTAATTAATTTTCAGTAACCGTTTTATATTTATTAATAGCATTATTCAGGAACTGTATACAAGACATATTACGCATGCACACCTATGTAAGATGAAACAATTATCCATATCGAATTCTATAAATTAAAAATAATAAGCAAATTACTGAAGCTCTGTTCCACTTTTCAAACATTTAATAGTTACCAGGTGTTTAAACAAATTAGAATTAATGAATAATTCAGTTAATCATTAAAGAAAGGAAAGTTATAATAGGATGTTTGAGTATTTATCCTTAAGTTTGTACAGGGTGCATACGGTAATTGAGGATACTCATATATGTCACTGCAATTTCTGTAGGACAATCATATATATATTTTTTAATCAGAACATCAATCTGAAAAGACTAGTAATTCAAGAAATGAAGAGACATGCTGTTATTGTCAGTATATGCGTAAAACACACCGATTTACAAATATTCATTTTCTCAATTGCACCCGATAATTCGTACACAAGGATCTTCGTGAAGTGGACGAAACAGCTGGAGATGTTAAAATTGTTTCAAAACTAAAAAGAAATGCTTACTCTACTGTAGAAACTTACAATTTGTCGAACAATTTTAAGAGGTCATTCAGGAAAGCTCTCAGAAGTATATTAGTGATTAAGGCCATTCTAGGGAACAGGTACTTTATGTCTCTAAGGGTCCAATCATTTGAGTTGCCCACGAAGACCTCCGCTATAAGTTTCATATTATGCAAAGGGGGTCATTTTATTTTGCTGCAAAGTTGTAACAATTTTAAGCTCCTTGAAGGTCGATGATGGGATTTTTTCTGTCGAAAAGGAAATTGCGATAAAAAAAAAAAAAAAAAAAAAATGGTTGAAATAGGAAGTGGTTATACTCACATCCTACAGAAGTTCCTTATCTTACGCACTAGACGTTTCCAGCAGTTGTCATGGATTATAGAGTTGTGGAAGTTGTAAAACCATAGATTGATGTATGTGGGGAGAAATCACACATTTTACAAAAAGAGCCTACTCCTTATACAAAGTCAGGAATATGCATGATTGTATATTAGCAAACAATTTCTACGATTACTGGATCTTAATCCTCTGGATTATTATATATGGGACATAGTTTAGTGGGAGATCAATAAATGTCCCCATAACACCAATTTCATCGCTGAAGGGCGTTACAGTAACCACATGTCGGGCAGCGTATCTCCGAAATGTTGGCGCGTACAGGACAGATTGACAAATTTTCGCCAAACAGTGCGATTTTCGCCAAATGTGGACGTTCAAAGAGAAAAAACTACGCAGCACTTAATTCGTGTAAATAAACATTGCCGCTTTTGTTTTTTATTGTTGAATCATGTTATATTTAAAGCTTTAAATCGTAAAATGGAAGCTATTATTTCAAAATTAAAAGACAATTTTCCGCATATAATAATACATTCTAATAATGACAATGTATTAACTTTAAGATCTAATTTAACATGTGAGAAGGAAGCAGAAAAATTTGTCAAAGTGTTTGGTCGAATAACCAATACTCATTGGATTGTATACAAAGTTCTCCACCGTCCAAATCGGTAAGTTAAAAATGTTATATTATTTTTTAACTAGGGTAGGTGCTCCAGTGATTGGCATGCTCCAGTAGTAGTAATTGACATCTATCCGGAAATAATTAAAAAATTATAAAATCATATAGTATTTTACATATAAGAATTTTAACATTTTATGTCTAACACTGGAGCATAGGTAAAATAAAACTGGTAAAATAAAAAACTGGCAGTGTCAATTACTGGAACACTGAGTGGGTGTCAAATAAAATTTATAAAAAAAATATAATTGTTATCAAATGTATATATTTTAACATATATGTGGTTCTGAATGTCTTTCATGCCATATGTACTAACTTAAGATTTCTAAACATATTTTCTGATGACTAGAACATTAAAAACATCAGAGATTGCTCTAAAAGTGTCAATCACTGGTGCACTTACCCTATTTCTGTTTAACTATTATTTTCTATTATTATTATTATTTTAAATGTATGACTTAACTTTATAAAATATTTATCTTATGATGCAGAGCTTGAATTTTCACTATATATTTAACTATTATGTATTTTTCTAAGAATATCTTAATCATAATAAATATCGATATTTTGTTTTAAATTCCACAGTTAGAGTTCATAAAACCTTCTACATATAATTTTCTTCTTAGACATCTCAATCTTTACACCTTCCAACGTACATAGTTAAAAAGTGAAACGTTCAAGATTTTGTTAGTGCTATTCTATTTGTTCCTTCTCAGTAGTCATAAAAAATCTAATCGTAATGTGTTATAAAAACAAGGTAATAAGGTTATGCATACTCTATCTACAACCTTTTCCTAAAAGAAACATGTCGGTATAGATGGATTCAGCTCAATTTCTCATCATATATTTGTTCTGATGAAATGCTATTAAGAGCGAACATAATAACATTCTGTTAAGCTTCATATTAAAAAGTATTGAATATGATAGGAAACTAACATAGTCGCAGACTGAAATGCCCCTCTAACTAGGCTAATCTCAATCCGATCCAATACTATTAATTCCGATTAACTTATTCTAATTTGCTGATTAATTTTATTAGGCGTGCTTTCGTTCTTTAATTTCAAATGCGATATGATATTACTATTTCCAATGCACTAAGACAAAAACATAAGTTTACGTAAAATGTTTTCCTAAAGAATTTTTAAATTTTAAATTACTTGCGAAATTTTCAAATTAAAATGTTTATACTTTATGAGATGTAACATAAATGATATTTTTAAAGTGATGTGATATCCTAAAGATAAAATATTTCTCTTAATGGATTTTTAAAGGAAATTTTGCCCTATTTTGCCATAATGAAAAAAAAAAAAAAAGAAAAAAAAAAAAAAAAAGATTTTTTTTTCTAAGTTTTTTTTCGTTAAAAGTAAAAAAAATCTATAACTTTGTTTTAAATTATCACAGATTTATAGTTCAACCATTCGTTTTAAAGGTATTGGTGAGCTCTTTTGAATGATATCCATCATGAAAATTTACTCCCCCTCGAGGGGAGACTTCCCCCCACGGGGGGAGGCGACGCTCCTACATACACAAACATTTTTTTCCCAGTTAACTATCTCTATTACAAAAAATATATATTCGTTTCATTTGGTTTAGTGCAGTCTATAGACGTTAAATTCTACTTACCTGCAATTTCCCCCATAGACGTAATGTATTAGAATTCTCTTGATTGTCCCTGTACGCGAACCATTTGCTTGATCTTAACGAAAATCTTACTGTAGCATCCCTATAGGATACACATTTAGAATACCAAGTTTGAACTTTCTGCCATAATTTGTTTTTGAGATATGCTGATAACAGGCAGACACACTCACAGACACACACACAGACCATTTGCTAAAAACATGATTTTCGTATTCAGGGGACCTCAAAACGTGTAAATATAACAAAATCTCGCGTTCGGAAATTTGACCCAAAAACAATACTTTCCTACCTAATGGGTAAGAAAGTAAAAACAGTAAAAGTAATTTTTTTTTTACTTCTTTTTTGGATTAAGAAAAAAGTAAAAATTAAATAATTGGACAAAAAATAGTTTTTTTTTTTTTTTCTAAAATTTGACCTAAGAACAATATTTTCTCTACTCTTTTTATGGATCAGAAAAAGTAAAAATTAAATAAATAATTAGAAAAAAAAGAGGTGAAGGTTTCTTACTAAATTTAGACATTAAGTATATTATTTAAAAATAACGACGCTAAAACTCATTAACACACAGTTTCAGCAGTTATTCTTCTGAGAGGCAGGAAAAAAAAAAAAAAAGAAAAAAGATTGAAGTTTTCACGAATGCGGAATGAAGTAGAATCAAGGGTTGCTTTGCGGTAGAGAGATTTTGGCGTTAGCTACGAAAATGCGCCAATCTGTTCTGTACGCGCCAACATTTCGGAGATACGCTGTCGGACATGCAGTTAGTTCCGATATTGAGTCCGTTATTGCTGTCAACTTTATTCAGTACAAATAAATTTTAATGCTTATTTTTCCCCAAACGCTGTGCCCACAATGTATGTTTGTTTAATGGGCTATAACGGACACGAATGTTTTGGTGAGTCCCTGTAAAAGAATTATAAATGGTGAAAACGAATCTTTCAATAATTATTATATTCTAAAAAAATTATAAAATGATTATTAACATCATTTGCATTTAAATAGTTTAGTAAACCTCAGATAATTACATCCTATAGGATATAAGATGTATGAATTATTTGTTGAGTCCTTGTAAAAGTACTATAAAGGCTACGTGTACTATTTTCCTTAGGAACTAAGCTTTATCAAAGCAATATAATACATATAAGTTTCGCTCAGATTTAATTAATTTAGCAATAGTTACACGCATTTCAAACAATTTAAGTCTATATTCTGTAACGTGTATGAATTCTTCTTTGAATCCGTGTAAAAGTATTACAGAAAAGAATGGTCTCAGATATAAGAAAGTGGTCATAGAAATAAAGTCAACAATCATAAAAAAAAAAAAAAAAAAAAAAAAAAAAAAAAACTATACTGTTTATGCAATGGTGGCCTTTAGCCACACACGTATATACATATATTTATGCATACATCATCGTAAAAATAGTAAATATCCATTTAAAAAATTTCCAAATGTCTATATGTATGAAAGTATAATTGCATATTCGGAAATTAAAAAGCATATTATTATTATTATTTTATTTATTTTTTCACCTCTGAGAAACTGAGGTCTACTCAAATGTATAAATAATAGATGCCTTGAAATCTTTACCTTCTTATAAGAGGGAGGATTTGCTACAACAAGAACTGTCACCAAAAAAATTCCTTGAATAATCTGTTCGCTTAAAATTGTAAATTATCAAACTTTACCGTTGATTTCTTCATTCATACAATATTATTTTTCTTTAATTTTTCATAAAATGTAAATGTTTAATACTAAATGTGAATTTTTAATGTTTGTTTCTGATACATAGTTCATAGTTCTAGGACAGTTTTGATAAGAGGATCAACCTTTTCGAAACGCTCGTTTTCTCAAAAGGGCGTTTAAATCATACGAAACATAAAATGATGGACAGAAAATCTTTTCGTAATAAAACAACTCCCTCTATAAATCCACGTTTTCCTTTTCATTTCCTTGAAATGTTTTCCTTTCACACGGTGCTTTATGCATGCATTAGTATAATCAACTTTAATTTTTTA
Organism: Salticus scenicus; assembly: GCA_963930645.1. Classification (NCBI taxonomy): domain Eukaryota; kingdom Metazoa; phylum Arthropoda; class Arachnida; order Araneae; family Salticidae; genus Salticus; species Salticus scenicus. The sequence continues at coordinate 124,725,442 of OZ005654.1, forward strand.
CACTTCAACGAGACTGAATCGAAAAATAAATATGCTTTATCTCATCATATAACATAAAAAAAAAAAAATACAATAATTTTAATCTAACAATGTATACATTTCATTCTTTATAATTCAAGCTGTTTAATTTACAATAACATTTTTTTTGTAAAAGCAGCCTACAGTGATATTTACAAATAAATCAAGTCACATTTTGAGATAATATTTAATTTAATTTCTGTCAAGCTGCGCATGCAAATGGAAACACAGAAACTTTTTGTTGGGAACGGTCAAAGTTCAACCCGTTTTCGAAACCTTCTTGCAAGACTCCTTTCCTTTTGTACATCCCTACATTTGTACAGAGCTGTCAGAATACATAAAAGGATTCCCCACCCTGCTAACAAGTCTGGAGAAATATTTGTTGCAATTATATATTTTGCACGGAAATAAATGTGAAAAAAAAAAAATTCCATAACTTGTTCTGTGTTTATTACTATCATATACATTTTAATAAAAATTGAATCATTTTCTTTTGAACTGATAGTGATAGTTAGATTTTACATATTCTGCATACTTATTTATCCGCATGTTGGAAATACTTATTTAAATTTTTGCATATTCCCTTCTAACCTATACTTTTATATCAATTTTGCAAATATATGCACAGCTTCTTATAATACAGTTCTAGAACAAGCCATAGATATGTTTCATATGTTATGATTAACAAAGACAATTGTAATATTACTAATGCTAATAAAAAAAATATTAAGGGAAAAAAAAAAAAAAGGATAATAGCACTTAAAAAAAAAAAAAAAAGTTTACTTTAAACAAAATATTTTTGGTTATTATTAAATACATCTCCATACAATTGTTTTACTGTAAAGAAAATTGCTTTACTGTAAATAATAATAATAATAATAACGGTTTTTTAAAAAAAAAATTATTTTTAAAAATATCGTTTTTACAGGTAATTTTTAAAAGCTAATCCTTTTTCATTTTTCAAAGTTTCGACTTGATTAGTTTAAATAATGTCAATACTAATATAATGAACAAGTTTTAAGGATCGGATATTGTATAGTGTTAATAGTTTCTATGAATAAAATAGATAAATAAATGAATTACTATTTTACGTGAAAAAGTATAAAAAAATCGTCTATGATTACGTTAATATATATATATATATATATATATATGGAAAGTAGCCTAAAATAAGAGCCTTCCCTTAAAGAAAAAACTTGTAAAATAACATAATTGTTTAAATAAAATTTTGCCCTTTTGCTAATAAGTTTTACACTATATTTTGCTTTATAAACACATGTTAATCGTATTTTAAACTCAAATTGAGTAATTCTGCTAAAATTTAAAAAAGGTTTATTATTTCTGGCTCTCCTGAAATAATATTTGCCGCCAAATTTGGTAGCTAATCTCGTCAAGTTGCCAAGTTTGTAGCCAACGCAGATTTTGGTCTTGGCATCGATTTTAGCTGTTTGCCATCGAATTTGGCGAGAATTGCTAGTTTAGGGTTGCCAACGTTTGGAAGCTCTAACTTCAACAAGAACGGAGTTCTTGAATTTTCTGGAAACTTTCATTGATTTATAGCGCAGAACCAAATTCTTTGAAAATTCTATGAGTGACTAATAAGAATATATATATATATAAAAAAGAGTGATTGTTGATGACTGGTAGGTTAAAACTTGCCTATATCTTCATGTGCTACTGTCTAAACGGTATTTCTTTAAAAAGGGAAACAGTTGATGGTTTTCTTATTTTCACGAAGGTGGCCGTTGACTCAGCATCAAATTATGCATTCTAGAGGGGTGAAAAGTGGCAGTTAAGGATTACCAAAGTTTGAAAACTCAAACTTCAATAGGAGTTGAGTTCTAAAACTTTTTGTAATGATTCATTAGTTTCTAGCTCAGAAACTAATGAATCATTGCCTCGAATGCAGAAACTAATGAACCATTACCTCGAAAATTCTATAAGCCACTGTGACAATACTCTCGATGATTTCAAATTTCATTCAGAGTTCAAAATTTTTGGTTGTTCCTAAATTAGCAAAATTTCTGCTCTGTAGTTTAATCAACAGTGTTTATTTTATTTCTGTAGTAAGAATGACTGTTTCATTGGATTGTTTCGAGAATAATAATTGATTATTGGTTTTTATAGCACAAAACAGTGTTTTATTCAAATATTTCCTGAAAATTCATTAAATAAACTCCGTTCATCGAGAGAACTTGCTTATGTCTTTAAGAATTACTTTCTACACGCAAAAATGTAGATAAATTTCATAACAATATCATTACGGGCTCTAACTACAGGCTGATTATTTATTAAATAAAATGCATTTATCGACTAGAACCTACTTATATCTTTAAGAATTACTTTCTACAAGCAAAAATATCAACTTTCATAACAATACCATTACGGCTCTATCAACGCGTTGAATATTCATTAAATCCAGGGCATTCGTCGACCAAAACCTGCTTAAATTCATAAGAATTTTTTCTACACGCAAAAATGTCGAAAAGGCAAGTTTTAAGAATTACTTTTTACATGCAAAACTGTCGAGAATGTTCACAACAATATCATTGCAGGCTCTATCTATGAGCTGAATAGACATTAAATATAATGCATTCATCGACTAGAACCTGATTATGTACTTTTTACACACAGAAATGTCGACAACTTTTATAACAACATCATTAAGGGCTGAATATTCATTAAATAAAGTGCATTCGTTCATTAGAACCTGCTTATGGCTTGAAAAATTACTTTCTACACGCAAAAATTTCCACAACTTTCATAACAATATCATAATGGGCTTTGTCTACGAGCTGAATATTCACTAAATAAAATGCATTTCTTGATTAGAACCTGCTTATATCTTTAAGAATAACTTAACTCCACGCAAAATCGACGACGATTTTCATGACAATATCATATTACAAGCTCTATCATTAGTTTATTTTGAAATCTCTGTCATACAATATGTTGGCCAAAACCTTTGTATTTTTGGTCATTCAAAATATGATTTTCGTATATATCTCCAAAACGGAAAGTCGCAATACTAAAAAGGGAGGTGCACAACTAGATGTCATAACAAACCTATACACCAGTTTACAACGTTCTACGATCAATCGTTTTAGAGTTATGCGAGATACACACACACACACATACTTACATACAGATGTCACGAATAATCGCGCAAAATCGTAGATATCTCTAAAAATAAAATCTTTTTGTGAAAAAATAGAACCGACTCCAAAAAGGAACTACTATTCAAGCAACTAAAAATGAAAGAAAATTGGCAGAAAATGGAACTGTAAATTGCGCCTAAAAGTATAAAATAATTTCCTTCGCCAAACAACCTATAACACTACAATTAATCATAACTTTTGAAGTCGGCGCTTTTGAAGTCGAAAAGATTTTATTTTTCTCTTTTCAGTGAAAACTTATTTATATAGCAGAGCATCAGAAAGCGTTCGACGGAAATTTCACAAATCACAAGTTCCAAGAAAAGTGACATTACTCAAAAAATGGTCAAAAATGGTCACTGAAAAATACATGAAATGCACCCAATGTGAACAAAAAAGTTGCACCTCCATCTAGAAAGTTATCCACTCGAGAGACGGTTGTGCCAGTTTTATTCTAGTGAAGTTATTTTTAAGTTGATTTTTCTCAAATGCTGCATTTTTAAATTGTGCTACTTTTCTTGCCTTTATCGGATATGAGTAAAAAACTATCTATTGAACGAACATACGTTAAATTAAAAAGTCTTTAGAAATGTAAAGAACGGATACGCTGTATTCGTAACCGAAAACTCTGTTAGGCTTTTATATTGAACTTTACAGTGAATACGTGTCACCCGCTGCGCTGGAAATTGCGCAGCGTAAAGTTCAAACAAAGAGCAAAATATACATTGCCGCTGACGGACAGAAGTTTCAACATCGATACTTACATACTACTTTTACCAGTGCAGCTGCATGCGTTCAGCAGTTAGAGTGAGAACAGAGTTTTGTGAGTATCCTGTAATTTGTTTATATTTTAATGAAATCATAATGAAACCTATTTCAGGCCAAGATCATTACGACAACAGAAAAAATATTAAAATTAAATCGTCTCTTACGAAGTTATAAACTGACAAATTTCAACAACAACAACGAGAAACATGGTTTGCATTGAGAACCTCTTCCTTTATGAAGTCGGTTTAAAACGTCTATGCGTTACTCGATGTGACCGTTTAAAATAACCATACTTTGAATTTTACATAGCATAAATGTCACCCGCTACACTACCACATATGCAATGTCGTTCAAGTGTGCAGAAAATAGGAAATTGTGAACAAACAAATGCACGTTTTAAACGTTCTGTTTTTATGATTAATGTCTAAACTATCTATGCGTACTACATCGATGATGCTCTGCAATTTTATAATTCACTTTTTTCCCCTGTCTTGAAACGTTTCCGGGATAGAATCGCTAACTCCACTCTTTTCCACCAGATGGCGCTTTAGGTGGTTGAATCGCGTAGCACATGTCCACTTAACTATACCTACATACCACTTTTATAACTATAGCTGCAGCTGTTCAGCAGTTAAAAGAGTCGGGACTGACGTTTTTGGGCACCCTGTATTTTCTTTTGATCGTAAAGATCTTACAATGGGACAAAGACAGACAAAGACCTTTACAATAAAGCAAAAAGTATCAACATCGGATCATCTGTTCAGAAGTTATGAGCTAACAAACAAAAACAAAAACAAAAAACATACGCTTTGAATTGAGAACCTGCTCCTTTTTGAAGTCGGTTAATTAGAGCATATCTTACTAAGTTATAAGCTTACAAACACCAAAAACAACACATAGCTTGGATTAAGAACACCCTCCTTTCTAAAGTTGGTTGAAAACGACTTTGCGCTAATCGATGTGACCGCTTACAGTAACAGTACTTTGAACCACAGAGTATGCGCGTCATCCGCTACGCTGCAAAGTGTGCAACGTAGTTCAAGTATGCACAATGTAGGAAATTGCGAACAAACAACTGCACGTTTTAAGCGTTCTACTTTTAGCAATAATGTCTAAAAACTGTCTTTTCGTAGTAAATCGAAGATGCTCTACAACTTCGTAATTAACTTTTCTCCCATCTTGAACCGTTTTTGAGATAGGTGCGCTAATTCCGCTGTTTTTCACCAGATGGCGCTTTATTTTCTTTAGATTGTAAAGAAGTTATAATGGGACCTACTTCAGATCAAGATCTCTACAACAAAACAAAAAGTATCAAGTAACCGTATTTTGAACTATATAGCGTATGTCTCACCAGCTACGCTACAACGTGAGCAATGTAGCTCAAGTATGTATAGTGTAAGAAATTGCGAACAAAAAAATGCACGTTTTCAGCCTTGCATTTTTAGCCTCAATGTCAAAACTATCTTTTCGTACTAAATCGATGATGCTCTGCAATTTTATAATTCCCCTTTTCCCCCTGTCTTGAACCGTTTCCGAGATAGGAACGTTAGCATGAATGTCTAAACTATGTTTTTGTACTAAATCGGTGATACTCTTCAGCTTTGTAATTTACTTTTTCTTTAGAACGGTTTTCGAGATAGGAACACTAACTCCGCTATTTTCCACCAGGTGGCGTTGTAAGCGGTTTAACCTTGTACAGCATGGCCACTTTGCTATACTTACATGCCATTTTTATCACTATAGCTGCAGCCGTTGAGAAGTTAGAAGAGTGGGACTGATTTTTTTGGGCACCCTGTATTTTCTTTAGATCGTAAAGATATTACAATGGGACCTATTGTAGACCAAGACCTTTTCAACAAAACAAAAAGTATCAAAATCGGAGCATCCGTTCAGAAGTTATGAGCTAACAAACATAAAAAAAACATACGGTTTGAATTGAGAACCTTCCTTCTTTTTTTTGAAGTCGGTTAAAAAGGAAGCTCGTATTAACACCAAATTTACAGGTGTGCAACTAGACATCATGACAAACATGAATATAAATTTGCAACATTCTACGTTCATTTGTTTTTGAGCTATGTGAGATACAAAATCCATTTCACAAATCGGGATTGCTATAGCTCCTTATACTTCGTATAAGGAAGTAAATAATCTGGTGTGTCACTCACACGACTTTCTCTTACCCTGAAATTTAATACTATAAATACAGGTTGGAGATTAAGAGGTAAGATAACCTGTTATGTAAACCTATGCTAAACAATTCAAATTAGGCTTAGGAAGAGTTTTATACGATAATTAGTTCTGTGTGTGGGAACCTCCCGTTCAAACGGGAACCTCCCGTTTCATTGATGTACAAAAATCAAGCGATGAATATTCAGCTTAAAACGTACATTAATTACCATCTCTATGATTAATTTATTTAAATTCCCGAACAGCTTTCCTGGAAATGATAAAATATTATTTGTAAAGGACATCCACTAACAACAAATAACTAGTGTGTTGTGTCCACCATACGACTTTCTTCTATATTTTCCTGTACAAATTCACTCAGTAAAAATAATTTATTAAAATTATTATTTAAAAAAATTATCTTCCATGAAAATGCACACGGTTTCCATATTAGATAAGTAGTATAACACTAAATATCCAAAAAAAATTGTTAAAAATGAAAAAAAATCAATAACTTTATTTTAAATTATCGCAGATCGATGATCCAACCATTCGTTTTAAAGGTATTGGTGAGCTCTTTCGAAAGATACCTATCATGAAAATTTACTCACCTCGAGGGGAGACTTCCCTCAGGGGGGAGGCGAGGCTCCTATATACACAAAAAATTTTTCCCAGTTGACTATCTCTATTATACAAAATATATATTCGTTTCATTCGGTTTAGTGCAGTCTATAGATGGTAAACTCTACTTACCTGCAATTTCCCCCATAGACGTAATATATTTGAATACTTTTGAGTGTCTCTGTACACGAAACATTGGCTTCATCTCAACGAAAAGCTTACTGTAGCATCCCTATAAGATACACATTTAGAATACTGAGTTTGGAATTTCTACTACTATTTGTTCTTAAGATATGCTGATAAAAGACACACAGACAGACACACAGACCCTTCGCTAAAAACATGATTTTCGTATTCAGGGGACCTCAGAACATGTAAATATAACAAAAACTCACGTTCGAAAATTTGACCCTAAAACAATACTTTCTCAACCTTATGGGTAAGAGAAAGTAAAAAGGAAGATGATAGGGGTTTTATCAATATTTATTTGCAACCAACGATGACTGTATTACCATTGTGCATTGATTGAATCAAAATAAAAATGTGTTTAAACCCCTTTATAGTTTAGCTTTTACTTTGAGAGGAACTGAAATTCTGTCCATTCTAACTTCTCATAATTTTTTGAATTTACACGATATTTATTCGAGGCTTTTTTATGAGTAGCTGAATATATTTGGCTATTAAATTATGCAAATGAAATTTCGCTAAAGCCTGCGCATGCGTAGATAAAAATTATTTAGTAAAAATGCTCATATTTTGTAAGACATTATGTCTAATAAAGTACGCCAATATAATATGTATAAATACCTTTTGAACAGTTGGTGACCCTCCCTTGTAAGTCCGAAAGTGTCCAAATACTTATTTGTAGATAGTGTATTACCTGAGGAATTTACCACCAACCTTAAAAAATGATAAAGAACATAAATAGTAAATACATTTTTTATATTTTTTTTAAAGTCTAAATACCTTTTTCAACCTCTACGTATCAAATGTACCCTGAAATAGCAATTCACTAATTCCTCGTTAATTACTATGATGAGGGGATGTGTATAATTTGCATTGCATATAACCTTTAAGAACTACTCTTAAGTTATTAAAAAAGCATATTTTAAATATTTTTTTTGTCTCTTTCATAAGGCAGTAAATAAAGGGTTGAAGGGCAAAATAAAAGGCAGATATTTTTTACAATGCTGTAGTAATAGTTTTCATATGAATCTGTTTCTGAAAATTTTTCAGAGTGTAGTGTAGTCTAAAATAAGTTAATTTTTGGTATAGAAATCTCAAAATTAGTATTTTTGTAAATTTTCGAAATTTCAGTAAGTTCTCTTGAGATTTCCAAAAAATGCTCATTTTAGTCATAATATGATGTCACCGTGTTATAAAATATTGCAGTTGTATTGACTAAGCGATATGTTTTTATACCGTAATAATATTATTTTTTGGAGAAAAAAAATATCTAATTTTAATAAGACAATTTTATAGCTTTTCTTATTATGAAATACTTTCATATGAAAAAGCGTATAGTTTGTCAAAATAAATATATAAACTTAAGCTGCAAAATAAACAAACTGAATGTTCAAAGTAATTTATTCTAATTAGTAAAATATTGATTGTTTTGCACTATTTGTTTTAGTGTTTTTTTAACACTTTCTAACAAGGTTTAAAAGTGTTAATGACTTCGGTTTTTCTGTCTGTCTGTCCATGTGCACACATTTCTGTCTTTCTATCCGCTCTCTAACTCCCGTAAATATTCATGGAATTTCTCGAAACTGATATATATTATTCAAGTTCAGTATCGGATGTTTCCTATTGAAAATGAAGTGAATACCTCTATTGGTTTGCGTACAGAGACACCCGAAAGTATTTCAAATCATTGTATTCTACGAGAGGTATTGCTATAAACCACGTTTTCATACCTTTACTTTATACAAATTTTAAGGAATTTGATATATATTATTCAAGTTCACCTTCAGATGTTTTCAATAGAAAATGGAGTAAACACCACCACTGGTTTGTGTACAAAGACACACGAAAGTATTCCAAAACATTGCGTTCTATGAGAGGTATTTCTACAAACCAAATTTTAATGCCGTTACCTTCCACAAATCTTAATGAAATTGAAATATGTTATTTAAGTTCACTATCAGATGTTTTCTATCGGAAATAAAGTAAATATCACCACTGATTTGTGTATAGGAACACCCGAAAATATTCCAAAGCACTTCGTTCCATGAGAAATATTTCTATAAACCAAATTTTAATAACTTTATTTTGCACAATTTTTAATTAAATTAAAATATGTTATTTGTATGTACAAAAGAATGCTTTCTATAGAATATAGTGTGATTAGAATTAAGATTTACCGAGCCATACAAAAATATTCAGTTTCATAAAAGAATACTATTGAAAATTTGTTGGAATTGCATTTTCATTTCCATTAATAACTCTTTCTAACAATTTTTAAACGAGAATGTTATTTGAATTTGTGTATCTATTCGTCCGAGTGTCCATATGTCTATCTGTTTGTCTGTCCACCTCCAGTGTCTGTAAATATTTTCAGAATAAAAAAATAAATATATATATGTAATTCAAGTTCACTATGAAATGTTTCAAATTTAAAATCGCATTCATAAGTCTTGTACATCTGGTTTGCGTACAACCCCCCCCCCCCAAAAAAAAAAAATAAATAAAAATAAATAAATAAATAAAAATAAAATAAAAAATAAAAATAAAATAAATAAAAATAAAATAAAAATAAAAATAAAAAATAAAATAAAATAAATAAAAAATAAATAAAATAAAATAAAAAATAAAATAAAAATAAATAAATAAATAATATAAAATAAATAAATAAATAAAACAAAATAAAAATAAATAAATAAAAATAAGAATAAAATAAAATAATGAGAGATATGAAAAGTAAGAAGAACAAAATTATTTAATTAAAAATGAATAAATGAATGAATAAATAAATTAAATTAATTTGAAAGGAAGAAAAATGTATTTTTAGGGGTGGTAAATAATATATGCATTTTTCTAAAATTCATATTAGACTAATTTTTCGAATATTTGATATTACAAATTCGACAAAATTTATCTATTTATTTATATTTCTATCTCTTTAAGGACATTCCTAAAAGCAGTTTAATTTCTTGGTAAAAGAAAAAAAAAAAAAGCAAAAAAAAAATCGCTTTATTTAAATGAAATAAACAAGCTCAATGTGTAAATGTATAATTCATATCTGCTACAACTTGATTAAAATATGTTGATTAAGTTCAATGTTGGATTGGAGAAAAGGAAAATGCATGTTTATGAATAGTAATATTTTAAAAAACAAAAGTAAAGTATTTTATCATAAATAAAAATTTCAACTTATTTATTCAGCCCTAAATATCGAAATAAATAAATAAATGAAATAAATAAATAAACTGATATTTTGTGGCCATTACAAAACTTTTGCTCTATATTTTCCTATTGAGACTCAAGCAGTGAAAATTACTTATTAAAATTATTATTTATTGGAATCATTTTTCATTGGGAATGCAAAATATTTTTATCTAAAAAAATACACAACACTGAGTGTAGAAAGAAAGTCAATTTTGTACCCTACAGATAACAACTTAATTAAATGCATTGTTTCAGATTTTTTTTTTTTGTTGTTGTTGTTAAAAATGGAAAAAAAAAAAAAAAAAAAAAAAAAAAAACTTACATTGAAAATTTCCACCTGGAGGGGAGAGGGGGAAGTACTCCTATAAAATATTTTAAGATTTTCTGTAAACAGACAAAAAAGAGCAAAATTTTGCAAAAACGTGCATGTTGAGGATAACTGTCATCATGAATGTCTCAGCAACTTTAAATTATCATTTTTGATATTGACATGGCATCATTTTTTATACTAAAATTTTAAACTTATGACAGATTTTCATAATAGGACAGAATAAAATATTACGTATAAACACATCATGGTGATCATTGCCTAGCAAATAGTACAGATTTGCATGAAAATTAAAATTTGAAGTTGACACCAATTAACATATGCAAAAAATTAAGGAAAAATAAATATATCGGAGCAAGGAAAGAATAGTTTATAGGATGGAACATGTTACTCTCCGACCGGGCCAGATAATCAGTTGAAATCAATGCTCTTACTTATTTTGATCATAATAAGATTAATAGAAATTTTTGATGACAATTATATTATTGGAAACGGAGCAAGAAAAATAACACAATTAAAAAATGCAGTATTTAAGAAAAATCAACATAACAATAACGATGAAGCATTGACTAGCCTTATAATAAAACTGACACATCACAAAAATGCAATATTTAAGAAAAATGAACATAAAGATAGCAATAAAGCATTGACTAGCATTACAAACAAACTGACACAACTGCCTCTCAGGTATATAGTTTTCGAGACAGATGTGAAAAGTTTTTTTTTTGTACATGTTGAAGCACTTCATACACATTTTTTAATGACATACATTCAAAACTGCTATTTTTTACTTTCTTCTATATTCAATAGAAGAAAGCATTGGATCAGTAAATATTTTCGACCTCGGGTTTTTGATGAATTTACACGTTTTGAGAGCTGTAGAACACGATTTGACCATTTTTAGAAAATGTTTGTCTGTCTGTCTGTGTGTGTGTGACAAAATTTTGTGGCAACTGTATCTCAGGAACTACTGCGCAGAATTTCATACAAATTGGTATGTAATTACACCTTGATATAAATTAGTGCCTATCAACTTTTGGTAGAAATGGTCTTACATGTTGCGTTGCCATCCCGCTTTTTCTAAATTTTTAACATGGTGATATAGGACAAAATTTTGTATAAATGGGATAAAGAGAATTATTTTTTAGTAATCATTATGAAATTTAGAAGAATTATTTATAATAGAGATAGTCAACTGGGAAAATTTTTTTGTATGTGTAGAAGCCACGCCATCCCCCTTGAGGGGGGGAAGTCCCCCCTCGAGGGGAGTAAATTTTCAAGATAGGTATCTTTCGAAAGGTCTCGTCAATACCTTTAAAACGAATGATTGAACTATAAATATGTGATAATTTAAAAGTTATCGATTTTTTTTTTTTTTTTTTTAATATTGTTACTGAGTGAATGTGTATAGGAAAATATAGAAGAAAGTCTTGTGGTGGCTACAACATATTAGATTTTTATTTGTGTCACTTTTCTTGCTGGGATGCGATATGCCTATTAGTTTCCAATATACTTTCATTTTTATTAATTTCTTTTATATACATGAGAAGAAAGTACTATCAACTTTCGACTTTTTTCGACTTTCAGTTTTCGATGAATTTACACGTTTTGAGATCTTCTCCACAGGCCCCGAATATCGATGCATAGCGGCCGACAGGTGACGCTGATCGGTATTTATCAATTTTTAATTATAAGCAGAACTGTTTCACTGACAGTCTAATTGGGCGTTCATTTGAATTATTTTCGAAAAGCAATATTCTTCTCAGAATCATGAATATTCATTAGCGGACTCAAACTGACCTACTAATGGAAGATCAGTGATTAGTTTATCCTTTTAGAAGTTTTTTTTACATTTCTCAACAATGAGTTGGGTACCGTTTACACCAAATTCTTGCGTCTAATTTCGTTAAAATTGGGCATGTCAAATAAACGTCAGTTTACATTTTCCGCAATGAATTCGTGTACACTATTAATTAAAATCGAAGGGAATGTCCTTCATTAGTGAAGATATATTGAGAAATCGGATTGCTTAAATACTCTTTATTTTTCTCTTTTTTCCATGCAAACATTTCAAACTTAAATAAAATTGAATGGAAGGAAGCAAAGGAGGGAAGTGTCATTTATCTGTCATTTTTTTCAAATATTTTTAAACTGAATATATCTATATATATATACATACAGTCGGTAACAAAAGTGTCCGAACACTAGCAAAAATTCCTATGTAAAAAAGTACACTTCATACGGTTTTGTTAAATACATCCTTGTCGAATCCTGTTGTTAGTCAGTCTAAAAACATGATTCGATAAGGATTTATTTAACAAAACCGTTGAAGTGTACTTTTTTTACATAGAAATTTTTGCTAGTGTTCGGACACTTTTGTTACCGACTGTATTTTAGGAATTTTTTTAAATGAATTATTTATTTACAGCGGAGGCCTTACGACAAGAAGAAAGTGGATTTTGATAGTATTTGTTTTAAAGCCTAAGCTACAACAATAAAATTATTAAATGAAATTTAAAAGACTGAAATCATAGTTTCCGTTTGTAATGCTAACACTTATCAATCTTCTGAACAACCTATTTATTAGTTAAAGAATAATTAGTAAATTAGTTACTTATCAGTAAAAGTTTATTAGATTTTGAAAAAAGTTTACTGATTTGGTTTGTACGAATTTTATATGTTCTGGATCAGATCACTAAATTTCTTCAGAGATATTTTATTAGTTTTTCCTTCAATAAAACCATTGTTCAAATTCAAACAGTATTTAAAGAGCTTTTTACCATATTTCGGAATAGATTTTGGTAATACAATCAAAGCAACAGGGCAAGTTTAAAACAAAGGGGCATTAGCCATGGTTTCCGATTATAGAGAGGTTTGATCCCCGGTCGCGCTCGTTGACCTAGCCGTTTGGAGTTTTCCGAGTTTTTTTTTTTTTTTTTCGAAACTTGCGACATACGGGCTAAGACATCTTAGAAAGACCCCCACGGAGGCCCCCCCCCCACTTATGCCTAGGAACCTAGTCAGTCAATCGGCCTTAAACCTAACACCAACACCAAATATAGACACCCTCCAATAAATATGAAGCAACACTACAAAAGTTGTATGTAATGTCTTTTAATGCTACTTTACCAATTAAGTGCATATTTACGATATTTACTACTTTTATTGATTTTTTTTCCGAAGTAGACAAAGTCTAGCGTGCATTTTTTATATTTTATACCTACAAGGAAACATTCAAAAGGTGTTGTCTTCAAAAGATATTAAAAATATATATATGTGATTCTACTCTTCCTAAAACCCCAGAAAGGGAAAAAATTATCGGCTGAAATAAATTACAGCGGCCACAAAAAAATATCAAAATTAAGCATATTTGGTGATTTCACATTGTTAGGCGATTCATTTTGAGTAGTTGGCGGAGAAACAAAACACGGTTCTGTTCGTACACGTGAATCTCGGTGCTAGCGAACTAAACGCCTAACAGCGCTAAATCGGCAAATATACTTAATTTTGATAATTTTTGTGGCCGCTGTAATTCATTTCAGCCGATAATTTTTTCACTTCCTGGTGTTTTATGAATAGTAGAATCACATTTTTTTTTTTTTTTTTTTTTTTTTTTTTTTCAATATTTTTTGAAGACGACATCTTTTGAATGTTTCCTTGTTAATCTGTTATCATAAGACTTTATTATAATATTAAATTTTTTTTATAATGATTTTAATTTCATTTTATATTTATGTTTTACATTAAATTATTGCTTAAGGCACTTTCTTCTAAGACTTGTGGTATACAGGGTGTTGCAGTACCACGCTTCAGAATTTCTAGGAGAGATAGTGTGCATCATCCTCAAAGTTCCATCCACTGACATGAATGCATTGAATCCAGCCACACGCTTTTGGAAATCTTAAAAACTTCATATACGAAAGCTACTGTATTTGGATGAAACTGACAACCAAGAAAAATATCTTTCTTAATCCTAATTAAATATGAAGGAACAATACAAATTTTGGCATTGCGCAAAATATCTGGATCTTAAATATTTGTTAAAAAACAAAAATCCACGTATTCCCAACTTGCGAGATAATAAGGATATACCTTTTTAAGTTGATAAAAATGCAGTTTGTTACTTTTAATAGAATTATTCATCATGATTGAACATGCTTTACGCTGTATAAGTAATAGCCTCACGATAACCTTGTAATAATCTGTTGATAATCTTAGCAACCACGTTTTGAATTTTAAATGCAAATCAAAATACTATGAAAGAGCAGTCTCTAAAGTTGCTTGATTTGCAAGCAAATTTGCATCATAATAACTATCTAAAAGAAAAAAAAAAAAAGTGTTTATTTTTTCTCTGCATGAGAGCCAGTGCATATAACAAAAGCTGCCTCAGTTCAAAATAATGTTCTATCAGTTCATTTCATTTTTTAACACGTGTCTGATAAAATTAATGTACTCCTTGATATTTAAAATATTTATGTGATGTAACTAATTGCAAAGACGTTACTTTGCTCTTCATAAATTAAAAACTTGTATTTATGTTGTAACTATCACAAAACTTCCTTTTACATTTTCATGAATAAATTCACTCAGTACAAAGAATGTATTAAATTTTTTTCCATGATGAATGCAGACGTCTTTTGCTCATACGTATATTTTTCATTGTATGAGACATTTTCTTTAGACATTTCTCAATATCCAAAGAAAGTCGATTTTATGCTCTACTAACAGTATGTTTAAAAAAGTTATTATTATTTTATTTATTTATTTATTTATTATCATTACTTTCTTCTATATGTAATATAGAGAAAGTATTGGATTCGTGAAAATTTTCGACCTCCGTTTTTTGATGGATTTACACGTTTTGGGATGTCCTGAACACGAATTGATAATTTTTAGAAAATGTCTGTCTGTGTGTATGTATCACGTTTTTTGTAGATGCTGTATATCACGAACCAATTAATGAAATTTAACCAAACTTGGTACTTAGTTAAACCCTGACATAAACTGGTGCTGATTAGATTTGGAGATCAATCGCTTAACAGGTGGCGCTGTGATCGCATTTTTTGTAAACTTCTAACATGACAGTATAGGACAAAATTTCGTATAAATGTGCATAATGAGAGATATTTTAAACTTGTGATTGTAAAATTAATATGAATTATTGATAATAGTAGTAACCTCCCCCCTCAACCCCCCGTTTCATTAATGCACCTAGATTTATATAAAATTTAATTCGGTTATTAAAAAATAATTCTGTTTTTAAAAAATAAATTATTAAAATAAAAAAAAAAATTATCTTTTATGATAATGCAGAAGATTTCCATATTAGAGAAGTAGTATAACACTAAATATCCAAAAAAAGTCCATTTTATTCTCAATATTAAAAAAAAATTTTTTTTTTTTTTTTTCGTTAAAAGTGAAAAAAATCGATAACTTTGTTTTAAATTATCGCAGATCGATAGTTCAACCATTCGTTTTAAAGGTATTGGCGAGCTCTTTTGAAAGTACCCATCACGAAAATTTACTCCCCTCGAGGGGGCCTTACCCCCCCCCCCAGGGGGGGAGGCGAGACTCCTGCTTACGCAAAATTTTTTTCCCAGTTGATTATCTCTATTACAAAATATATATATTCGTTTCATTTGGTTTAGTGCAGTCTATAGACGTTAAACTCTACTTACCTGCAATTTCCCCCATAGACGTAATGTATTAGAATTCTCTTGATTGTCCCTGTACACGAACCATTTGCTTGATCTTTACGAAAAGCTTACTGTAGCATCTATATATGATACATATTTAGAATACCAAGTTTGGAATTTCAGCTACTATTTGTTCTTGAGATATGCTGATAACAGACACACACACACACACAGACACACAGACATACACACAGACACACACACACACACACAGACACACAGACACACAGACACACACACAGACCATTTGCTAAAAACATGATTTTCGTATTCAGGGGACCTCAAAACGTGTAAATATAACAAAATCTCGCGTTCGAAAATTTGACCCCAAAACAATACTTTCTCTACCTTATGGGTAAGAGAAAGTAAAAATGCGTGTAATTTAAATGAATAATAATTCATTACCCATAGATAATAATATACTCTCTCATATTACAAAGTTCTTATAACATATGGATTATATTACGTGTCTGTAGTTAGTCGTATTTTTTGGATACTTTAGGTGCAGACATATACGAAGGGTAATGCAATGTTTTAAAATTGTTAAAAAATAAACAAACTAGAAACTATATTCTTATTTGCTATTTTTAAGACCTCTCTACATAGCCAACATCCAGAGTTCTAGATTTCATTCAGCATTTCTTTTTTTATTTTTTTCTTTCTTTCTTTCTTTTTTTTTTTTTTTTTTTAAACTTTCCAAGATTTGTCTTTGTTTTAGAATAGTGCGGATGTCAGTTACTTCAATCGACGGCTTCCGAGAAAACAAACAAATCTACATATTAATAGGATGAAATCTGTCGTACACTTTTAGTATGTTAATTATGAGAGTAGAGGGTTGCAAGTGGTATCCTTCGAAAGGTATGATTAGCCAGATTTGCAGAATATAAAAAATATTATCTTACAATGTTATGAAGGGAATTTAATGTACTTTTATTTTTTAAGCCCTTTTTCATTTTATGCACATATTCTTTTGTATCAAAAAATTCCTAAAAAAGAAAGTTGTTAAATTTGACAATTACATAAATTTCAAATAAAACCTTGGACACAGTAATTTGTGTAGATGTAGCATTCTTAAAAATCTCGACCACAGATTTTTCATTCTAAGAGTCAACGGCCATTAGAGTGGTAAAAATGATTATGAGTGAATGAATGGTACGTCGAAGTTTTATACTATTGAGCACATACGCAAATTAAAAAAAAAAAAAAAAAAAAAAAAAAAAAAAAAATGTTTGATTTATGAAAATCCTATTTTTTTCTGATTTATTTATGTTATAATTTCTTTTCTTTTCTTTCTTTCTTTTCTTTTTCTCTTTTTTTTTTTTTTTTTTAATTTACGTCAGCTGTAATTTGAAGACACATTTTTTAGTTAAAACGTAATGCATTTCAACTAAAGAAATTGACCACTTACTTTTAAATTAGCGGATTTATTACTATATCTTCTGCATATATATGGAGAAAGTATAAGATTCGGAAAATTTTTCAATTTCTAGTTTTAGACGAATTTACACGCTTTGAGATTTCTTGAACACGATTGAATATTGATTATATTGATTAAATTTTTGTTCATGTTGATCGATAAATGGCGCTGTTATCCAGAATTATTTTGAAGAAAGTATTGGACTTAAGAACATTTTTAACTTCCGGTTTTCGATTAATTTACACGTTTTGAGATGTCCTAAACATGATTCGCTCATTTTTAAAAAAAAAGATTATTTGTCTGTGTGTGTATCATGCGTTAGGGAAAAAAAGATCATGAACCAATGGGCGGAATTTAAATACAATTTATACGTAATTGGTCAGACCTTGATTTTAAATTGGTGCAGATTAGCTGTTGGAATGTATCACCCAATAGGTGGTGCTGCTAAGTTGTGATTCACACCATTTAAGTCAAGACTATATATCTCAACCTGTGTAGTGATAAACGCACCAAACACGATATATGATATGGACATTATGAAAAACTGAACTATTTTAATTTGGACACATATCCGCCGATAAGTGGTGCTGCTGTGTTGCAATTTGATTCCGTTTACAAGAAGCCGATTACTGTGATTTTCAAAAAATGGTCGAGTTTCGACCACTGAGCGATGTTAGTCAATATTATTATCTGTAATTTACCGCATTATGCACTCAAAAGTCAATTAATATGGAAAATAAATTTTATTTAAAATCTCGATTATTTCTTAGAAATAATTAAAACTTTAGAATTTGAACGCTATATTATGGTTAGTGACCAGCGAAAAGCGTCTTCGTCACTGACGTCAAAAATAAAGTTATGCTTGTAAAGCTATTACGACTATTTTTTCCAAGAAAGGGAAGCGTCTTCTAATAAAGGGTAAACACTCTGAACTTTACAACAATTTTTTACAAATACAAGTACAGGGCATTTTCACGGAGATATAGTTTAAGGGTCAACTGTCCGAACTTTACTGAACTTTCTTAGAATGTGCGATATACCGGTCGATGGATTTGGGGATGTGGCATATGTGGCTTTCTTCAATCTAAGTCTTTATGAAACAAAACAAATCACTATTAACATGTATGATTTATAACATTATTTCCATGAAAATTAATTAATATGCAGAATATTTTTTATCAAAATAGCTCGGTCACTTTCTTAATAACAAAAGCTCAGGTTTCCCGAAACTAACGCCAAAAATGATGTCACAGGTAAAATAATGTATTGGAAAAAAAGAAGTAAAATTTTTATCCATGGTTTCCATGCGTGCATTTTAACTAAATAAAGTAATTAAAAAGGATATTTTAACGAAAAATATCTGTTTTTAATTCGCTGAAAAAGCCTCAAATGGTATAAGTATTTGCCAAAAGAGAAGCCATGAAACAAGATATTTTTGTCGGATACATTAAATAGATTTTTTTTTAATTTATCTTACATATATTTGTTTCAATATATGGAATAAAATTTCAAATTTATGTAAAAAAAAAAAAAATTGTATTTTTTTAAAATATATTGCGAATATATATGTTATTGCATTCTAAACATTTCACTGACAAAATATATATAAACCGCCTTCCACTAGAATGAATAAGTGGCCATTTTCTAAATCCCTTAACTAGAAATATAGATTTCCGAGCTATGCGCATTAGGCACGCCAATAAACTGAATAAACAAAATTATCGAGAATTTCTGTTGTACACATTTCTAGATGGTGAAACAATATTCTGAATACTCTAAATATTCTGAATCATTTGTATTGCGAGAAATTCTCGCTTGATTTTCTAGAATTTGGTAACAAACCAAGATTATAGTTGCTGAAACACGCTTCTTGTAGTCTCATTTATTTGCAGAGATTTTTAAATAACTTTGCCCTCGAGAATATAGACAAACTCTCTAGAATTCCAATACGGGCTTCTAGAACTCGCTTTCCAAGGAGACTAGAATTTATAAGGATGACATGGAACTATTTTTTCTAGAGCCACAATTTAGATTCTAGACGTCAGTTACATAATTTTTTCTCAGTGTTAGTTATTGAATAAAATTTTTGAAATATGATCTATTTTGGTCGCCAAAAGCGTTATTTAATCACTTCTTGTGCTTCAAACGGCTTCACTAATAGCCGAGTGTTTCTGCTCTAGGTGGGAATACAGGTCGTGCTCGTCGCTCTAGACTACTCTAGACTTTCGGAGTTACCCATGGTTTAGTGCAAAATTCGCGTGATTATCAGCTGGGCCCCTTAGAAACACATTACAGAGAACATCCCCCAGGGTTAGTTCTGCATGTGGACAATAATTTCAGTCCAAACGCCAACACACCTGCAGAGTTACTAACTTTCACGCTTTTTGGATACTGGAAGATTTTGTCAGATATTTCTTATATATTTTTGTAACTTTTTCACGGATTAAAAATATTAAATATAGTGCTGTTAAAATTATCCAGTATCCAAAAAGCGTAAAATTTGACAACTGCATACCTGTGTTCCAAATACCCATTACATATATTTTATACAGCAATTCTCGTGATCTATGATTTAGATAAACAGATCAATAACGAGTTATCTTGTAGCTGGCAGAGAAAGTCATTTTGCAGCCTACGGATATTCTCACAAAAGGCAGCGAACACATAAAATAAAATATTTAATACATTGATATTTTTGAAATATTAATATTCATAGTACCTAATATGCATACCAATTCCATAAAATTCCAACTAAAAAAAGTCGATTCTTTTGAAAACGAACCCCAAAGCAATGTTTGAAGAATAATCAATGCATATGCATGACGTAAATTATTTCTCCTTATTACTCCATCAAAATGTATAATTTTCAATTGAACTTTTCTCCTTTGAGTAATCTTATAATTATCAATTTTTCTAACTTGCCTGGAGATAGCTTATATTCGCATTTAACCGATGCTTATTGTAATTTACGTCTGGAAAACTGAAATTAAATGGGTAAGAAAAGATAGATGGCTTTTACTTTCGGGTTATATTATTCATCCAGAAGCGATTTCTAAGAAATCCATCGCTAAATGTAATTGACCACCTGTTGAATGAGAACAATCTCAATGTTAAACAGATTACTAATTAATAGGTTTTCCTTAATTAAAATCAGGTTCCATTTTTATCATAATAAGAATATATTAAACTGATTTTTTGATAGAGTATGGTCACAGGATATATAATACTATGCGACAGATTGGAAGAATATTGTAAAGAATGGAGAGTGGATTACAGTCGGCTGCAAAATTATTCGAGCACTAGCCAATAATTCCTATATTAAAAAAGTACACTTAAGACTGTTTTGTTAAATAAATCCTTGTCGAATCATGTTCTTAGACTGACTAAGAACATGACTCGATAAGGATTTATTTAACAAAGCAGTATTAAGTGTACTTTTTTTAGACAGGGATTATTGCTAGTGCTCGAATAATTTTGCAGCCGACTGTATCTTTAAAACCATTGAATAGTTTTTCATTAAAGATTTTCTTTTTAAACACTTTGAAATAGTTAAAAAGCGTTTATTAATTTGGGTGTTCTGTCAGCCCAGGCTTTCAATTCTATAATTTTAATTAATATTTTTTTGAACAGGTATCTTAAAAATTATATATGCTGTTCAATTTTCCTATAGAAAATGGTAGTAAAATATATAGTAGTAGTAGTAAATATATAGTAGTATTAAATATATAGTAGTAGTAAATATATAGTAGTAAATATATAGTAGTATCCTATAGTAGTAGTAGTAAAATATATACCCAAGGACTCACAAAGCTATTCTGATATATTACGGTCTAAAAGAGGTATTTCTTTAAATAATATTTTTTATATTTTTATAATTCTCAAAACAAAATGAAATTAACACACGTTATGCAAATGCACAAAAACAAGTTTACTATTGAATGTGGTATGATTAAAATACATAATTAAAATATGATAAAATATCTGTTTATTAATTCTAGTATTCTGTCAGCCACACTTCCAATTCCATATTTTTAATAAATATTTTTTGAATAGGTATCTTAAAAATCATATATACTGTTCAGTTTTCCAATAGCGAATGGTGTAAGTAGTAGTGATAAAATATATACCCAGGGACTCATAAAGCTATTCTGATACGTTACCGTCTAAAAGAGATATTTCTTTAAATAATATTTTTATACTTTTATCATTCCCAAAATATAATAAAATTAACACATGTTATGCAGATGCACAAAACAAGTTTACTATTGAATGTAGTATAATTAAAATATATAATGATTAAAATATATAATTAAAATAAAGCAGTATATATGTGTTTATTAATTCGAATATTCGGTAAGCCACAATTCCAATCCCATATTTTTAATAAAATATTTTTTGAATGGGTATCTTAAAAATTATATGTACTATTCAGTTTTCCAATACGAATGGTGTAAGTATAAGTGATAAAATATATACCCAGGGACTCATAAAGCTATTCTGATACATTACCATCTAAAAGAGGTATTTCTTTAAATAATATTTTTATATTTTTATCATTCTCAAAATATAATAAAATTAACACACGTTATGCAGATGCACAAAACAAGTTTACTATTGAATGTGGTATGATTAAAATATATAATTAAAATATGATATTATATATATCTATATATACATATATATAATTTCTAGTGAAGTAAGAAAGCAATTTCTACTTATATTCCATATTGTGTCCGAACACTTTTTGTGTGACCTTGTAAACGAACCATTAATGTTAAATATACCTCATTATATAAGAAGCGCGATTTTTTGCGTCTGAGTAATGTATATTAATTTCATTATGTTGTATTTAAAGATATAAAAATAGGATTTAAAGAAATACCGCTTATTGGCTGTAATCACAAATAAGTACCAGAATTCGTTTATAAGTGCCTGTAAACAAACTAATAATGTTTTTTACATCAAGTGTAATATAGAACATAATACAATGAACCTTAACAGCATATATTAATTTCAAGGCATTTAAAAATATTTTCGGAAATGAAAGGGAGAAGAAGAAGATGTTCAGACAGACAGATGGACTGAGTTCATAAACCATTTTTAACTTTGTTGAGAAGTATTAAAGAAAAAAGATCTGTATATTTGTTATTTATTATCAGTTGAATTTTTCATAAAAAAATATATTACTTTGTTATCTAAAGTAATGAATTTTGAAGAGATTTAAAAATATCCTCTCTCTTTCTCTTTCGTTCTTTTTTAAAACCAAAGTCCCATTTCTTGTAGACACGAGAAAAAAAAATAATAATAACAATTTACTGTAGACCACTTTGTATTTCGATATTAAATAATCTGTTACAGAATCTATAACAAATAATGTTGCATAGCAACTAATATCATAGTCTAAAACTCGTATTGTCGTTTCATTTAGACAAAAAAAAAAAAAAAAAAAAAAAATCTTGCGAGTTTTGTTTTGATTTTATTTATTTTTCTTATTAATTTGTTTTGTTAACATTTATTCAATAAAAAATAAAAATAATAAATAAAAGCATGTAATAAGAAAGCTCACATTAAGCAAATGTATATTTTTAAATGACCGTATTTTTCAGCGAAACAGCTCTTTTAAAATAAAAGTTATTTGTACAGCAAGAAACTACATGTATATATCATACGTAACTTGATTGCTTGAACTAATAATTGATATTCATCTTATCACCGAAGACCCAGTTGTCAATTAGTTTTCATTATGCTATACACGTATGCATAAATTTTTTCATTTCTTTTTTTATGCATGATCATTCAATGAATACTGTCAGTAACGAATCCAATATAGAAGAGAGGAAAAAAAAAATCCTTTAGTCAAAATTAGTCAAGAGTTTGAAAGACAGCAACTTGCTTTTCAAAAAAAATGACTGCAGGCAGAAAAAAAAATTTAAATATGTAGAAACATTGTATCAATACGTTTGACATTTTTTAATTTATCATGCGTGTGAAAATTCGGGCGAAAGTGGTGTAACCATTCTTGAAGCATGTATTAAATAATTCATCTAATTTTTGAAACCAATCCTAATTAGAAGTTAATAAAATACAAAATAATGGAATTTGGAGTAATTTAAAGGTATCTTTCACCCTTTTCCCTTTTTTAGGACCATAGTACTATTTCTTTCAGACTAGAAAAAAAGCGTCGTCACCAATAACTGTACACCACCTTCAATTTTGCATTATAAGATACATTATTACTTTTACCATTATTATTTTTTTAAATAGTTTTTCTTTTCTTTTTTGTTGTTAAATAATGATAAATGTTTTTGTTCTCATTTTTACATTGAATTCAAAATTTTTACTCCCTCTTATCTTACCCATATAAGATAAAAAATGTATTTTCTTTTCAGTCAAATTTTCAAAATTGGAGTTTTTGCTATTACTTATTTTGAGCTTCACTGAATTCGAAAGTCAATTTTTTAGAGATTGATCTGTGTTTCTGTTTATGCGTAATTTTCCGAGGTGCATAATAAGTTAGGTTACGGATTTTTCTTTCATTTATTCTTTCTGTTCTTTCTTTTCTTTTCTTTCTCTATCCTTTTTTTTTTTTTTTTTTTTTTTTTTTTTTTGTAAGTACTAAGTTAACTGTGAAACGCATACAGTTTATAGACAATAACAATATACAAGATTTTGGATGCATTAGGAGGACTATAGTTTTGTTTAAAATGTATTTTAAGTTGTGTTATACGAATTTTTTATTGCTACGCTATATTTCAATACACAATATTTGGTGTGATGTAATTTATGGGCAACACACAGGACTGCTCAAACTATGACAAATACATTAAAAAGAGTGGTGTGTGGGCAAAAATTATTTCAATGACTTGAAATAAATTTTCAAATTGAATTACAGATTTAAATGTTTTATGATTGGAGCAGTAATATTCTCAACCTCCCGTCGAATGTTTGCTATATTTTCCCAGTATGGATAGAATACTATCAAAAATATACATCTAGTAGCTACCATGAATGATGCATAACGTATCGAAATTCTTTTGTGTGGTTCTGTAAGTTAAATACCAATTCAATGGATGTTTCAACTATGTTTAAAGATTCTTAATAATGTATGTTAATATGCTTATTTATTTATTTATTGATAACACATATACATCAGATTTGTATGCTTGACTTGTAGTCATCTTGTAAATCTTCGTCAGATAAAGACAGATAGCGCATGACAGAATTACAATACGAAGAAATTGGGGAAAAAAAAAAAAAAAAAAAAACACCCAGAACAACGCAGGAATCGAACCCGCTCTCTTACGCTCGAAGGCGATTAGCAGTGTGGTGACATAACCACTCGGCTACTGAGGCCCGTTAATATGTTTATGTTAGGTATAGTGTAACAATAGTAAAATACATTTAAAATAAATATCGTCTGTGGACAACAATGGATCCGATTTCTTTTCTGTACATATGAGCAGGAATATTCCATCTAATGCGCACCATTTTCTACAGAAACTAGGCTTTTATGCTTAGTAATAATCTATGTAAATTTCAGTATATCAAATGCAGTTTAACTATGTTAAAATGCTCTTAAAAATGTCATGCATAAACCATAATGTATCGAAAAGTTTTTGTGTAGCCTTGTTCGCGAATATTTTATTTATATACATCATAACATACACACTCACACACAATATATATATGTTTTTATGCCGTTTAATAATATATCTCAATTCCATTATGTTTAATACAGTGATACCATGTTAAAATGAACTTAAATGCCGTTCCAAGACTGTAATGTATAGAAATTTATTTTTGTTTCTTTGTGCACGAATCACAAACATTATGTACACCAAATACTACACATCTCACTCCATGTGACTCATAAATATTTGTATTAAATTTCAAATCAATCGAGTGATGCTTGTGACCACTACAACCGTCATATAGATTGACAAACATACATCAAAAAAATTTTTCGATCTCAAAGGAAAAACAAAGGCGTTACTGACGTTCAGATAAATATAGAAATGGCTTTTAGTAATTTTTAAAAAGAAATACTTTATGGATTGTCTTAAAACTAATTTATTTATTGACTAGTTCCTGCTCATTCAGGTGTCCATTGTTCCTGTAAGAATTACAAGAACATTACGAATGAAGATGTTTAAAAAGAATATTTTACATCATTCGGAAAAACAATCGATCTCCGAAAAATGAATTAATGGAGAGACAGTAAGAAATGCAGGAAGTTAGGCAATCACTCGAGCTACTGCCTTTGTAAGGGGCAAATTAAAAACGAAGTAAGAAACACTTATCACTTTTCTTTTGACGTAATCCTATCCAACGAATGCTTCTGTAATGATGTTATTCTATTATGCGCTAATCTATTACACGCCGGATGTTTAAATAGGACCATTGTTTCTGCAACTTTTGATGAACGCTTTTGCGTACCTTTAATGATTCTCTTAGGACAAGTTGTTCATCGTTGGGGTGTATACGAACAAACGCATTTAATTTATTTTATTTTATTTTATTTTATTTTATTTTTGTAAAGTGTATTTGTCTTAAAATAATCGAATGACGAATTCAAGACAACGTGTCGCCGTTATATAATTCTAAATGATCAATCAAAGTTTTTTTTTTTTCGTTTTCCCTTTAAATTGACAAAATTGGACATTCAGTTTCTTATACATACATATATATGAAGAAAAATCATTTGAATTAGTGAAAATTTGGCTTCGGTTTTCTCTTAATTTACACATTTTGTGGTGTCCTGAACAGGCTCCAGTTGTTACCTCATGGGGCTCTAGCTTTCAGTTATGTCTCAGTTTAATAAGTTCAATCCACAGCAATCTATATTTTCAACTTTTCAACAGTAAAGCTAAACACTTATGATGGTCTTATATAAAAATTATATAGTATTTACAAAACATATTTATTTATTTATTTATTTATTTTATTTTATTTTATTTTTTTGCCCATCCACCCATTTTTATACACACACACAGAAAAAAAAGTTTAACTTCTGTGTGCCCGAAAATGGCCAAAATATTTAGTTTCAAAGTTTTTTGGAATTTTTTTCGCATTTTTTCGGGTTTTATTCAGGATTTTTTAACTAACGGCATAATGAAGTTAAAAAAAGTTCACAAATTTTGAAGCTAAATATCTTGGTCACAATTGGCCGCGCAGAAAAGAATTTTTTTTTAATATTATATTTGTTAGGGTGAGTGTCAGATTTAACTAAATATGAGTATAGGGACCTGGGACAGTATAAAAATGGATTTTTTAAATTTACCTAACATGTTTTATCATAAATGTTTATATTTACAATAAAGCATTTTGTAATTGGGAGTATATGTCTGCGACTAATTATTGCGGAGATAAAGGTCTTCTCGCGACAGTTTTTTGTACCCTGTATACAAATAAATAAAAATATTGGTAGAAGTATAAAAATATTTTACAAAATTTTGGCCGTTTAAATGGCCTTTCAAATTTGTGGGAAGTAATATGGCCGGCACTGATCTTAAACACAATTTGAGCATTTTTTGAAAATCTTAGGAAATGCGAAACTGTTGTGGCTTGTTTTAACTTTTTATGGTATTTTACTAGCAGGCTTTGCCCGCTTCACTGGAGACTATACTTAAATGAGTTGTTAAAATCCAATATCATTACTAATAACCCAAGTTAAAGTTATCACTGTGTTCGGTACAGGTTTTTCGATCGCAACGTGAGAAGTCCAGGTTTCCACTGCCTTCGGCAGAACTTACTCTCTTCTTTCTTCCCCTTCCCCAGCGGGTAAGTTCGAGGTTTTGGGAAAGGGGGATTTTGGTAAATCCCGTTACTTTAGGTCTCGGATAAATATAAACAATGCAAGTACCAAACTTCGTAACCGCAGCTCTCATAAATTTGCCAGGACAATTTATCGCTTAAAACGATGTCTCGAACTTTCCCTTCGTAACACATACTCCCCCCCACCCCCCTAAAAAAAATGGCAGATCCCAAAAAATCAGAAACTTGCTTCGGAAAGGCTCTTGGCTGTTTTCAACATATTTCTTCCATTTTTCGTAGAATTATACTCAAAAATCCGAAATTTTCAAAATTTCCCACCAAAAAACAATTTTCCTCCTCTTAAAAATAGAAATTTCCTAAATCGCAGATAATGTTTTATTTGCACTCATGTGTAGTCTCCCCATATGCAACTTCTTCACTGTGAATTAATTTGGAGCCGAGTTAGGCATACAAAGGTATTTTTGCTTTCTGTCTCCGAAGGGAGGGTGGAAGGAAACGGGGATAATTTTGATAAATCCCTTTACTTTAGGTGTCGGATACATATCAAAAATCCAAGCACCAAAATTCGCGTCCGAAGCTCCCATAGATTTCCTAGCACAAATTTAGCGCAAAAAAGTGTGTCCCGATTTTGCCCCCTCGTAACACCCCCCCCCCCCTCCCAACCCCACAAAAATTCGCAAACCACAAAAAACCAAAAACGAGTTTTTGGAAATATCCTAAGAAAATTCCATAGCTTTTTTAAACATTTTTGTTCCACTTTTGGTAGAGTTCTACTCAAAAATTCAGAAATTGCAAAATTTCCCACCAAAAATCGTTTTTTCCTCTCCCTCGCCTTAAAATTCGAAAATTCCTAAATAGCAGATAATGTTTTATTACTTTCTTCTATATTCAATAGAAGAAAGTAGTGGATTTGTAAAAATTTTCGACCTCGGGTTTTTGATGGATTTACACGTTTTGAGAGCTGTAGAACACGATTTGACCATTTTTAGAAAATGTCTGTCTGTCTGTCTGTCTGTCTGTCTCTGTGTGTGTGTGTGACAAAATTTTGTGGCAACTGTATCTCAGGAACTACTGCACAGAATTTCATACAAATTGGTATGCAGTTGCTCCTTGATATAAGTTAGTGCCTATCAACTATTGGTAAAAATTGTCTTACAGGTTGCGTTGCCATCCCACTTTTTCTAAATTTTTAACATGGTAATATAGGACAAAATTTTGTATAAATGTGCATAAAGAGAATTATTTTTTAATAATCATTATGAAATTTACAAGAATTATTTATAATAGAGATAGTCAACTGGGAAAATTTTTTTGTATGTGTAGGAGCCTCGTCAACTCCCCTAAGGGGGAAGTCCCCCCTCGAAGGGAGTAAATTTTCAAGATGGGTATCTTTCGAAAGGTCTCGTCAATACCTTTAAAACGAATGGTTGAACTATAAATCTGTGATAAATTAAAAAAAAGTTATCGATTTTTTTTTTACTTTTTACGAAAAAAAAAAAAAAAATTAACCAAACTTGGTATTTAGTTGGCCCCTGCCATAAACTGGTGCTGATTAGATTTGGGAATCAATCACAGATCAGGAGGCGCTGTGATCGTATTTTTTCTAAATTTTTAACATGGCAGTATAGGACAAAATTTCGTATAAATGTACATAATGAGAGTTATTCTTAACCTGTGATTGTAAAATTAATACGAATTATTATTAATAGTAGTAGTTAATTAGAAAAAAAAATTGGGCATTTGGGGGCATCGCTTCTCCCCCTGGGGGGAAGTACCCCACGGGGTGGGGTAAATTTCCAAGATGGGTATCTTTCGAAAGGTCTCGTCAATACCTTTAAAACGAATGGTTGAACTATAAATATGTGATTATTTAAAACAAAGTTATCGATTTTTTTTTTACTTTTAACGAAAAAAAAACTTTTCTTTATTTTTTTCAATATTGTTACTGAGGGAATTTGTATAGGAAAATATAGAAGAAAGTCTTGTGGTGGCCACAACATACTAGTTTATTAAGTAAGTATGTGTGTGTGTGTGTTTATCTCCCATAACTCAAAAACGGTTGGACGTAGAACTTTGCAAATTGGTATATAGATTTATTATAACATCTAATTGTGTTCCTCTCTTTTTGAACTTTCTGTGATTTTCCGTTTTGGACATGTTTAGGAAAATTGTTTTCATAATGACCAAAAACACAAAGGTTTTGGCTATTAAATATGACCTACCATCATAGAGGTTTTAAAAGAAGCTAATGATAGAGCCAGTAATGATATTGTTATGAAAGTTGAAAACATTTTTGTGTGTAGGAAGGTATGGTTAAAGACAAAAGAAGATTCTAGTCGTAGGTTCTAGGCATTTTATTTAATGAATATTCAACCCGTAGATAGAGCCCGTAATGATATTGTTATGAAAGTTGTCGACATTTTTTTTAACCGACTTCAAAAAAGAAGGAAGGTTCTCAATTCAAACCGTATGTTTTTTTTTTATGTTTGTTAGCTTATAACTTCTGAACGGATGCTCCGATTTTGATACTTTTTGTTTTGTTGTAAAGGTCTTGGTCTGAAATAGGTCCCATTGTAATATCTTTATGATCTAAAGAAAATACAGGGTGCCCAAAAATAAATCAGCCCCAACTCTTTTAACTGCTAAACGACTGCAGCTATAGTGATAAAAATGGTATGTAAGTATAGCAAAGTGGCCATGCAGTACAAGGTTTAACCGCTTGCAGCGCCACCTGGTGGGAAAAACTAGGTTAGTTTTCCTATCTCGAAAACGGTTCTAAAGAAAAAAGTGAATTACAAAGATGAAAAGTATCATCGATTTAGTACAAAAAGATAGTTTGGACATTCATGCTAGCTTTCCTATCTCGGAAACGGTTCAAGACAGGGGGAAAACCTGAATGATAAAATTTCAGAGCATCATCGATTTAGTACGAAAAGATAGTTTAGACATTAATGCTAAAAACAGAACGCTTAAAACGTGCATTTGTTTGTTCACAATTTCCTATTTTGTGCACACATGAACGACATTTCATATGTTGTAGCGTAGCGGGTGACATTTACGCTATGTAATATTCAAAGTATGGTTATTGTAAGCGGTCACATCGATTAACACATAGACGTTTTAAACCGACTTCATAAAGGAAGAGGTTCTCAATACAAACCATGTTTCTCATTGTTGTTGTTGTTGAAATTTGTTAGCTTTTAACTTCGTAAGAGATGATTTAATTTTAAGACTTTTTTTGTTGTAATGATCGTAGCCTGAAATAGGTTTCATTATGATTTCTTTAAGATATAAACAAATTGCAGGATACTCACAAAAGTCTGTTTTCCCTCTAACTGCTGAACGCATGCAGCTATACTGTAGTAAAAGCAGTATGTAAGTATCGATGTTGAAACTTGTGTCCGTCAGCTGCAATGCATATTTTGCTCTTTGTTTGAACTTTACGCTGCGCAATTTCCAGCGCAGCGGGTGACACGTATTCACTGTAAAGTTAAATCTATATGCCTAACAGAATTTTTGGTTACGAATACAGCGTATCCGTTCTTTACATCTCTAAAGACTTTTTAACTTAACGTATGTTCATTCAACAGATAGTTTTTTGCTCATATCCGATGAAGGCAAGAAAAGTGACACAACTTAAAAATGCAGCATTTGAGAAAAATCAACTTAAAAATAACTTGACTAGAATAAAACTGGCAGAACTGTCTCTCCAGTGGATAACTTTCTAGATGGAGATGTAACTTTTTTGTTCACATTGGGTGCATTTCATGTATTGTTTAGTGATATAAACCATTTTTTGAGTTATGTCACTTTTTTTGGAAGTTGTGATTTGTGAAGCTGCCGTCGAACGTCTTTTGATGTTCTGCTATATGAATAAGTTTTCACTGAAAAGAGAAAAAGAAAATCTTTTTGTAAGAAAATAGAACCGACTCCAAAAAGCAAGTACTATTCAAACAACTAAAAAAAAAAAAAAAAAAAAAAAAAAAAGGGTATGAAATGAAACTGTAGACTGCGCCTAAAAGTATAAAATAACTTCCTTCACCAAACAACCTATAACACTACAATTAATCATAACTTTTGAAGTCGGCGCAAAATTAAATAAAAATTGATAACTTTATTCAATACAAAAATCAAATCCTATTCAATATACACATCTCACATTGTTACCTGCAAAACGCAGCCGAAAACTACTTTGATTCAAGAAAACAAATAAGATTTCGTAAGCAGCAAAAGTGGGCGAAGATGCTGGTATCTGACGTCCTTGGTAAAAGTAAAATCGCAAAATTATTTGGCAAACATATTTAATTTCTTTGTGATATCATGATTATTTTGATAAGGTATATTAAAAGAGTAATCAAGAATATGAAACAATACATCGTACAATATATATTATGAAAATATACATCTTGCGTGTATGTTTTGATCGCCAAATCCAAACGCCACCAAGGATGATAGTTATCAAAGTTATACCAAATTTGCAAAGGAAACTCTAACTTCGTAGAAACATAAATACCGCATTGTAAAGAATGTTCACTGTTCTATGTAGATGCTACTAATGGACCAATTGTATACAGTGATAAAATAATAAAGGAAACATGAAAATGGATCATTCGAGACAACATTATTTGTTGCTACCGATCTAAAAACAAACCTTTAAAAACTAATTAAATTTTATTTAATTTTGTGCGGACTTCAAAAGTTATGATTAATTGTAGTGTTATAGGTTGTTTGGTGAAGGAAGTTATTTTATACTTTTAGGCGTAGTCTACAGTTTCATTTCATACCTTTTTTTTTTTTTTTTTTAAGTTGTTTGAATAGTACTTGCTTTTTGGAGTCAGTTCTATTTTTTTACAAAAAGATTTTATAGCGTGTAGAAATTGCTTCTTTAATACAGAAGTAAATTCTAATCGACAAATGCACTTCATTTAATGAATGCTCAGCCCGTAGGTTAGAGCTTGTAGATATTGAGAAAAAAAGTTATAGACATGCTAGCGTGTAGAAAGTAGTTCTTAAAGACACAAGCAGGTTCTAGTCGACGAATGCACTTCATTTAATGAATATTCAGCCCGTAGATAGACTCTGTAATGATATTGACTAAAAACGTTGTCGACATTTTAACATGCAGAAAATAATTCTTAAAGAAATAAACAGGTTCTAGACGACGAATGCACTCAGTTTAATGAATACTCAGCCCGTAGATAGAGCTTGTAATAATATTTATATAAAAAAGTTGTCGACATGTTAGCGTGTAGAAAGTAATTCTTAAAGACATAAGCAAGTTCTAGTCGACGAATGCACTTTATTTAATGAATATTTAGGAAACAGTTGAATAAATCTTTTTTTTTTTTTTTAGTGCTACAAAAATTAATATTCTTGAAACAATATAATGAAATTGTCATTTTTGCAACAGAAATCAAATAAGCATTGTTAAATACACTACAGAGAATATATTTTGCCAAATCAGGAACAACCGACTATTTCGAAGTTTGAATGGAATTTGAATTCATTGAAAGTATTGTCAGTGGTTTATGGAATTTTCATAAAAGGTAGTTCTGCGCGAGAAACCAATGCATCATTACAAAATTTTCAGAACTAGACTCCTATTGAGGTTACAGTTTCCAAATTTTGTGAATCCCTTACTCTCATTCTTCGCCACATTTGAATGCCTAATTTGTCGCTAAATCAGAACCCACCTTCGGGGAAATGAAAAAACTTTCATTTGTTTCCACTTTTACTGTAATACCATACAGAAAGTAGCACGTAAAGATATAAGCAAGTTCTAGTCTACAATCCTCAACAATCACTCTTCTTTTTTATATATATAGTCTTGTGAGTCATTTATAGAACTTTCGAAGAATTTAGTTCTGCACTATAAACCAATGAATTTTTACGGAATATTTCAGAACCCTGTTCATATTAGAGATAGAGCTTCCAAAGTTTGGTAATCCTAAACTGCAAATTTTCTCCAGATTTGGTCGCCAAGTCGCCAAATTCGCCGCCTCAATGCCAAAACCAAAAATGTACGCTGGCTATTAATTTGCGGCTTGGTGAGATTAGCGATAAAATTTTGCGGCAAATATTGTTTCAGAATAGCCAGAAACCCATTCTTAATTTTAACTGATTTAATTATTTTGGTAAAATTTATCGTTTCTCGCCGCTAATTTTTGCCAAAGAGAGTAAAATTGGGCCGTTTATACTCGAATGATTTTCATCATACACTAAGCTGTGCTTTTGCCAATGAAAAATTCTATAATAAGCTGAGGAGTACTATTCCTGAAAAAAAGAAATACTATATTTGTCTCGGCAGTATTTACAATCGTATTATCGTGACTCTTTTAGTTGGGGAAGCAGTTGTTTTTCCTTATTTTGTTTTTGTTTTAAGGAATGTTCGTGGTCTGGAACCTGCCCGTTTATTTACGTTACCTCACAAAAAGCTGTCAATGTTTTCTTAATAATATGCATATTCTTATGGTTGTATAAGGAAGTCATGTGGTGTCCACATCATATTTTTTTTATTTAGAAGCAGTCTTGATAATATATCCTCAGCATGCGTTACTGAGGATGGCTACGATTTTATGCCAAAATATATTATCAAGCATGCTGCTAAATAAAAAATAATTATATATAAAGTAATTTATTTAAATTTTAGAAAAAATATTTTATTAAAATTAATTATAGCCTATAGCACTCAGGGATAGTGTAGCTTTTGATTAGTGATTTTTTTTTTTTTTTAATCGGTTCTATAGTTCCAGAGATTACCCTCCGCATACACGTAAAATTTTCCGCTTTATATATTAGCAGAGATTTATGTAAATTCAATTTTTAAAGTTGAATAAAATAAAATAAATGAATAATGCTTAATTTTCAAATAGCAAGATACTGCAATTTTTTTTAGCATTGGCAATATCCTAGAATAATGCATTAACGGCCCTCTTCACTTACTGTCGCCGGAAGCCCGAGCCAATGTTATTCTATGGGAAATTTTCGTTACAAATAACTAACTAAATAATACATATTTATAAATTCTGTTTTCACATTCAGAAAATTCCCAACTGTTAAATTGACGGACCTTTTTTAAAAAAGTATTTTTTTTTCATTTTTTTTTTTTTTTTTTTCAATTTTTAATATTTTATTTTGAAGTTGCAAAATGAAAATTTCACATATTAAAAATTCGTATTTTGCAGCTTCGAAATAAAATATAAAAAATTTAAAAAATATATTTTTTAAAAAAGGTCCGTCAATTAAACAGTTGGGAATTTTCAGAATGTGAAAACAGAATTTAAAAATATGTATTAGTTAATAAGTTATTTGTAAAGAAAATTTCCCATCGAATAACATTAGCTTCGGCTTCCGACGACGGTGAGTGAAGCGGGCCCTTAAACCAACTTTACATGGAATTCTTTAAAATGCATGGAATTCTTTATTCAAAGCATAATATTAAAACTCACACACATATTATTTTTACTATAGTTTTATGTAATTTGAGGCATAAATTCAAATTTAATTACCAAAGGAAAGTAATAACAATAGATACTAGCCAATTAATTAAAATATTAAGGAATTAAATATTAAGGAACTAAATTTCAAACCGGAAAAACAATGATAAATAAATACGTTATATAATAAAGGCATGATTCCTATGGAATATATTATGAAAATAAAGGGCAGCAGGAAGGAATTCGGATACATTTGAAGGTCTATGGTTGGGATTGTCTTGAAGTATATTTCATGTTAGGTTAATCTCATTTATTTGTTTATTTAACTTTTACTCTTCTCGTAAATAATAATACTAGAAATTTGAAGTACTACTTTAATGAATAATATTTTCTGTAATTTTCATTTATATCTTATATAAAATTTGTAATAATGTGGAAAAGAAAAGAAAGAAAGAAATATTTACGTATTAAAAAGTAAAAGTATAAATATTTTTAACATGCAAATATCTGTATTGATAAGTATAAAGGATTTAAGTCCAAAAATGTCGATTTTGAGTTAAGTACATAGTCAGACTCAGAAAAAAATTCTCTATCGATTGGTATAAAGGATTTAATTCTATGTCATTTAGTCTTTGAGAAAATCCATTGGTAAAAAAAGGACCAATTCAGAAATGTGCCATTCATGTATGGTATAAAATATTTAATTCAATTTTTCCCGTTATTAAATGAAGGTTGACAACCACTGAATGCTATAAAGGGTATAAATCAACGAAATACCTTTTTCCTAATCGATTCTTCTGATTTGTTTTTAGCTAGTTAAACTTTATTTTTCGTCTCCTGAAAAATCAAGAATATGGACTTAAATCCTTTATACTTATCAGTACAGATATAATTAGTGAAAGAAAATGTAAAAAAAAAAAGATTTATTATATATCATTTAGTTTTTCTCTTCATAAATATAAATATTGCAACAATATAATGAGTTTCGTATATGCTAATTATATTTGGAAATAGACAGATTTTAACGATTATCGCAGTCATAAATTTTCTGAAAGTGAAAACACAACTAAAAAAATTCGCATTATTTAATGAATAATGGAGATTATTCCCCCATAAGTTAACATAAGTTTTGGGTGAATTTGACCAACACCTACTTGGTCGAATAGGTGGTTACTTCACGTCCTGTCTTGCCTCTCCTTAATACTTATATTTATGGACTGGGCATTATTTTATCTACCAAAAATAGATAGACCTTGTTTCTACAGTTCATTATGTTTGGTTACAAATTTTTTTTTAATTATAAACGGAGTTTTACTTAAATTACGATAAAAACATTTTGAATGTTCGAATGAATAATAAATTTGCAATTTAAAAATCTAAAATAATAGTATAAAAGATTTTTATATAATAGGATTTCTCACATAAGGAGAGAGCCTATTAAACACGTAACTATTCTCTTAACAGTCTCAAATCCTTCACATATTTAAGTAAAGACCACTTTAATTGTTGTTCCCTTAACGTATATAATTATTTGGCAAAAATTCTTCATTTGAAACTCGAGGTCTGGGAACGGGAGATACGTGTGGAGGCCGTTTGCTTCCTCACCTGTAAAAGTTGTTTTTCCACGTTAAAACTATGCACGCAGAGGAGAAAAGATTTTCGACGATGTATATTGTATGGATGGCTTTTATTTATTTAATGTAAATTACTGTCTTAGAGATATAAAAACTTGCATTTTTATATATATTTCAGGCGATCATACAAATATATATATATATATTTATTTATTTATTTATTTTATGATAAAAATCGAAAATTGTAACATGAAAACGATATTTATGTATTGTACTTAAAAAAAAATATATATATATATATATATATTTTTTTTTTTAGATGTACATTATGTCTTTTAATAGTTAAAAATTTTTTCTTTCTCATTACAAAATAATATACCAAAATATATAATGTTGTAAATACACGAATTAGTTTTAAAAAAAAATCTTTTATTGAAAGCAAACGTTGGCAGTCCTGAGCAGTTAACAATAAAAGATACAATAAAAGAAAATAATCTCAAATTACCTATAAGATGTTTAAATAAATGTAGTTATATTTCTGAATATTCTTAGACATTGTTTCATATTAAGTATTTAAATAAAATTTCTTTTAATATTTTTAGCTATATATATTTAAATATAATATAATTATTAAATTATTAATAAAACAAAATAAATAAATGAAATAAAACAATATATATATAATGAAGATGTAGATTGTTCTGAATATTTTGCTATCGCCAGGCATATGCATTAAACTATGAAACTATGCATAATATTGCTTTTTAATTATTATTATTATTATTATTATTTTAGAGTTTTAAAGGCAAAATGAAATATATTATTTTATTTCAGTGAATTGAAATAAAATGATGGAAAAGAAACAGAATGCTTGTATTATTTTCTGATAATTTTAAGCATTTCACTTGCTAGTGTAAATTTAATTTTATCAAACTTGTATTTACCCTTGTTTTCTTGTTGAGAATAAAGCTTAAAATATAAAAAATATATCAAATCATTGAAAGCGTTTATATTAAAAATAAATAAAATTCTAAGTTTCATTTAAAAAATAAATAATCAATTAAATGTTTCATGATATCTATTTTTTCATTTTTTTCTTTCTGATTTCAGATTACTGCAGGTAATATATATATATATATATATATATATATATATATATATATATATATTATTTAAATATATCTGTGTCTTAGTTTAAGGATTTATTTTAAATGTTTATTTTATTTTCATTTTTATTTTTTACTTTTTGTGCTTAAATGCTGAAATTTCATGCCAATTTAAAAATTTTCAAAACATAAATTGTCTTTTAAAATTTGCATTAAAACTAAAATAGATTGAAAACCAGATTTATTCGAATATCTGTCAGGAGTTACAACTATTTTTTTTTTTTTTAGAATTTCATTTAAAATTTCTATGATAGAAGCTTTTTAAATACTTGAAGTTCTGAAAAATACTTGCTTAAAAAAAAAAAAAAAAAAAAAAAAAAAACAGACAAGAAAAAAAAAAAAATTTCCTTTTTACTTGTAAAACTTATTTATTGAAAATTATAAACGTTTCCTTTTATTTAATTATATATCTTTTAAAGATATGTTTTTGAAAGAATAACAAGTTTTATTAGATTCCACCAGTACCCGAGAGTTTCTGCTATCGAAGCTGGTAAACGTGAGATGCCGAGTTCAATTTCAGGTCACACTTGTCGACTTCACTGTTAGGAGTTTTCCATGATTTTTCTCTGAAACTTACATTAATATGGTTTGGGGCACTTCAATCTCCCCTTCATGAAAGATACTCCCCAGGACTAGGATCCTAGCGCATTCATTTGACCTTAACTCTAACAACAGAACACCGTATTTTGTTGGTCTACTTTTGATAATTTTAAAGGTCATTTTCCATGTAATAATGCTTTTACTATGTGACATATAAAAGAAATAGGATGACTTTTTTGAAACTATAATGTACCGGAGCTCCTGTTTTTGCCTAGAGTTTTATCATACTGAATTTAGAACATGAATTTCAATTTATTCATGTATTCAGTGAACGCAATGATAAGAGAAATACACGAAAATTACATGACTGAAAATACGAAATGTAAATAAAACTATACAAAACTAGGATTTTAAATGTACATATATGTTAATAATTTTGCAGAATGTGATGAAGGAAAATTCATACTTTAATTTAAAATGTGAAGAAATTCTTAGTTCTGTTTTAGCAAAATAAAAGAAGTAAAAACGTATAAGAATAAATTAATTTACATTCTCGATAGAATTTTATTTAATTGGTAGGAAACTTAAGACTGAATTGAAAGAATCTGTATTAGATACGTTGTGTTGTG
Source organism: Salticus scenicus (assembly GCA_963930645.1). Classification (NCBI taxonomy): domain Eukaryota; kingdom Metazoa; phylum Arthropoda; class Arachnida; order Araneae; family Salticidae; genus Salticus; species Salticus scenicus. The sequence continues at coordinate 124,764,117 of OZ005654.1, forward strand.
TGAATAGTAAAATATATTCAAGCATATCCATATCATATATTTACATACAAACACATATTTAATAACATTATTTCTATTCAGTTCAAATCTCCAGAGGAAATTAAAAATTTAATATATGATTCAGTTCTGGAATACGTCCTAAAGGAGGATACCTTTATTATAACTTTTTCTAAGAGCGCTTTTTGAAGAAATTAAATTAATTGCATGCACTCTACTCCAAATTAGATTATGGAAAGCGTTTTGATAACTGTTTAATTTTGGCTTGAGGTTTCGCTCACTGACCGTTTACTGCTTATTAAGGTGCATAAAACCACAACTTACGGCTTACAATAAATTCCGAAGCACTACAAATGTTCAAGATTGAACCAGAATTCGAACCCAGTATCTGAAAGTAAAAACCAGAGCACTAACCATTCTGCCACCAGGAGGGCTGTTAATTTTTTTAAAATAGGGTTTGAGTTTAAAACTGCAGATCTATGACAATTTTTATTTTATTTATCTTTGCACGTTAAGTTTTATTAGATCAGGGACCTACTTGGAAAGTTGGTGTGTTTGTATTGGCGTGTGAGTTAAGACCGATTGACTATACGAGGATCTAAGGCCAGGGTAGGATGTCATACACGGGGGTCTTTCTAAGAGTCCTAACCTGCATTCACGCGAATTTCGGATAAAACCAAACAAATTTTTAAATAGCTTGGTGGACTAGTGCAACCTGGGTTCGTACCCAGTACCTCTCATCGATCAGCTTTGAGAGACAAACCTACCACTGGCAAGGTGGTTATAGAATTTTGGTTAGACACTAGTTTATTATATTATTTTCAAATACTAAGTCATCTTCTAAAGTTTTTTAACATTTTAACTGAAGTTAAATTTCAGTAGTGTAAATTTTAAGATTTTTTCTTTTTTTTTAAATGCTACCTGATAAATAATTTTCAACTCCCTGCCCACTGAATTTTACATTAATATATTTTAACAATATATTATAAACATATTTCGGCATTACTTTGTGGATAAATAATTTTGTAAAAGAAAAATTTAAGGTTGAAATTTAAAGGAAATTTTTAGCATTCGAGCATAAAATTATTTTTACAAAATTAACTTATCAATGAGTCCCCAAATTAAGCCTAAATAAATGTAAAACATATTTTTTAAATGTAATAAAGTAAAATCGAAGAAAGAAATTTAAAAATTTAGCAAGGAACTAACTAACTAAATAAATATAAAATTTTATATTTTAATTTAATTAGTTTTCGAAAAAATTTAATGTAGCACATTAATATTGTTCAATGCTTATGTAATTCAATAAAAGTTTGTATTTTATTTTTATTTTTATTGTTTTTTTGTTATTTTTTAAAATTTAATTGTTTTTCGAGAAATTTTAATGTAGTACTTTAATATAGTTCAATGCATATGCATATATATGTAACATTTCATGATTCTAAGAGAGTGATGTATAAAAAAAAAGATTTATAACATCCATCATTTCCTTAAAAATTAAAAATCATTTATACCCTTAAATGGTAACCATATAACATAACAATGGTCTGGCAATATATTTCAGAGAATCGTGTTCTCTCTATTGTTTGAAAATAAGTATTGCTATATTAATTGTAAATAAAGAGCAAGTTTCTATTTTTAAAATATAAATATTATTAAGTGGCCGAGGATTTTAACCTTAAAAAAAAAAAAAAAAAAAATCAACTTTTTGAAAGAAAAATATTTGTTGAAATATGAACAATTTTGAACATTTTAATTCTTCATTTATAATTCTATATTCTTTGGGGCCCACCAGCGGCCGAGCGGTTCTGCGCTCAAAGCTGGTAGATGGGAGGTGCCGGGTTAGATCCCAGGTCGCGCTCATCGACCTAGCCGTTCGGAGTTTTCCGTGGTTTCCTCCGAAACTTGCGTAAATACGGGCTAGGACCCCTTAGAAAGACCCCCACGGAGGGCATTCCCCCTCTAGGCCTAGGACACATCAGGAGTCAATCGGCCTTAAAATCCTACAACCAACCAACTATATTCTTTGGTTCAAAAGTTATGAGCAAAATTGTGACTGATATCGGTATTTAACTTCATTGTATTTCTAAACTTTATGTTCTTTTCTGAAAAGGGCTTTTTTACCACCATCTGAAAAAAAAAAAAAAGATTTCACTTATTGCTATAAAGTTTTGTGCATACATTTATATAAAAGACATCTACAAAATGAATTAATATTTATAGTAAAACTAACTTTATTTAGTCAAATGTTTCTTTTAAAAACGTTTGAACTTTTAGAAAATTTTCAATTTTTTTATGTTTTATATTATTTTAAAAGTAGTAAATTTTGAAATATCTCAAAACCCTCGATACATTACATGAAATAGGTTTGTATAAACAATTTAAAATAATAACAGGTTAATTTAACGGTAAGATATCTTGCAGAGGGTGGCAAAAATGCCCTTTAAAAAAAGAAGCGTTAAAGATTAAAAATGTAATGAAGTTCAATACTGACATCAGTTACAATTTTGCTCATAACTTTCGAACCAAAGTAAAAAGAATCGTAAATGAGGCATTAAATTTTTATATTTTAACACACACACACATATGTAGGTAGATATATATACTTTTCAAAAAATCAATTTTTTTTTTTTTTTTTTTTTTTTTTTTTAAGTACTACAGGATTATTAGTCTGAATCTACGGATAAAACGTTGTCGCCAGTTTTACGATAGTTGGACATTTATCGAAATCGAAAATTTATCCAAAGTATAATTGAATAATTTGAAAGCGATGTTATAATTTGAAATATAAATAAATAAATAAATAAAAATAAATATATAAATAAAAGTCCTCCATACTAAACTTAATTCTGCTTTTTCCAGAATTTCCTAAAAGCTTTTATTTATTTATATATTTTTTTGAAAGAAAAAGAAAAGAAAAGAAAATTAATAATAATCAGTATCGAAACGGACAGTATCGAAAAAGTTGAAGAAGCCCTTTTTTAGACAAAAATACATAATTTATTCTAATTTTTAATTGTTGCCAAATTACGAGTTGGTTTTAAAATTTTTGAAATGAAAAGAAATTCACGCGTAAATATTAAAATTGAATACTTTGTGAAAAATTAAACTTACAGGGTAAAATTGACATCATTACAGCTCTAATTTTTTTTTTTTTTTTTTTTTTTCCAAAATTATGATTTAAAAAATATGTAAATGTTTATTTTACCTGTTTTATACAATAAAAATGTTAAGGTAAACTATAAAATATTAATACCATATAATTTTTGTTTAAGGTAAAGCTCCCTAGGTTCTTTAAGATTTTCTACTACTTATCTTTCGTATATTTCTTGAGAAGATTTGAAAGAAAAGACTGACGCATAAAAGCATCTGGCTTAGATATGATGATTTATTTTTGCAGCTTGCGCAGATTAAACAGTATTTCAGAACGGTCTAGTGTAAGTTCTGGTCAAGATCCTGAATTGAATCTTTATATTCGTTTTAGATTTAATAAGTATACTTCCATTTTCTTTTAACCTATATCCAGTGCATTTCTCTTTCCGTTTGAACAATCTTGCCTCTATAATAATTACGGTTCTATTGCAAACACAAAGGAATATATATATATATATATATATATATATATATATATATATATATATATATATATATATATATATATATATATATATATATATATATATATATGCTGTTTACGCATCCACTTTTGTTCGCTTAAAAAAGAAAAAAAAAATTTGATGTTGTTACAATAAAATGTCACAGAAATAAAAATAAAACTACATAAAAATCAAGTGACGTAACGCTATAGCTCGAGGAGTATTACATACAAGAAAGAATCGAGGAAGGGGGATGGTGAAAGACATTCATCTCGGGGTGTGGAATGGATTTTGGACAGGGCGGTGTCCCTGCGAATCTTGACCTACATGTCGCGGACATCACATACTACAAACAAATAGGCTGAATTACGAATTCACCTATTAACTCTCTTTTCGAATGAATCCAGAACATAGAATTCACATCACTGAAGTATTCTCATTGAATTAGTGAGAAGATTTTGAAAGAAAAGGCTTACAAATAAAAATATCTGGCTTAGATAACACGCTTTATTGGTACAACTGTTGCAAGTTGGACAGTATTTTAGAACTGTCTAAGTGTAAGTTCTGTCAAGATCCTGAATTGGAACTTTATGTTTGTTCTTCACTAAACATGAACATGTAATTGTTATGTTTTGAGAATCAGTTCAATATTTAATCAAATGAAGAGGTTTAATAAATTTCAGTTACATGCAAATTTCGCACTGATTACAATAAAACTTGCACAAAAAACATTTTTAGGAAAATTTTGTGAATAATAAATTTTTATAGTAAGAGTTTTGTGCTCTAATAGTCTATTACCAAAAAGCATAAATTAACTTTTCTCCCAATGTTTATGTATTTGTATTATAAAAAGACTGCTACTAAAGAATTTATTTTTACTTTGTCACCCGATCTAATAAATCACTCAATAAATCGCATAAATTTGTATAAACAACTGTAATTAAACATAAAAAAAAATTAAATTGAAAAAATTCATACATTTTGTATGTACAATACTACTTCTAATGCCAATCTAAAGCTAAAGAATATTATATATATACAGAATAGTTAATATGAACTTTCGCTATAAACTCCACCATACAGCTAAAACCAGCGAGTAAAAAGACACCAAATCTATCTGGACGATTCAAGAGATGTTGCTCAAAAAATTATTTAAAAAAAAATTGTTAAAATTAAGTAGTGGGTATAACAAGGAGTAATCGAAAAATGTTCATCAGATGGCGTTTGGCATGGGAAAAAGGAAAATTTTGCAAATTCAATGACTCACACAGAATAATCTATAAATAAATATTCAAATAATTTCATTTCTCAATTGAAGTACGTTAGTTTTTAGTCACTTAATTTTGAGTAAGTATTCAGTTTGTTATGTATTCCGTATAAGTTTCCTTTATTATATTTCGTCTATATTTCTATTTTTTTTCCCATGAGAAGTGTCATATCGTGTCCATTAATTACACTGATCAGCATGAAAATTGCCCCCCCCCCCCCCGACACCATTTTGGCTTTTGGTAATTTTATGGCTATAAATTTGATTGTTAGGAGAGGGAGGGGGGGGGGTATTTTAACTGTTAAATATCATCTGAGGATCTACTGAGTTGAAAAAGTCTAAAACACCAACATTTGCGGCAAGGAGAAAATTTAGGGAGGGATTTGCCACTGAAATTATGCATTACATTTCTTATATTTTTTTAATTCCTTATTAATGTTATTTATTAAGCATTATATATTTTTGTTTTAAGTGTTAAATTTATTCTTTTTCATTCTCCAAATCAAATTCATGGCCATATTTTACCGAACAGTGCTAAAAATTGGGGAGGGGGTGGTGTCCCGAGAAAACGGTGGGTGACTGGGATTATTAAATACTTTAATACTTACTTTAAATTACCTCCTAAATCCGAATACTATATTCGGATTTAGGAGGTCATTTTATATAAGAATCAGCAAGAATGTTATTAGCACTCGAATTTTTACTTTATTATTATTATTATTATTATTATTATTATTATTATTGCAGCGCAGTATTATTTATCTTTTTTTTTTTTTTTCCCAAAAGTTATGAAGTGAATCGCATTTTACGAATCATGCACATAAAAAATTGTGAAAATATGTTGACGTGTTTCAGCTGTAAGGTGCTGTATAAGATGTACGTGTATTTATTCATCACTTGTTCACAATAATAACAATAGTGATATTGATAATAATACAATATAGTTTTATTTTAAGGAGATTTGGCGCTCTGCAACGTCTTGAACGCCAAAGAGAAAATAAACTGAAAAGCAGACAGCTGTTTCAGTAGCTTACAGGGCATGAAGAAAAATTCCTTTATGCAGTGAAGTTGGTATGCTAAATGCTACCGAAACTGCTGTCTGCTTTTAGTATTTTCTCTTTGCCGCACAAGACGTTGAAGATTTCTTTGGTTTTAACATGCAATACAGTTGTTGCGAATAAAAATATAGCTATTTTCAATGTAGATAATGAATTCATCATCGTTAGATAAAATAAATAAATAAATAAATAAATAAATAAATTATAAAATAGTAATAATTATTTTTTTTCAACATTTATTTTATTGATACAGGTCACCCTTCCCTCCTTTTTTTTTTCTTTTTCTTTTAATTAATCAATATTATTTATAAAGGAAAAGTTCAGAAATTCAAATTCCTGTATTACTCTCAGTTACTACGATAACCAAATTTTATTTCAGTCAAATATATGTAAGTATTTTCTTAATATCGACCAAAATACTAGTTACATAACTTTTTATAACAATTACGTTATAAACTTTTTTTTTTTTTCGGTTGTTTGGTATCTTTTATTTATTTTGTTGGAAAATGAATAAAAAATACCGAAAACCATTCTAGGTTTTAAATTGCTAATCTTTTTTTTTTTTTTCTCTAATCTTATATTACACGTGTTAGATTTAATGAAAAAGTCTTACCTAAATTTTCTGTTTGAAGTAGTCAAAATGACGTAATTTTCGCTAATTTGATGTAACCATCTTCCCATGCAGAAAATAAATATTATATACACTATCTACCAATAGGTATATTTGGACACTTTCGAATTTAGACGTTTTGTGAAATATCTAAAATAGTTCTTTTGGAAAATCTTGAAACTTTGTAGCGTAAGGAACATGTTATACCTCATATGTTTCCGCAAAAATTGTATCTAGAAGAGGAAAAAGGGACCAGTAAAAAATTAAACAAATTTCAAAATGTTTTGGATAATCCTGTAAAAAGTAATGATTTAAATGTGTTTCGGCTGTAGCATGTGATTAAGAAGATTTTTCTAATTACCTGTATAAAATTTTTTATGAGGCTACCACATATATTCGTGGACATGTAATGGTGTTTTTGCTTATAGAAAAGGAAAAAAAAAAAATTCACTTTTTAAACTATAACATGTAGGGTATTAAACCCAGTGCAAAGACACTTTTAGAAAACTTGAATTACTACATTAGACACAGCCATACTGAAATCAGAATGCAAAAATGTTTAATATGTTACAAAGTATGAGCATTTTTACTATTTTAACTACGCATGCGCTAGCTTTAAAAAAATTTCATTTGCATAATATAACATCCAAAAGTAGTGAGCAACTCATATGAAAACCCCAAATAAATATCGTGTAAATTCAAAAAGTTATGAAAGATAGAATGAACAGAATTTCAATTCTTCTCATAAAAGAGGAAGATGATAGGGGGTTTTATCAATATTTATTTACAATCAGTGGACACGTATTACCATTGGGCATTGATTGAATCAAAATAAAAATGTGAGTAAAACCCCTTATAGTTTAGTTTTTATTTTGAGAGGAACTGAAATTTTGTTCATTCTAATCTCTCATAATTTTTTTTTTTTTTTTTTTTTTTTTTTTAATTTACACGATATTTGTTCGGGGCTTTCACATGAGTAGCTCAATATAAGCTCAATACCTTTAGCTATTAAATTATGCAAATGAAAATTTTAAAAGCTTGTGCATGCGTAGTTAAAAATCACTTAGTAAAAATAATATGAGCATTAATGCTCATATTTGGTAAAATATTTAACATTTTTGCATTCTGGTTGCAGTATACTGTGTCTAATGCAGTAAGCCAAGTTTCTTAAGAATATATTTGCACTGGGTCTAACACAATACGTGTTATATTTAAAAAGGTGTTTTTTTTTTTCAATTAATATATATATATATACATGTGGTAGCATCATAATTTTTTTTTTAATAAAGATAATGAGAAAAATCCTCTTAATCGCATACTACAACCAAAACGCATTTAAAGCATTACTTTTTACAGGGTGATCCAAAACATTTTGACTTTTTGTTTAATTTTTTACTGGTACCCTTTTTCATCTTCAGGACACAACTTTTGCTGAAGTATATGAGGTATAACATTTTCTTTACACTATCAAAGTTTCAAGAAGATTCTAAAAGAATTTTTCTAGATATTTGAGAAAATATCTAAATTCGAAAGTGTCTAAATAGTTATTGGTAGATAGTGTATATATGCAGTACATTAAATAAATTTTCCTTTTTCATATAGATTATAAATCTTTCCATTTTTTTTTTTTTTTTATGTCCAAAGAAAAAAAAATCAAATGGGAGAACACACAGAAATGAAAATACATCTAAAAAGATAAAAAGAAAAAGAAGTATTTCTTTTTATTTTTTATTTATTTTTTATTTATTTAAATACCTATTTGTAAATAAGGAGAAAAAAAAAAATACAAAATTAGAGATTGAACTGTTACGTGCCCACACCCGTACGACTAAATATCTACGTTCCCATAAGCAAAATTTATATATACATGGTGCCTAAGAATATAATTTTTTTCGTGTTTCTTCTACCAGTATATTTATATGCAAAACTTCTATAGTATGTTTCCAAGAATAATTAATCGGAATATTATTATACGAATATGCTTCTTCCACTCCGTTCTTGTTTGATACTCGGAAATTACTCACGCTTCGATTTCCATTTAATTTTGATTTTTTTTAATTAATTAAAATTAAATTAATTAAATTTACTTCATTTTTGTTCCTTCCATTTTGTAATTCTGGTCGCATTAGTATTTATATTGACAGTCGGTTTTATGTGTTGTTGCTCATTATCAAATCGGTTTTGTGTGTTGTCGCGTTGCTTTCAGCTCTCGTGCTTACTTTTATTACCTACGAAGTGTCGTGTTTACTTGTGACTTGAAATATTTGTTACCATTGTCAAAAGCGAGTTCTTGCATTTTATGGTGTTTATTGAAAGTTTTTTATTCATTACTTATAAACACCAGTTCTGCGAGGTTTTTTTTTTTTTTTTTTTTTTTGTAAACCTGGTATAAATAAATAATAATAAAAAAAAAACTGTTAGAGAGGATGTGAAGAAAAGTCTCATTTTCTTGCATGCACACTATGCAAAAGAAAGAAAGAAAGAAAGAAAAAACACGAAGCAGAAGAAAAAGAAGAGAGAGAGAGATTTCTTATTGGGTACAGATCTATAATCGCCTTTACTAGTATAGATAACATTTTTATTAATTTGAAAAGTATTCTTCTTTATACACAATTAAATCTAATACGATGAGAAAAGTCTTCAATTATTTCTTATTGAAATGGAATAGATTATACTTTTTAGGATTTCATTTTGCACAAAAAAAAAAAAAAAAAAAAAAACTTTCTTTACCAATAAAGGCAACCATAATTCTTTGCACATCAGTCAGATTCCCTCTTTCTTCCTTCCCATGTTATCCTTAGGGGGGTTTTATTGCTTTGTATTATAGAAATAGCTCATACAATTTATTTTTTTAATACACTTTTTGAACATGTTGCCTCTTAGCTCAGAGAGCAGCTTTTTGAAAAAATAAATTTAAATATTTCTTTTAAAGATTGAAAATTATAGTCCTAAGTTTACTTAATGAAATAAAAAATTTAAATTTATTTTTAAAAATAATTGCTCGCTAAGGTAAAAGGCGGCACGATTAAAGAGTAATGTTCAAAAAACAGAATTTGAGAAACATATTTTTTAAATGAAATATCCTTGTAAAAAGAAGCAACAATCATGGAACAACATGAGTAAGGAAGAAAGGGGGAAATCTGACTAATAATAATAATAATAATAATAAAGAAAGGAAGAAAGAAAAGAAAAGAAAGAAAGAACTTAAAGTAACCTTAAAAAAAAAAAAAAAAAAACTTTTTTTTCCCAGTTTAATTTATTTGCATTATTAGCACATATATACACTCATCTTTCCTAGTCACTATCACCTGAGTCGGAGCGTATATGTACGCTAAATTTCCCTGGTCACTGTCACTCGTGCCGTATGCATACGTTCAACTTTATTCGTCACTACCATTACACGTTAGCTAAAACATAGAAATGGAGGGTGTTGCTTCTTTTCGTATTTCTTTACGGTGCAAATGGATTAACGTGTATTTAGAGTATTTGTAAACGTACAACTATTTTTAGTTAAATGATTTTGATTCTCTATGTTTATAGTATATTTTTAATATTTATTCATCCATAAATAAATAAATAAATAAGTTAAATTAAAAAAAGAAAATTTCTCTTTCAGAAAAAGTGTCCTAGATCACTAATATATTACTTCCATCAATAATTAAAATAAAATTTACCATTAAAATGCATATATGAATTAGATATATAAAGATAATTTTTAATATTTTCTATAATTTTACGTAAGACCTAAAATGATAACATAAATAGCCTTATGTAAATAAATGATTTACATAAGATTTAAAATAATTTACAATAATTTCTCTATTATAATTTTTAACACTATGCAGACAACTCGGTATTCTCACTTTCATAACAACCCATGGTACAAGTATCGACTAGGAAGAGAAATAAATAAAAACTCGATACCATTCAACTCTTTGCGGTCGATTAGAAAGTGGTTCATCAATAACCTGTGATGACCGGAGGGCATGCAAGGGAAAAAAAAAAAGGGTTAGAAGAAAGAGATGAAAGATTAGTATCTGGTGGAAGGGTAGTGCTTGCAGGGCGGTGGCCCTTTCTCAGTGTTTGACCCACATGCAACGGACATCACAGGATGGCACGGAGCGAATATCGCGCAACTGCGCTTCCGTCTCGAAGGTTGGGACTCTTTTCGGTGGCCTACTGGCTGTATGGACACAAGGACATAGAAGGATAGTTAGGCAGCTTTCTTTTTTTTATTTTGTCGGAGATGTGGACGCCGAGTATCTAGCAGACCGATAATGATCACACACGCGCGTTATGCAAATTTCATTGTATTGATGTGTACCCGTTGCTCTGTTCCTTTAACTTCACGCGAGATATTAGTAATTTTACTTTTATTGCATTTACAGAGAGCGTGTGGGGAGAGAGAGATAAGATATATCGTGTTTGCTCCATTTTCCTTTGTGAAAGAAGTGCTTCTTGATCACGTGCGAAACACTTTATTTGTTTGAGGAAAGCTCAATTATGTATTTTGTAAACTTTCCTGCTGTTTAATTTATCTCGTAAGCGAAAATATATATTTACCTATGTTACCGATATAGCTTTATTTGGCCATAGCCATTCAATATTTTAGATATTTCATAGATAACTTATATGATTTATATGTTTAAAATATCTTATTTAAATCTTTACATTTTCATGCATGGGAATGGTTAAAAAAATTATTAGAACATTCTGTTAATTTAATAAAATGATTTAGATTTAAATAATGTTTTTCTATATCAGAAATACACACAGTTGTCAAAACATAAACTCAGAGTATTGAAAATAAAATTATGTTTTACCTCTTTCTATATTCATAAGAAGAAAATTCTGAATGCATTAAAATTTTCGACTTCAGTTATTTTGATGGATTTACACATTTTAAGATGTGCAGAGCACAGTTAGACTACTTTTTGACAAAGGCAATTTATAAGTATGGTAATGTGCCTGTATGGCTGCGATGAAAATTTTGTGGCAGCTCTAAATCAAGAAATAATGCATAGAATTTCATAAAAATAATATATTTAGTTGCACCTTAACATAAAATTGTGTATTGTTAGTTTACTTTCGGTACATATTGATCAACAGGTGGCGATATCGTGCACTTTGTACATTTATTCGAAATTTTGTCCTATGGCAGCATAGGACAAAATTTCGAATAAATGTACAAAGTGAGGATTATTTTAAAACAGTTATTGTGATATTAAAAAAATATATTTGTAATAGTAATAGTTAAGCAGAAAATAAATTGTTCTTTAGTATATCTAGTTGCATCACTCTTTCTTCTTCTTCCCTTTAAAATGTAAATAATTCCCTTTATATATATAATATATACATATATATATATATATATATATATATATATATATATATATATGTATATATATACAGATAGATATATATTATAAAAAGAAAAAGAAAAAAGAAAACAAAGAAATTGCTTAAAATGTCGGCTATAGGGCAGAAAATTACCTTTCTTTCGATATTTTGGGTTATACTTTTCTGAGATGGAAATTGTCTGCACTCACCATGGGAAATAATTTTGTAAATAATAATTTTAATATTAACTGCGAGATTTCGTATAGGAAAATATAAAAGAAAGTTTTATGACTGCAAAAACGTAGTACCAGTTTGTTTAAAAGACATATTTTTTCGTTTGCCTTACCCATGTAGAGAAAGTATTGTTTTGGGATAAAATTTTCGAATTGGAGTCTTTGTTACATTTACACGGTTTTAAATCCCCTGAAAACGAAAAACATCATTTAGCGGGTGTTCTGTATGTCTGTGTGTGTGTGCCTGCGTTCTTGTTATATCTCAAGAACAAATAGAAGCAGGAAGTTCAAACTTGGTATTCTAAATCTTTATTATATAAGAATGAATGCTACGCTAAACTTTTTGTTGAGATGAAGCAAAATGTTCGTGTACAGTGAAATCCATTAAAACTGAAATACATAATGTTTATAGCCGAAATTTGTGCTAAGTTTAACATTTGTAAGTTGTATGAAACCAAATGAAATGAGCATATACTTTTTGCATTAATAAAAGCGTATTTTGTGTAAAATATGAAATGAAAATATCTGATCATTCATTTACAGGATAACCAAAAGAATTTAAACATATTGGGGTTATAACTGAAAATTACTGGAAATAAAGAGATCGCAATAAAGAGATAAATTAAAAATAATTTTCAAGCATTTATTAATTGAATAAAAGTATTAAAAGAAAGCATTGTCATAGTGTTCTGAGCTATTCTAAAAGTTTCAAATGTCTTGCAAGACGGGAAGTTAGAGCTATAGAACTATATTAGTACTTTATCAGTGTATATAAAAATTTAAAGTGATCATGACGTCAATTTTTGTGAGATGCATAATTTAATTTTTTGCAATTTTTTATTGTTCACGTTTAAGTAAATGTATTTATTTTTTTCTCAAAAATTAAATAATTAAATAAAAAAATAAAAATAAATAAAAAAATGAACGTGTAAATTTTTTTGGCAACAATTAAATTATAAACAAAAGCATGGTAAAAAAAGTTGGCTTTAAAAATAAAATATTAATCCTTTTAGAACAACATATATCAGCATCATGAACTACATTAGCACTTTATCAATGTGCAGAAAATTTTTAAAGTTACAATGACATCAATTTTTGTGAGATACTTAATTTAACTTTTTATAATTTTTTAATGTTCACGTTTAATTAAATGTATTTATTTTTACGTCAAAAAAAAAAAAAAAAAGAACTCGTATATATGTATATATATATTTATATATATATATATTTCAGTAATTAAATTATAGATAGATATTTAAATGGCTAATTTTAAAGCTGTTAGGAATTTGTTATTTTCATACTTCAATTAATTAAAAGAAAACCAATCAAAAATTAGAAAATCCGGCTTCGAGGTATTGCGTTGTCATCGTGTTCTGAGCTATTCTAAAAGTTTCAAATGTCTAGCTACTCGGGAAGTTAGTTAAAAATCGATTGCAAGATTTGTACTGGACAAACAAACAAACAAACAAGAAAGCGCGTTAATAAAAACATGGTAAAATTGGAAATGCACCCGAGGTGTGCATGCGTCTATCTATCGGTGTATGGAAAATATATGCTACAGTTACAGTCTAACCTTTTTATTGGAATTTCGATAAGGGGAGTTACGTTTTACAGAAACATGCGAAAACTGAAGTATTAAGTAAAATAGTAATAATAAATATATAAATAGGTAAATAATTAAAAAATGGGTACTTTTCCGTTACACGGTTACCATAGTATTTAGCTCATTTTAAAAATGATATACACGGCTTTCACTCCAACTTCATTTTCTTTACAATTAAGAACTGAATAAATATTTACAAATTTGTTACATTTCTGTTACTAGGATCGAATTAATTGCAAAATCGAATTAATTGCTAAACTCGCTAAAATTTCACTAAAATTGTCAAAAGATTCCTGTTAAGTCGCCATTTTGCATTACCAAAGTATCGTTTTACACTGCCTTTTTCTCTACCAACGTTCTGCGAAGTTAACTTCAATCGAAATTTTACCATAGATATAAAAATTTGGGACTTACTAATCAAAGCACAAAGTATTTTAAAAATTTAAATAATATCTGAAATTTCAGATTTCTCGCGTTAATACTAATTTGTCTATTATGTGCTTTTACTTTGAGAATTTCTAATCACAGGACAAAGTATTTTAAAGATTTAAATAATATCTGCAATTTCAGATTTCTCACGTTAATACTAATTTGTGTATCATGTGCAATTAATTTACTTTGAGAATTTCTTTGAAAAACTGTTTAATTTCAGCTGAAAATTTCTAATTTTTCTTATAAGGCAATTCAGAGGGAAGATGCAAGTTTGTGGAAGATGCGAGTTTGTTTCTAGCACTTTTATGCTAAATAGGTGGTAATACTGACCAGCATGTGTGAGAAGGCTTGTTACAGTGAGCACGTGGACTGTGAACTTATCTTACTTTATCGCCTTTAATCGCCGTTATTTTGGATTTCGTGAGCATTTAACCTTGCGAGTGAAGCCCATATAATATTCCGTTGCTCATAATTAAAGTTCATTAACCGATGTTTTATTTTAAACTAGCAGGCTACTCCCGCTTCGCTGGTCACTATTTTTAAATGAATCACTATAGTTGATGAATTCAAAAAATTCCATTAATTTTTATCATGTGGAAAAAAAAGAGAGAGAGAGAGAGAGAGAAAATCTGATTGGAAAAAATGTCGCACCAGGTCCCAATTGCCTTCGGCAGCACAGGCCAGACGCATTTATGTTCGACACTCTTAATGAATCACTATATTATCATAATAGGAAAACATAAATATAAAATACAAAAAAAAAAAAAAAAAAAAAAAAAAACAATCATCTCTCATCGGTGGAATAATCGGTCCGAGCCCCAACTGCCTGTGGCAGCGTATACAGGCGCGCACGACGTGCATGTTCCTTCATCTACCATTCCCGCCCCTTTTAATTATTTTAGACTTTAAAAAATACTCGCAATCGTTCTCTCGGACTTTTAAACCTAATAATACTAATTTCCAACATTCTATCTGAATTTCTTTATTTTTACCCCTGCGCCCGCCTCCCTTCCCTCTCCTCGTAATAATTCTGTACTTTTGAAAATATCCGCAATCGATTTATCGGGCCTCAAAACCTAACAACACTAATTTTCAGCGCTCTAACTTTTATTTATGTATTTTTGCCCCTTCAACCCCTCCCTCCCCATCCTTCCCGTCTATCCTAATATTTTAAAAATTCGAAAAAATTCGAAATTGATTTGTAGGTATCAAAAACCTCCATGTAGAAATTTTGAGCGACTTAACTCTATTTTTATTTTTTTGCCCCTCCACCCTCGCCCTTTCCCCCCCTCCTAATAACTTTAGAAATTCGAAAATATCTGCAATTGATTTGTAGGTATCAAAAACCTGTGTGTACCAATTTTGAACGGTCTAACTCTTTTTTTATCATTTTTGTCCCTCCGCCCTCCCCCTTTCTGGCCCTCCTAATAACTTTACACTTTCGAAAATATTCTCATTCTACTTGCAGGCCTCTAAAATCTATCTGTACCAGTTTTGAACGGTCAAATTGTATTTCTATTTTTCTATCCCATAGTCCCCCTTTCCCGCCCCACCTGGGACAAATTTCTAAAATTAAAGAAATTAGTTTTTATATATTACTGGTAGCTATATGTTAGAGCAAAAATCTCACATATTTTTTTCTGTTTGCAATATAAAGGATTATTTCAAATCACGTTTTGCGCCCTCCCCCCCCCCTCTTGGGGGCTGAATTTCTAAAATTCTAGAAATTGGTTTTTAGGTATTTATATTAGCTATATATTAGAGCAAAAATTTCACGTATATCCATTTTTTTGTTTGAGATATATAGGAGTATGTGAAACCACGTTTTGCGCATCTGAAATCCCGTTTTGCCCAATTTCCTCCCTTAGAGACCTAATTTCTAAAATTCCAGAAATTAGTTTTTAGATATTTGTGTTAGCTATATTTTAAAGCAAAAATTTTACGGATATCTGTTTTTTTCTTTGAGATATGAAGGTTTTTGTGAAATTACATTTAGCCCCCTACTCCCCCTTGGGGGGTGAATTTCCCAAATCGCTTCTTAGGGGGTGCTTACCCTGTATGTTCTATAATTTGACCCAGTTTCGAGTCAGTACCTCCAGTAGATTTTGTTGTGCGTTGATGAGTCTGTGAGTGAGTGAGTGAATGGAAGTACTCTTTTATATGTATAGATAAGATATTAGCAATATAAGTGAGTTCCTTATTCTTTTACACGCACAAGGTAAGAAAAAATGGCCTTAACCTTGCAGCAGTACGAAACTAAGGGTGTGTGTCATCTTCATCCCCTAGTTGGCGGACGTCACAACATGGTTCAGAAATAAATTAAATGCCGTTTTAATTTTATGTTTTATTTTATATACTACTGTATATTATAGTTTAAATATAAATGGAATTAATAATTATAATTATAATATTACAATAATTATCATTTTTATAGTATTATTTTAATAAACTTTTAAGACTGCAGTAAGAATCTCTCCTGTATACCGCTTGGAGCAGGGCAGCCACAGTAGGAAACAGAACTTTTGAGTTTTCATCTACTGGAATTTATCCTTTAACCCACAAACAATCTCAGATTATACATGTACTATCTTTATTTATTCCAGGAACGATACAACTGCTGTTTTCACAAACGACGCATATGACAATAGGCTTACACCAGCAGTTGCTTCCACCAGCAGAAAAGAGCCACTGCGTCCACTATCCTTGCGCATCAAATGCAAGAAATGGTAGCACGAAGATTGCAATTGGTGATCATTTGTACTAAATTAGATACTAAATTAAATGTTGTGCAGGCTAACATTCAAACTTGCACCTCTATTAGATTTAGCTAATTAAAAAAAAAAAAATCTGGAGTAACTCCACTCAACTTTCCGAACATTGAATAATTAACAGTTTTGTAGATAAAGTAAAGAAAGAGGAGTTGTTAAACAAACAAAAGAGAGAAAACCATATCAGAGTGTTTGGGTATTTTTCTCCATATAGTACACAATGTTTTATTTAACGTTACTGAATTTTGAGCCCATAGATCATAATGATAAAGAATTTTTCGTTGTGTCCCTGTAAAAACCTATAAATGCTAGATTCAAGAAAATGCTTACAGTTAGTGCAACAGTGATTTATAATATTCATGTAGATTTTCAGCTCAATTGAATAAGGCGTTTAGATGCTATCGCACTTTTAAAAATTTGGTCCCATAGGCCATAATGATAAAGAATTTTTCCTGGTGTCCCTGTAAAAAAACTGTAAGTGCTAGATTCACCAAAATCTATACAGTTCATGCAACTGTGACCTATAACATGTAATAATACGAAATATAACTATAATATGAAAATCATGTTTTTAGCAAATAATCTGTGTGTATGTCCGTGTGTCTGAGTGTGTGCCTGTCTGTTATCAGCATATCTCAAAAACAAATTATGGCAAAAAGTTCAAACTTGGTATTTTAAGTAAATATCATATAAGGATACTACACTAAAGTTTTCGTTAAGATCAAGCTAATGGTTTGTGTACAAGGACACTCAAAAGTATTCAAATACATTACGTCTATTGGGGAAATTGCAGGTAAGTAGAGTTTAACATCTATAGACTGCACTAAACCAAATGAAACGAATATATATTTTTTGTAATAGAGATAGTCAACAGAGAAAAAGAAATTGTGTATGTAGGAGCCTCGCCTCCCCTCCCCCCCCCCCCTGGGCGAGGGGAGTAAATTTTCATGATGGGTATCTTTCAAAAGAGCTCGCCAATACCATTAAAACGAATGGTTGAACCATCGATCTGCGATAATTTAAAACAAAGTTATCGATTTTTTTTTTTTTTTACTTTTAACGAAAAAAAAAACTTAGAAATTTTTTTTTTTTTTTTTTTTTTTTTTAAATATTGAGAATAAAATGGACTTTTTTTTTTTTTTTTTTTTTTTGCATATTTAGTGTTATACTGCTACTCTAATATGGAAATCGTCTGCATTATCATAAAAAATATTTTTTTTAAATAATAATTTAAAAAAAATATTTTTTTAAACAGAATTATTTTTTAATAGCCGAATTAAATTCTATATAAATGTAGGTGCATTAATGAAACGGGGGTTGAAGGGACGGTAGCCCCCCTCACACAGAACTAATTATCATATAAAACTCTTCCGAAGCCTAATTTGAATTGTTTAACACAGGTTTACATAACAGTACTCGTTATCTTACCTCTTAATCTGCAACCTGTATTTATAGTATTAAATTTCAGGGTAAGAGAAAGTCGTGTGAGTGACACACCTGATTATGTGTTATTCTATTTTTACTTTCTTCTATACTCAATAGAAGAAAGTATTGGATTCGTAACAAGATTTCTACTTCCGATTTTGATGGATTTAGTTCAAAATTTAGTTTAAATTGTGATTGGATAGTTCCAGAATACGATTTCACCATTTCTTTTAAGTCTCTCTGTCCGACTGTCTGTGCGACTGTCTGTCTGTGTGTATATACGTGTGTAATAAATATTTTGTGTTAACTATATCTCGGGAATTAGAATTTCATATTAAATGATAAACAGTAAAAACTTGACATAAATTATTGTCTATCAAATTTGGTACAAATCTCTCAACAGATGGCGCTACTACTCTGTGATTTCTTCCACTTAAGGAAAAGCTATATCTAAAGTTCAATACTGAATAATCGCACAAAACTTTTTATGATAGAGGAACGCAATGAAACATTATGCTGATTCAATTTGCGTGGATATCGTCATGATAGATGACGATTCTATGCTGCAGTTTGTCTTTATGAAAATGAAGGCTATATCTCAGATTCTATTGCATATAATTCCACAAAACTTAATATATGAGAGGATCATTACAAAACAGTAAGCCGATTCAATTTGTATGCATACTGACCAATAGGTGCTACTCCGCAAATTACACTGAGAATAGAAGGGCTAAATCTCAATGTCTGCTGCACAAAACTTGATAAATGAGATAACCATTATGAATTCTGAACTTATTTGGGGGAATACCAGCCAACAAGTGGCGCTGCTATCACTCATTTTCTGGGATTTTCCCCATGAATGCATCTCAGCATCTATTGATTAGAGGTGCATCAAACCATATATGTAAAATCTTTATTGTGAGAAGCTATGATTAAACTTTTGTACTTTTTAAACAGAAGTGGCGCTGTTATACGGAATTTTATAGAAGAAAATTTTGTGATGGTCATGACATGCTACTTTTTGCTTGGACTTTTCTTAAACTTAACCATAACATAAATATTTTGGAGGTTATTTTTAATGACCCCATTCGATCCTAGTAACAAAAATCATTTTTATTGTGTGCGTATATATATATATATATATATAGATAGATAGATAGATAGATAGATATATATATTGGGGTGGGGGGTATTGTTTTTTAATTTAGCTAAATATTGTGAAAACATAATTTAGTGGTTTATCGCGGGGCTAGAGAAGCAAAAGCCAGCAAATTTTCAAGTGACTTTTTTTTTATATAGCATTACATATTTTCTTTTAAATAATATTTCTGACTATGTTTGTTTCAAATCACGGATAAATTGCTTTTCTCTCATTGTATTATTGCAACTGTGACTTCATTTTCTTTGCTAAATCATCCAATATTTTATTCATTCTTCTAAACCAAGAATAAAAATTTAATTTCTTTATTGCAATACATTATTGTATCAACTGCTTTAGTTTCAACCGTTATTACGGTAAAAATAGACTATTACTATTAAGAGGATATAAACAAAACAATCAATTATATAAGGTAGTTATAATTAAAGTTCCCCTATTAAGAAGGTCTAGAGTTGGTTTTATGGTTCCAAACGAAACAAAATTTCACTAGTATGTAGTACATGTGATGCACTCTGCAAAAATCGGAATAAAAAAAAAATATATACATTTTCATCACTACTTCAATATTTTAGGTGACTTTTAAAGATTTATTCCACTAATTCCGGTCAATCCAGACGAAACACAAAATTTATTTTGCTTTTTTACTAAAAGTTTGCAAAATTCGCCTTAGATATTAGCGCAGCGCCACCCATTAGTGTCCTACAAAATAGAAGAAATAAACAAATCACAATTTTCGTCAGTAGGTGGCGCTGCGCATATATCTAAGGTGATTTTTGCAGATTTGTTCGGGAAAAACAAATTAAAATTTGTGTGTTTCGTCTGGATTAAATGGAATTGATAGAAGGAATCTCAAATAATCTGGTGTGTCACTCACACCACTTTCTCTTACCCTGAAATTTAATACTATAAATACAGGTTGCAGATTAAGAGATAAGATAACAAGTACTGTTGTGTAAACCTGCGTTAAACAATTCAAATTAGGCTTAGGAAGAGTTTTATATGATAATTAGTTCTGTTTGAAGGGGGCTACCGCCCCCCTCAACCCCCATTTCATTAATGGAGCCTACATTTATATAGAATTTAATTCGGTTATAAAAAAAATTATTAAAATTATTATTTAAAAAAATTATCTTTTATGATAATGCAAACAATTTCCATATTAGAGAAGTAGTATAACACTAAATATTAAAAAAAAGTTGAATTTATTCTCAATATTACATTAATTTTTATTTTCTTGTTAAAAATGAAAAAAATTTGTAACTTTATTTTAAATTATCGCAGATCGATGGTTCAACCATTCGTTTTAAAGGTATTGGTGAGTTCTTTTGAAAGATACCCATCACGAAAATTTACTCGCTTCGAGGAGGGATTTTGCCCCAGGGGTGGAGGCGAGGCTCCTACATACACAAAATTTTTATCCCAGTTGACCATCTCTATTACAAAAAATATATATTCGTTTCATTTGGTTTAGTGCAGTCTATAGATGTTAAACTCTACTTACCTGCAATCCCCCCCCCCCCCTTCCATAGACGTAATGTATTTGAATACTTTTGAGTGCCCCTGTACACGAACCATTTGCTTCATCTCAACGAATAGCTTACTGTAACATCCCTATATGATACACATTTAGAATACTGAGTTTGGAATTTCTGCTACTATTTGTTCTTGAGATATGCTGATAACAGACACACAGACCATTCGCTAAAAACATGATTTTCGTATTCAGGGGACCTCAGAACATGTAAATATAACAAAAACTCACGTCCGAAAATTTGACCCTAAAACAATACTTTCTGGAACCCATGGGTAAGAGAAAGTAAAAATGAAGATCTGTAAAATAAATTTTCCTTTCTTTTATTTTTAACAAAAAATCTGCAAAAATTGCCTTAGATTTTGGTGTAGAGCCACCTAGTGACGAAAATTTTAACTCTTTTTTTTTCTTCGATTTTGAAGAGCACACAGCCACCTATTGACGAAAACAATTAAGTAGCACTGCAGTCTAAGAAAATCGAAAAGAAAAAAAAAGTTAGTTTTCGCAATACGTGGTGCTGCGCCAGAATCGAAGGCAATTTTTACAATTATTTTGTAAAAAATCAAAGCAATTTTTGTGTGTATCGTCTAAATTGACCAAAATTGGCAGAATAAATCTTGAGAAATCGCCTTAGATATTAGGTCAATGTCACCTATTGACAAAAATTTCAACTTTTTTTTTTTTTTTACTTCTCAAAGCACATCACTTATACTACATACTAGTGAAATTTTGCTTCGTTTGGAGTCATGGGACCGGCTCTAGAGCCTTCTGAATAGGGAACTTTAATTATAATAACCCTGTACATTATTAGTTTTTTAAATGTTTAGAGAATTATATTATTGAAATCATACTTCAATCAAGATATTTAATCAAGATTCTTATTTGAAACAATGTACATGCGCAATTACTGTGATGTGTATTTGATAAAATGTACATATAAAACATTTTTCAATTAAAATTATTTTAAAGGCATATTTATATATATTACTAGCAGACCCGGCCACGCGTTGCTGTGACTAAGTTATACGTTGAATTATACGGCTGTAAACTATTTAGTACAGTCAAATTATTATTTACGAACAAAGACGAAAACGTTGTAGCCGATGTAAAAATCCACAGGGTTGAGATTTGAAACTTAGGTCAAAATTTGGAAGCGATTGATAAAAATTTTCGTAGTGTTGATATTAAGCACAAATTAATTTTATTGTAGGGTCCTATAAATTTTAATGGAGAAGTGATATATATTATTTCTAATGCTACTTTGGATAAAATTGCTAAAATGACTAATATATAAATTAAATTCTATTAAAATAAAAGTATAAAAGAAACAGACGATTTTAAAATCAATTTTTATGGAGGAGTGAAATATAATATATGCTATAATGGATAATTTTACTATAAAATGACCTCATCATTTTAAATATTTTAAAGAGGGCAACAGCTGTAGTTATAAAAAGGAAAACAATAAGGCTAAACCAGAAAAATAAGTAAATTTGATAAATATTTTAAAACTTTAAAATTGGAAATCTTATGAAATATTGGACATTTAAAGTAAATACATGTATCATTTTAAATAGAAAAAGATTTTGGAAAAGTTTAGTGTATTTTAACGAAGTGATGAGAAGTTTTTGAGTATGTTAAAATTTTAATAGTAAATTCAAGTTAATAAAGATGGGAAACATTGAGGATTAAGATAAGAATAATTATAAGATTAAAAAAAAAAAAAAAAACTTTTTATATACCATGCTTTTAAATTTTAATATACTAATAATATACTAATTAAAAGGAAAATGATAAATATTCTATCATAGTTTGAAGTCAAATTTGTTTTCAAATGTCTAAATAAAATATCTGATGTAAGATACTAATATTTTGCAGCGGAATAGATTTCATTTCTGTCATCCTTGGCGAAAAAAAAAGAATATCGCCAAATTATCTGGCGAAAATATTTAATTCCTTTCAAAAATCATGGTTATTTTAACAACTTATATTAAAAGAGTAATGAATAATATGAAACAATATTTCGTACAATACATATTACATGTCATACATACGTACAATGAATAATACATATTACATTTCGTACAATGCATACATCTGGCATGTATATTTTCGTGTTACGCTTTTGATCGCCAAATAATAATAATAATAATAATAAAAGCCAAGGGCGACAGAGTTTTGAAATTTAAAATTAAAATTTTGTCAATTTGACAGCAAAATAATTCAATTTAACACCCGCGATAACTAATACATATCTATACCCAAATATAAGGATTAAAATCGGGAAATAAATTTCCTCCATTTTTAATAATTTCTTACAAAAAATCCAGTGGGCAATTAACATAGGAAATCTTTTTCTTGGCTGCACAGACGGTCAGTGAGTCACACTTCGCTTGCGTATAGAACTCATAGATATAGTATAGCATATATAGAATAGAGTGATCATTGGGGAGAAAAAAGTTATTCCTTTTCATTTGGGAAAAGACGACGTTTTTACCAAAATATGGCCGTCTTTCCCCGAGTGAATACACACGGGAATACATACTAATATTTTAGCAAATAAAATTTATGAATAATTTATTTGCTAAAGGGGAATGGAAGACTCCAGATACAGTTTCAAATTCATATTTCTTTCTTTCTTTTCTTTTCTTTTCTTTTCTTTTTTTTTTTTCAATACCACTTAATGGCTGTTTCTAAAGCTTTTATTTATTATTTTTTTTTTCGGCATCAAAAATCTTTGTACGATAACATGGGGATGAGAGATCTATATATATTACTATATCTATGATAGAACTACATTAGCACTTTATCAATGTGTATAAAATCTTTAAATTGATTATGACGTCAATTTTCGTGAGATGCATAATTTAACTTTTTATAATTTTTTAACGTTCACGTTTGATTAAATGTATTTATTTTTATGTCGAAAGAAAATGAACTCGTATTTTTTTTTTTTTTTTTTTTTTTGGCAACAATTAAATTAATGGAACTTACAGATATTTTGGAGCAACTTTAATAAAGGTCTATAATTAACAAATAATTGCAATAAAACAATATTGTAACAATAAATTGAGATAAAAACTATCCTATCTCTGAAGTTGGACCAAACTGCACACAGTGTGCAAAATTTCATTAAAATCGGTTCCTTAGTTTAGGAGTTTACCCCGGACAAACATCGTGACACGTAATTTATATATATATACAGATACAGATTTATGTCGTCCATCACCAAAAAAACTTTATTTAAAATAATAATAATAATAACAAACAAATAAATAAATAAAAGTCTTGAAGTGTCATGGTGGCCATAAATTTATTAAATAAATCAACAGGTAAATAAATACAAATAAAATAAAATACAAATTACAATGCCAAAATTAAATAAAAGAGTTATGATTTATTTTATACGTACGTCTAATTTTTCCTTTTCAGCGACTTCTTCACCGATTATTTATTTATTTCTAGTTCTAACTAACAATTGTTTATTATGCTTCAACTCACAGTTTTAAACATAAATCAATCTCTTGGAGATTTTTTTTTTTTTCTTATTTGCATTTCCCTTTAAAATGTCATAAAATGCAGATCATGCCATACAGACCCCGCCCTTTGTGGTATTTGATTTGAAGGGTTTGATATTCCGCAAAAACATCGTGAATAAGATTAATTGAAAAGTTAGCGCTTGATTTGCTTCAAAATCAAAGAATTCCATACCTCAAGTCATAATTTTTCTTGCCCATAGTCCTTCAGTTTCATTTGTCCTTGTAAATGATGTAATCTTTCCGCCTTTTGTGCAGTAGACGTGGTAATGAAATTTAAACATTTTGAATACATAATACAGACATTTTTCATTTATGAAACTTTAATGATTTATTATTATAATTTAATATTTATTTTTACTTTATGAATATATGTTACGTCGGAAAGGTACTTTAATCATGAAATTATTTAAATATGAGATTTTGGTGTATCTATACGTTTTGAAGCCTCCTGAATTAATTTTTGCTATTTTTGTGGTGATGTATGTACGCGCATACGTCTATGTGTAGTGTGTGAGTGAACATTATTGAGTCTAAACGCCTTACAGTCGGCAACTAAAGTATCCGAGCACTAGCCTATAATTCTGATATAAAAAAAGTACACTTAAAACTGTTTTGTTAAATAAATCCTTGTCGAATCCTGTTCTTAGACTGATTAAGAGCATGACTCGATAAGAATTAATTTAACAAAGCAGTATTAAGTGTATTTTTTTTAGACAGGGATTATTGTTAGTGCTCGGATACTTTTGCTGCGGACTGTATGTGATTGAGCTAAAAGTTGTAGTCATGTTATAGATTACTGTTCGCAGAACTGTACATATTTTAATCACTGTAGTAGTGATTAAAATAGTTAGTTAATAGTTGTTGAAATAGTTAATTGATAGTAGTTAAAACAGTTAGTTACTGATAATTCTTTTAGAGGGATACAAACAAAAATTATTTATCATTACGGTCGTGGACTCAATTTATTTGAAAGGAATAGCATCTTGACATCTTCACTGATTGATTTAAAAGTTGGTAGGCATTGTCTGGTAGACATCTTTGGTAGGCTGTTATATGGCATTGTCTTAATAAAGTGTTATTTATTTTTTTTAATAAGGAGGAAGAATTTAATTATCTTACGTGGATTTAATTAATTGAAGTTCATTTTAAATTGTACATTTATTTAACACACACACACACACACACACACAAAAAAAAAAAAAAAAAAAAAAAAAAAAAAGATGCGGTTTTGCTATTATTATTAGCGAAAATTATGTGAATAAATGGAAAAACAAGACATCGCCAAAATAGTATATCATCATAAAAAAAAAAAAAAAGAAAGAACTTACACGCTTTGAGATGCTCTGAACATGTGATTGGATCATTTTTCGAAAATGTCTGTCAGCATCAAAATTTTATGACACTGTATAAAACAAGCCAATGGACGAAATTTAACCAAACTTGATTTTTAGTTGAATCTTGATTTATATTTGGGGATCATACTTCAGCATGTAGCGCTGTCATCCCCCCCCCCCCTTTTTTTTTTCCAAAAATTTTTAACATGGCAGTATTGGACAAAATTTCTTATAAATATATATAAAACAAAATTATTTTTAACTTTTTAATACGGGAAAAAAAAAAAAAAAAAAAAAAAAAGAATAAATCTATGGGTAAGGGCATTGTTCCAAGGAAAAAGTAACACTCGGGGTGTATAAATTGTCAGTGTGGGTATTTTCAATAGCATCCGTCAATATGTTTAAAACGAATGTTTGAACCACAGATCTGTGATAATTTAAAACAAACTTAGAGGTTTAAAAAAAAAAAAAAAAAAAAAGCATTTTCTCAGATGGGGACAAAAAATTAACTTTTTTTCGAGATATAGGGTTATGTAAATCGTTTTAAATTATCATATAAAGTAATTTTAATAAATGATAATTTTAATATATAATTTGTATTTTGTGAATTTGTATAGATAAATAATTATAAGATAAAAAAAAAATTATATACCATGTTTTTAAATAGCTTAAACTTCTCTTTAAAACGCATTAAAAAAGCTCCAATAGGCAGGTAATGGATTTGGCGCCAAATTTGACAACTTTTTGCCCTTGGCGACTTTTTTGGCGACTTTTGGCGAGAAAATTCTTATTATCTACATTCCAAAGATGGACGTTCTAATGTGATTGGTTAAAGAGTTACCGGAAATTTGAATTAAAAAAAAAAAGTTGGTTTTAAAAATAAAATATTAATCCTTTCCGAACAACATATATTTGCATCATGAACTACATTAGCACTTTATCATTGTGTAGAAAATCTTTAAAATGATAACGACGTCAATTTTGGCCAAATGCATAATTTAACTTTTAACAATTTTTTAACGCTCACGTTTAATTAAATGTATTTATTTTTAGGTCGAAAGAAAATGAACTCGTAATTTTTTTTTTGGCAACAATGAAATTATAGTTAATATTTTAATGGCTATTTTATTGCTATTAGGAGCTTATCATTTTCACATTTTAATTAATTAAAAGAAAACTATTCGAAAATTCGAAAATCTGACTTCGAAGTATTGTGTTGTCACCGGGTTCTGAGCTACTGTGAAAGTTTCAAATGTCTAGCTAGTAGGGAAGTTAGTTAAAAATCGATTGCAAGATTTGTCCCTGACAAACACACAAGAATCGAAGTTAATAAAAACATGGTAAAAAGGAAGAAAATTTTATGATAAAATTAATTACAAGAATTTTTTTAAATTTAATTTTTTTTTTTTTTTAGATTTAATAAAAAGATTGTTAGGCATTCTTTTTTCGTTATCGATTTTTTTTTTTTTTTTTTTTTTTTTTTTCAGATTAAATTCATTCATTTATTTACTTACAGTCTGAAACAGCAATGAAAAAAAAAAAAAAAAAGAAAGAAAGAAAGAAAGAAAAGAAAAGAAAGAAATTGCTTGTGGACCATCGAATGAAATATTACAGCCGTAATACAGAGGCTGTTCGCACATTTATTAGACGATTTTGATGGAGTGTACTGAAGCAATTTCACTCATATTTCGAGTTTTATTTGTTCAGTTTGATAGCCCTTGTTTTTAACTATCATTCTACATAATAATTTCTATGATAATAATGCTTTTTATAATATCGGAAGAGGTATATTTTTCTACTCCTCTTGAACGGCTTTCCAAAGTCCACAAAGCGTTGTAGGTCGGTGTTTGGATAATGTTGATTTTAAGAGTCGAAAAACACAAAAATCCAACAGCGATACATCAGGATATTTAGCAGGAATATCAGTGAAGGGTATGGTTTTAATTCCCGTTTTTTGTTCCATTTTTTTCTAGAAAAGCAATTATGGATTGTGATGTGTGACTGCTTGCTTTGTCTTGATACAGTTCAACGGATTGATAGCATTGTGGATAAAGATCTGGATTTTCATTTTTAAAAATTGGAATTAAAATATATTCTTGTTAGTATTTAGAGCTGATTTTGACATTTTTGTCGCTTTTATCTTGCGCTTGTATGAAAAACCAGTGGCAATCATAAATCCTTTAGAAAAACTTTCTTTTGACGGTTTGAACCATGTAGCAAAAATTTTTTTCTCCACTTTTGTGATAATAAATTGATCTTTTTTTATTTCAACCACTTAAATAGACCCAAGATTCATCTGTTGTTGCGAGGTTTTTCCATTTTTCTCCTGATAAATGCTTTTCATAAAGATTTCACTAAAAACTCTCTTTGGAAAGAGCGGAAACCTATCCTTTTATCCACTGCCTTTTTAAAAGCGCATTTTTGCATCTAAACAAAAATTCTAAATATCAGAAGATAAATAAAACTTCCAAAAATATAACTGTTGTGAAAATAAAATTCTTCATGCAAACGATTTTTTCTTACTGCGAAATAAAATCGTCTAAAAAATATGCGAATAGCCTCTGTAAAATATCAAAATTAATTTTAGAGAATGAAATTGTAGAAATGTTTTTTCTAATCATTTAGAGTATTGTATTAAAGGAAAACTCCCTAATACATTATATAAATCTATTATTATAATACCTGTCTATTGTATTTTAAACCTATTACATTATAGAAAATTGTCTAAAGTTTTTTAGATTTTAAAGAAGAAAATAAGAAAGAAATGTAAAAGAAAAGAAAGAAGTATAGAAGAAAGAGATATATCGATAGTGCATACTGAATTTTCTTTTTTCAAATTATCCAATAAAAAAACAAATTTTTAGTACATTTTTTTCTTTTTTCTTTTTTTTTTTTAAGTTAATATTCAAGAGCCACAATTTAATTTACATTTTTTAATTATAAATCATATATTTTTTTTCTTTTTCATTAAGTACCTTCAAAAAGTTCACTTGATTGATCTCTATTATAATATAATAATAATAAAAAAAAAAGTTAAAAATTTAAAAATTTAAAAAATTTGCACCTTTACATCCATGGCCTGATATCACCGACAATTGCTCCGCGGAAGAATGCGACATTAAACAATATTTTATTTAAACAAATGTTGAAGTTTTTCTTGCCACCAGTGAGAATGACATTGGCTTTAAATGACATACATGTAACGAGTTCCACCTCATTTCAACTGATCGCAATGAAAATACTACCTAGTTATCTGTCCCCCGCAATTAATCTGAATTTCGGTTTTTCTTTTCCCTTATATCAGTATCATAAATTTAATTAAATTTAATACATGTCTTGTTATAGGCTGTTATAATCAGCCGCGATGTGAAAAGCAACTCGTCATTCATTATTCAGTGTATACATTTTTTCAAACGAATTCTGTTGATTTAGATGATAGCGTTACAGTCATTAAATTCAGAAATGTTCGCAAGTAACGGGTATTTAATTATAATTAAAGAACTAAACATATCTCATTAGAATTTCATTTTCAATGTCTCGTAAATTTACCAGTTTCCTAAAGTTGTCAGCTTGTAGTGAAATACTTGTTTTCTTTGCGAAATACTTGTTTTCAACATAATGCAAAAATCCAATTTTACTACACTGTTAAAAATGGTTTCTCAAAAATGAGCTAAATTGTCTCAAAATAGCTCCGAAACAATATATACTTAAATTTGAAAACCTGTGTTCTCAATTTTGAGTCTATTGACTTGACAAACATGGGGATATTGGGATTTTTATTGGTCAACCCCATTTTTGAGCATATCAGTATACTCAAAAATGAGTACATGGGTTTTCAAATTTAAGTATATATTGTTTCGGAGCTATTTTGAGACAATTTAGCTTAATTTTAAGAAACCATTTTTAACAATGTACGGTCATGTGTCCATTCTCATGTTTCATTTGGTTTGTCGCATTACAGTCATGTTTTGCTCACGAGGGCTAATTTGACCAGGATATGAGGCTTGAACTGGATTCCATGTTTGAACACTTGTTCGAACCTGGGACCTAACAACTAAAAGTTACGTCCCTTCTCTGAACAGTTTTTTCAAATTAAAACGCAATTCGGGAGAAACATTTTTGTTATTATCTTGATTTTATTTTGAAAAGATCATATATATTTTTTTAATCCTAGAAAAAATGTTACACCAAGTAGGGTACGTAATTCAGTGATTGACATGCTCCAGTAATTGACATCTATCCCGAAATAATTTATAAATAAGAAAAATAATAAAATCATATATTTTACATCTAAGAATTTTAACATATTATGTCAAACACCGGAGCATATGATGCTAATAACTGGTAAAATTAATAACTAGCAGTGTCAAACACTGGCAAATAGGGTTCCAATTACTGATAAATTAAAAACTGGCAGTGTCAATTACTGGAACATTGAGTGGGTGTCAAATAAAAATTCATAATAATAATAATAATTGTTATCAAATGTGTATATTTTAACATATATGTGGTTCTGAATGTCTTTCATGTCATATGTATTAACTTAAGATTTCTAAAAATATTTTCTGATGACTAGAACATTAAAAACGTCAGAAATTACTCTAAAAGTGTCAATCACTGGTGCACTTACCCTATAAAATCTTTCTCGTTTTCAGGTAAGTATCATGGCATTAGCGAACGTGATTTTAACACACAGCTATACAACTTTTAAAAAGCAAGGGCCCGCTCAACCAGCTTATTGGTATATATGGATGGCAGCTGAATACGTTTCATTACGGTGTGAAGAAACGCTACAAAGTTTAATTTTTGTTTAAATGTATGCTTGCATAGCTATTTTGCCATGCATAGTAAGAAAATTAATTCAAAATGTTTAAAAAATCAGATTTATGGATAATTATTAAACAAACGTAAATGAATAATTAAAAGGGAAAAGACAGATAAAATTAACATTCATAAAACTTTTCGAAGTGCTAAATTGACATCTTTGCGGATCATCACTGCTTAACGTAGACTTTAAAGATAGCTGCTTAAATGCAAATATTAGACGGAGATTCTTTTATGCACAAAGTAGTGCGGGGTAGAAGGAAACATATAAAATGAAGCCTTTATAAATTGAGCCTTTTATATTTTGTTACTCAAATAACCAGAAAAAAAAAACAAACTAAGATTTAGAGGAATGATATTGACTTTAATACAATACAATAACAACGTAACTCTTAACATTTAATTATATAAAGACGGCAAAAATGAACTGTTTTCTGTAACAATCATGTCATTAATTTTACCAATTGATTTATTCCACAACGATCAAACATTTAACTAACGATGAAAAGGTTAAACCAATTACCAATATCTTTTCACATGAATCAAGATTATTTTTCTTTTTATGTAAAACCATAAAAAGGCACGAGATTATCATAAAATCTTAACCTTCAAAGATGAGAGGTTAAAAAGTAATTGTGGTTAACAAGATCGTTTTTCATTCATTGATTGGTGTTTCTGTAACACAACTTTTGTGTATGAAAATTCTTACAAAGTTATAACAAGAGCAGTAATGTGCGTTGCATCAATTATTCTTTAAAATAAGTAATTATGGGCATCGGTTTTCGTTATAACTTGTTTACAGTACCTTTAAAAAATCTTTAATGTTTGGATAAATTAGTTATTTGGAAATTAAGTGCATTTAGTGGAGATTTCAGATAATTAAAAATTAAATAGTATGTATAATGTTCACTTGTGGACTCTGTACTAGTAGTGAGCTGAACAATTTTAAATTGCAACTCTAAAAATAAGCTTTCAAAGTTTTATGTTGCCTCGAATTTAAGCTTGGTGTTACAACTTTCTATGTCTTAACTTCTTAAATTGAACTACATATTTTCTTTTAAAAATTGCTAACTAATTTAAACAAGTATGAAAAATCATGCGGTATGCATTGATTATTAACACTTTCTATCTGTACACACTTGTTGTATTGTATAATTTTCAATGTTCTTTCCCTGCATTATTACAAAATGGACAGACACAAGGACTGAAAGGCATACGGGTAGACTAGTTGAATTCAAAATCACTCTTAAATATTGTTGTAAAGTGATAAAAATGCTTAAAGCAAAAGAAAATGCAGCCCTTATATTCCAATTGCAGCCGTTGATGTATCTGATTATTTTTGTGTAGTCCTGTAAATATGAAGGTTCAACATATCATATTCCATACCAAAATTATTTTAGCATATTAACAATAAATGTCAATTTCTTTGTGATTTTTTTCAGTAGAAAGTTATTTAAATATAATTTATAAAAATGTCTCTTTTTCAATGCATTGGCATATTTATGGGTGTCCTTGTACACTAATCAGTTATACAGGACCTATTAATGTCATTTTAAATAGGAAACATTCCATAATGAACTTGAATAACAAGTATTATTCTTAAAAATTCTGAAAATATTTATGGACGCTGGAGGTGGGTAGACGGACAGTTTGACACAGAGAAACACAAATTCAAATCATATTTACACTTAAAAATTGTTAGAAAATGTTAAAAACGCTTAACGAAAATGCAGTTCCAGCAAATTTCCAATAACAGCCTTTAATGTAACTGAATATTTTTGAGTGGCCCTGTAAATCTTAATGCTAATCCTACTATGTTCTATAGAAAGCATTCTTTTGTGCATATGAATAATATATTTCAATTTCATTAAGATTTCATTAAAGTTGGTTTATAGAAGTACCTCTCATACAACATAATGCTTAGGAATACTTTCGGGTGTCTCTGCACACAAACCAGTAGTGGTGTTTACTTCATTTTCTATAGAAAACATCCAAAGGTGAACTTGAATAATATATATCAAATTCATTAAGATTTCTGCAATGTAAATTTATTAAAATATGGTTTATATAAATATCTCTCATACAACACAATGCTTTGGAATAC
Source organism: Salticus scenicus (assembly GCA_963930645.1). Classification (NCBI taxonomy): domain Eukaryota; kingdom Metazoa; phylum Arthropoda; class Arachnida; order Araneae; family Salticidae; genus Salticus; species Salticus scenicus. The sequence continues at coordinate 124,796,937 of OZ005654.1, forward strand.
TTTCGGGTATTCCTGTACACAAACTACAAGAGATATTCACTTTATTTTCATTAGGGAGCATCTGATAGCGAGCTTGAATATCATATACCAGTTTCAAGAAATTCCATGTAAATTTATGACAGTTTGAGCGCGAACAGACAGACAAACCGAAGTCATTAACACTTTTCACCCTACACACATAGCTGATCCTAAATGAAGAGCAAATATTCAAACAGTGTTTTCTCCTTCGGACACAATTTTCCAGACAACACAAAAATTAATAAATATAAAAATAACTAAAGTTAAAACCTAATTATCATTTGTTTAGATATATTATTAGATACCAGGAAAATATGTAGAAATATCTAGGAAGATATGTAGACATACTATTTTTATGTTAAGTCTAAAGAAAAATCATTAATTTAGTTTTTTTTTTTTTTTTTTTTTTTTTTTGAGAAAACACGGTTTAAATGTTTGCTCCTCAAATATCTAAAAAAGACAAAATTAGCATTTTTAATTATTGAGAAATTTTTGGTTTGATATATCTATATGTTAACCTAAATAATTCAAATAATAATTAATTAAAAAAAAAATAACTTTCGAAGTAAATACTGGAAAATGAAAAACACTCGCAACAGTATTTTTAAGTCTAAATAATAGCATGGCCCTTCATCGAGTGAGAAAAAAATAAAAAAGGTACAAGCATATCATCCACAATGTGCACTCGTGCCTTTCTAAGAAATTTAAAGTTACTTCTACACATAGGTTGCCATTTGCTAAATTTCGGAGTGGTATTACTGTATAATAAATATAGTTGTGTTGTGTCACTCACATAAACTTCTTTTACCCTGTAATTCAATAATCTAAAGAGATATTGCATATTAAATCTTAAGATGGATAAGGTAAGATAATAAAATTTAATTTATATTTTTAAAATAATCTAAAATAGGTTTAGGAACAGTTTTATTTGATATATAACTCTGTTTGAGGGGGGCGGTAGCCCCTCAACACACAGTTCAATTAGACTGCCTATAATTATTAGAAAAAAAATATATCATGGCTGTTATTAATTTGCTTTTAAACTTACCAATCTTGATAAAATCATTAAGTGGCAACCAAATATAAACTTTTAAATACCAAATTTGAATTTCCTGCACTTTATTGTTTTTAAATTATGCTGATAACAGATATACATACAGATCAACCGCAAAAAACTGGACTTTTGTAATCAGGGCACTTCAAAATGTGATATTACAAAAAAAAAAAAAAAAAAAAAAAAAAAAAAACAGAGAAAAGTATAAAAAAAAAAATAGAACTTTAAATAGTAGAAATAAAACTTCAAAAAATGTTTTCTTTACAGTATGGGTATTAAAAATTCCTGTGCAGTGTTCGTCGACATAGTAAAACATTTCCATCATTCCATCAATTATATTAAATGGAATGGAACATTTAGCTCCAATCATGGGTAGCCGTGTATATTGTCTATAAACAATATGCACTATAAACAATATTGTGCACTTAAATTTAGTCTTGTCTGAAAAACATCTGACACAAAACGAATTAGAATTCCAGCAATTTTCATGTATACTCCCTATGTATCGAAATACTTTGGGTAACCCCGTAAACGAATGATGAGTGATCTCCATACCACAATCGACACAAAATATGCTTTTATGCATATTAAAAAAAAAAAAAAAAAAATCATTCCGTTTTGTTTAAATCAGCCTATAGATGTTACTCTGTATTTACCAGAAATTTCCTCATGGACGTTATGTATTTGAATTCTCTTGGAAGGCCCTGTACTCGAACCATTGCTTGATTTCAACAAAAAGTTTAGTTTAGCGTCCTATATGATACACATTTAGAATATTGAGTTTGGACTTTCTGTTACTGTTTGTTCTTGAGCTATGCTGTTAACAACAGACACACACACAGATACACACAGAGATAGACACACACACAGACCAACCGCTAAAATATGTTTTTTGTATTCAGGAGACCTCAATACGTGTAAATTCATCAAAAACTCAATTTCGAAAATTTGTGTCTGCTACAGCGACTCTAATACATAGTGTGAAAAACGACCAGCAAGTCAGTGCTTTAAAAATTAAGCCTCTCACTAGAGGTCAGTGTGATAGAGTTTATTGCTTGAAAAACTCCCTATTGTTTAATTATGTGATTAGATCAACGTGGTTGAACAGATGAAACTGGGAAAAGCAAATCATCTATTCGATTTGAGCAAAAATTTGATCGCAGCGCCATCTGGGAAACTTAATTTTTTTAGCAGTATTTTAAGCATTCGATCATAAGCTCTTGCCACACTGTATATTGTAGGCCTCTGTAACCCTACGAACTGATTACTCCTACCATCTATTTTCATTTGACTGAAATAAGTAAACAAGATTAATTTATGATGTTATTTATTTATTTATTTTTCATTGTAATAGCATATGACATTTTATGAATGTCAGCTACTAGTACCAAAATATGTCTTCATTGACAGTAATTCAGTATCCTGACTGCTACTGAATCATTTAGGATAAGTTGGGTTAGGCGCTGCGTTAGACAAGATACTGTGTCACGTAGCATCTCTTATATGCAGACTTCATACGTGCAAACGGATGCCGGCCATTCATTGGAATAAGTAAGGTACATCCACAATGAGACATATTTCACATTGTTTGCGAATTTTTAGAAATTTTTTAGATTAGCTTGGATTTATTATCCATCACTCTTCACTTCATCTGTTTAGTGTTAAAATTTTGATTTGTCCCTTATTTAGTCAGTTATGTAAATACGAATAATTTTTTTTAAAGTACAGTGTCTGTCCTTCCCACCAAGCCTATAAATGGGGTCTGTTCTCTCTTTTGTAAGTTAATAAGCAGCAGTGGACCTCTGTCTCGTTTAAGGTTTTAAAGTAAAATGACAAAAAAAATTTTTTTGGGGCGTAGGATGCCGATAGTTTTACATTCAGAAAGAACGCCTGGTTGTCTTCTTTGTTATTTTATATTACATTTGGACACTAAGTTTAGCAAGAATATTAAATAAGATTATAGACAATATTTTGTTTATGCCAATCATGTGTTTTGAATTAAATATGTAATGTTTCATAAAAATGTGCATTTTACATTGAAATTCCATAAACAATTTTACCCCTATATAGACAGCCATCTTACTTCAAGACTGCAGTAAGGCACCGGAACAAAAGCGTTAACGAGTATGTGATATTTGGTAATTAACTTTATTATTAAAGTTCTTTACACACAAACTGTGCTAGTTAGGATATAATTTAAATATTCGTCTGGGCGCACAATAACCTTTGTATGCTGTTATTTTACTATGCACGTGTCTTTCGTTTGTGCTGTCACTAATGCTGTTATAGAATAGACAATTTCAGTGTAAAGAACTGTAACAATGCAGTTAAGTACTGATACCTTGTATTATTTTCTTTATTGGTAGTGTTATGTTAGATATTCCTTACCTTAATATGGCCGTAGCGCCTCATTTTCCTCTAGCGGCTATTTTTGGATTTTTCTTTTTCTTTTTTTTTCACCAAGCAGTTTCCTATGGCTTCATATTATAATTTTCAAATAAAAAGAAGTTATGCCCACTGCTATCAAAGAGTCCTAAACACAGATACTTTAATTTGAATCACCTGTTTTTATTGCAAAGTCTTACATATTTCAATTTAATATTGGTTTGTTATTCTGCAATAGCTTAAACTCAATTCTGTTCCCACAGAAACGGTATTAGATACGCAACATAATATGTTCGTTAGTTGACTAACTGATTAATTTCAGTTCTTATTAGAATACTGGAAATGAAGCAGCACTAACAGCAGACAATGTTTGAAAGGGTATTTTGTTCTGTTCTTTCTCAGCTAGTATTCGATGGGACCGAGAGTGTGATGCTGCGAAGGTACAATCACTTTTGATAACGGTGCAAGATTTGCAACATCTGTCCCTCCTGGAGCCAAGATTGTTAAGGAGTTGCTGCAGCCTACCCTACTTTTTGAAGCACCTATTGCGACTATAGAAGCCTTATTGGAAGCTACATACGTTATTTCAAACGCCTCTACAAATATTTCATGTGTGTTTTACAGAATGCAGTTTCCATGACATTGCAGGAAGTTCTATTCGTTAAATATTTTCACTCAGTGGCGCATCCAGGAGGGGGCTCAGATGGCTCTGACTCCTTCCAAAGATGATTGCCTTGAAAAAAAATCTTCAAATGAAACTGTCGTATTCAAATTTTTTTCACAGTTCCATAAATAAATATCTGGAGTGACTCCACTCGACTTTCCGAACATTAAGTAATTAAAGGTGAGCCTCTTGTTTCGCTCTCCAGCAACCACCACTGATAATGAAGTGTAGAGTTATTGTTCAAAAAACAGATACTGGTCCACAGCACATCTAAAGTGACTTGCAGGAGTCGCGAGACCTTGGTATAATAATGAATACTAGTCAATGAATCATCTTGTATGATATGGAGATGAGTACATAGTGTATGTATAGCTATCGAGCACGATACCTCTCGTCAAGAAAACTCAAGTGCTTCCAAAAAACTCTTTCTGGTGATGTTGGAAGAATGATTGCATGTTTCTTTCTATAACTAGAATAAATATAGGTCTCAAACCATTCGTTATATTAAATGGGCTCTCATCTCTCTACAAAAAGAACTTGTTCTCACTCTTGCTGTGCCTAGTTCTTGTATTTCTGTCACTACAGTAACCAACGTCTCTGATAAAGAGTGTTGAATGCACACTTCGAACTGGTTTCTGTGAATATAAATATACGTTACTGCAGTATCTATCCACAGAAAACTTCAATATTAGCCATTAGTAATATGTTTGTGTGATTTCCAAATTTCCGTGCTATCTATTGTTGGTTTTCTTCTTGCATGTAAGATATTATACCGGTCAATAGTCGTTTTTATTACTCTTGAATAACAACTTCTGTATGCTCAGTTATTTGCACTTGTAGTTTGAAATTAGCACTAGTCAAATTTCGACCTTTCTTACTTTTAGAAATTTTGATTGGACTAGTCAAATTTTGACTTTTTTTTTTCTTCTTCTTCTTTTTTGATATCGCACGGACTCGACCTCGCTCGGTTAATGTCATCCAGATGATGTATTCTGAATTGCCTGTTGGTCCTATCACTCGGCAGAAACAGCTCAACGTATTAAAACACCTCTACTCTACACTATGCACTAGATTTTATCGAATATTAGAGTATACACCGACTGTGTTTTATAGTCTTCAGACATTCTTCTTGCAATATTATATGCCATATGTTCTACTGTACCAGTCCTTAGGGAATTTATTGATTCGTATTTCAGTTTCTTTTGTTACTTCATTTCACTTTTATTCTAATTTTTTCACTTCATCCTTAATTCTAGCACACCAGTGTATAAAAATTTAAATAAAAGTTAAGTTTATTAGACGATGACATCAATAGTTGATTCTATTTATCGGATGTTAATTTCACTGAAGTTTACTTGTAGTTTGAATGAAAACTGGAAAAATTACAAATGATACATAATCCATAAATAATGCGATGTATTTCTAGTTTATCAGATAACTGATAATTTTTTTTTTTTTTAAATATAAAGTTATTCATAAAAACTTCTATAAGTTTTGTCTCTTGCTTCATAATATTATTTAGAAAATAAACTGATTTTGAATAGATTTATAATTAGGTATCCTATACAGATTATGAAACCATAGCTCTCATGTTTATATACGAATGAATGAATTGGGTGTCTTTTATCTTCAAAGGCTTCTTTGAATTTATTCTGAAACCATTAAAAAAATTGCCTAGTAGCATAAAATGCAAATAATTTACATAATGGATAACATAAAAAATTATCAGAGAAACTACATTTCGTCAATCCTTAGTTTTAAAGGACAAAAATGAAAAAAAAAAAAAAAAAGACGTCACATTGGAGGAGCAGAAAATAAACTTTAATAGATATAAATATGAATCAGTACATATCAATTATCACTAATTTTATCTTAAGGGGCATTTCATTGAGTTTACAACCCAATATTACTTTTAGTATCTCCTCTTTTTGTCCCATTAATTTTGGGGAGGATTTTGATAGATCGTTATCAGTCGGCCGTTTTATGTTGCGCGGAATATTGCAGAAAACATTTTAATTTAAGCATCCTCTCATACGATTTACATACAATAACTGATATTCATTTGTTTTTATTCATATTTCAACGTAAGTTTATTTTTCTGTCAACCTATGATTTGGGATGTTAACTTTTTAATTCCCCATTTTTTTTTTTTTTTTTTTTTTTTTTTTTTTTAAACTAACCTCCGTAGTAGTATGATTCTCTACTCAGTTGTATGCCTTCCTGTAAAGGATTTCTGCTGTGTAGAATTCATCGGGTGTTTGTAAGACGCCCTGTTAAAACTTTGGTTCAGAGCTATAGCATCATTCTCAAAAATGCTGACTAATTTGGAAGCTTACCTTTTATACTCATAAAATTTATTACAAAAAATATTTTCTATGATTCCAGCACAAAAACAATGTCGAAATCTTTTTAAAAAATTCTTATCCTTTAAAAATGCTAGCAAGTGATCAATCTACCACTGTTCAATCAATCTAATATCATTCCAAAAAATTACCACAATCAATCAAAATCATAAACAGTCATTTATCTCCTGAAAACATCAGAAAATTCATATTACAGCGCAACCTTCAGCTTCCACGATCCAATATGGTCAATCATATCATCTCTGGCTCCAAGGCCGGTGCGGTTGATCTCTGCGGGGCAAAGATTCCAAATAAAGAACATTAGGACAAACCCGTTCGATCTGACCCCACCCAAGATCCCCCTCCCTTTCCCGAGGGTAAACTGGAGCAACTGGGTTATGAATCTCTCATAAATGACCTATTTATCCGGGCTCCAAGGATATCTATCTAATGACAACAGTTCTTCAGCACGTCAAGTGTACGCGGCAGAGCGTATTAGTATGAAAATTTCTAATCTTTTTTAATTTGATGATGAATTTTTTCGATATCTGAAGACGTCGGCGAAAGGTTTTATGTAACACTGACCTGGAACTCGATCTGAATATTAATTCTTGTTTTCGCGAATATTGAAAGACGGTGAAAGTATATTTTCGTGTTCTTCCTGCCATCCACTATCGTATTTCAGTGTTGCTCACTCTATTTTCTCAAGTAAGGATGACAAAAAAAAAGAAATCAAATCGGAGCATTTTTTTTTTTCGCTGTATGTTCTTTTCAAGTCGTCTTATGGAATAGTAGTTCACTTTCACTGAATCAAAATTAGATACAGGTTGAATTGAATGGTACCGGAAATAGAGTGATATTTATTCAGCAGCTGTGACGTATCTCTAGTCAAACATTGAAATAACTTAAAAATAACAAAATCTTTCCATTGCAATAGCCGTATTAGTAGCCGCGATATTTACTGTCTAAGATGGTAGACGTAAAGGCCGAGTTCGAGTCCAGGTTATCCTCTCCAGACTAATAATTGTGAGTTTTCTTCATAATTTGCGTGAATACGGACTAGAAACCCTTAGAAAAGCTCCCGTCAGGAGGTACATCACAGAGCCAGGTTCTTAACACACACATTTGACTTCCTTTGCTACATCAACACCAATACTCTATCACCATACAGGTTGATTCACAATTAGTGTGACCAATTTCAGAGCATCAGAAATTTTTATTGAATTAAGTTATGTACATGAAAGTTTCAAAGTGGTTTTCTTTAGCATAGTACACTTTACGTAAACTTTTAAGCCAAGCCAAAAGAGCTTTTTCGACCACATTTGGGGGTATTTTCCCAACTTCCTCTTTGATTGCTTTTTGAAGCCCTTGAAGTGTTCTTACTTTATGTCTACTTAATTATTTTTTTAAGTATCCCCATAAAAAATAATCGTAAGGAGCACATGTCCATTTCTCAGGAGAAAGAAAATTTATCTTTTTTATCTTTCAGCCATTTTATAGTTGATTTTGCAGCATCACTTGGCGCAGAATCTTGGTGAAAAACAAAGTTTCCTTGAAAGTAAAGACGTTTGCTTTCTTTGATCATATGCTTCAAAACTTTATTCTGATAGTATTTAGCATCAATTTTAGCCTTTGGTTTTACAAAAAATAGTTTTGTTAAGCCTTGAGAGGACATTCCCATCCATACCATAAAACTTGACGGCCAACTTGCCTTTTGCAAAACAGCTGCGTCTTTGCGACGCTTTTCGTGTGAAATATATTGTATATTTGTTTTGCCAGTTGTGGATGACAGATGAAACAGTGCTTCATCCGAAGTTATCCATGTTTTGTATCTACCTTTGCGTAACATTAAATACAGGGGCCAAGAACGTTTTCTTCGTTTTTCTACGGTCTTTGCCGTCATTTGATGACAGAGTGGTTCAGTCACTTTTTTATAGCCAATTTTCTTTATCTGAACGACAAATTGTGGATTGCTATAACCTTTAGTTTCTTTTCTAAAGTTCTTTGAGGTAGAGGATTTTCTACAGTGATAAGTCTTTTCAGCTTCTTTTTTTTTTTCTTTTTCACCAAGGACTTCCTTTCGTCCACATTTTTTACCTGGAGCTTTTGATTGTCAGCCAAATTTTATTTCTTTTCCTTTAGATAGTAATCCATTAGAAAAATACCTTTTCTGATTTTTAAATGCTTTATTTATAACAGAATTTGAGCAACCATCCTTCAAAAGCTTTAAAATTTCGTTTCGAGTTTGAGGTTCTGATTTCAGAGCCATAATTTATTCCCACTCATAAAAATAGCTTGATTGATAATTTAAACATCTCACTTTAAAAATAAAGCTGGTGGTAAAGCGATTAAAATTTACGATAAATAGTTACATGCTTTTAAAATTGGCAACACTAATTTTGAATAAACCTGTAATCGCTAAAAAATAAATAAATAAATAAATAAATAAATAAATAAAATAAAAAATAATTAAATAAATAATACTCAAACTTCTCTAAATAATTTTTTTTTTAACTTATTGAGATGAATATTTTCACCTGAAATTTGACAGTATATTTCTTTCTCACGTAATTAGAAATATCCTTCTCGAGAGAAAATATCTGAATTATCATTTTAGTATTATCCGCTTTTGTAATGATCGATAGATGGCGCTTTTTCAGCTTTTGTTGTTAGTAAATAAAATAGCCACGTGTATTTATTATTGTTCTTTTTGTTATTCTACTTAATATTCGTACTATAATTTCTCCGCCATTACATCATGGAAAATTGATTGCTTTTGGAAAAAAATATTTCAGTTTATTCAAAGTTCGATAGGAAGTAGATTTTTAATTGAAGCTGAACAAATATTAGTTTCAAATCATCTGATTAATTCTTTACTTCCATTAGCCGAATCAACTGAAATTTTAAATTTGTCATTTGGAAATAAATGGAAGCTTAATTCTGGATTTCTTGATCCTTTGGAGTTACACTGTAGCACACAACAGTAAGTGTTATCTTTTTTACCGGATTTATTCAATTTTATTCAATAAATATATGTGAAACAAAACATCGGCAAGCAATGGCGGCTTGATGAAAAGCCGAATTAAAGCCATAGAATAATAATAAAGTAAGAAGGAGCATAAGTGTTTCTACATAAACTGTTGTGTTGCCACAACAAACAGCGATAATAGCGCTGAGGATGGGTGCCCTACTTCAAGGTTGAGAGGAGCAAAAGTAGCTTTCGCTGGCATTTCACTAGAAGGGGTTTGTAAGCATTAAGAGTACTGGCGTGCTCCTTCTTCCTTTATTATTATTCTATGATTAAAGCATGTTAATTGTAATTTCACCTTAGCCCACCAGAGGGCGAGCATTTGATTACAATCGCGGATAGCATTTCCTAATATAAGAAAGTTTTCTTCAGAGACGTTTTTGATGTAAAAGTAAAAAATAAATAAAAATATCCAGAGTGATTCCGCATAATTTTTCGAAAATTAAGTAGTTGCCGGGTATTTAAAGAAATTTGAAACAGCGAATTATTCAGTAAATAAACAAAAGTGAAAATTATGATAGAGTACTTGAACATTCCTCTCCAAGTTCAATTCGTGTAGAATATATAAGATTTTATTTGCATATCTCTATAAAAGAAATAACTCATAAAATATAAAATAATTAAAATAATATTCAGAAAAATCCTTCTCAAGAAATGGAACAGCTTCAGTATAGAACCCCTTGGCGAAATTTGAAATTTGGCACCAAAGTAGCTCGAATGTTTCTCGCCAAGAATTTTACTTACGAAATTGCGATAGCCATTTTAATTCATCGCTAAAATGGCAACAAAAATTTAAAAGCCTCTTATGCTAAAGTTATACGAAACAAATTTTAAGAAATGAATAAAATAACCGATACTAGGAAATGAAGCATCGTTACTGCATGCCTTTATGTTGAATAACCGATTAAAATAAGACCTGTCGTATTTCAATTCTGTTTTGTCCAGAATTTTATATATATTAGAAAACAAAAGCAGGCTTAGATTATATATGTATAACTTTTAACTCGCGATGTAATATTTTCCAAAACTATTGAGAAAACAAATAGTTAAACATTTCCGGAAAGATGTGAATGGCTTTTTAACTTTCTCTTACCCATAAGGTAGAGTTGTTTTAGGGTTAAATTTTTGAACATGAGTTTTTGTTATATTTACACGTTTTGAGGTCTCCTGAATCCGAAAATCATGTTTTTGCGAATGGTTTGTGTGTCTGTCTGTGCGTGTGTTATCAGCATAGCTCAAGAACAAATAGTAGCAGAGAGTCCAAACTTGGTATTCTAAATGTGTATGATATAAGGATGCTACTGGAAGTTTTTAGTTGAGATGAAGTAAATGGTTCGTGTACAGGGACACCCAAGAGAATCCAAATATATTACGCCTATGGGGGAAATTGCAGGTAAGTCGAGTTTAACATCTATAGACTGCACTAAACCAAATGAAATAAATATATATTCTTTATATGCGTATAAACATGTTTCATGTAGAATACGGTATAGAAATCATTCACTGTGCGTTAACAGGGCTACACAAAATAACTAGATAAAAGTGCGATAATAGTTGCAAATTGATGGAAGTATATTTCAGGTTGTGCCGTGTATTATTACTATAAAATTATATTTAGTTGCACCATTTGGTCTGTATATAATCTTCGAAAGATATACAGGGCTGCAAATATTTAAGCGATAACTTTTTTTGTTCTTGTTGTTGTTGTTAGTGGATGTGCTTTACTAATAATATTTTACCATTTCAGGAAAAAAATGAATGTTCGGGAATTGAAATGAATTCCTCATAGAGATATGGTAAATAATGTATGTTTTTAAGCTAAATATTCATCGCTTGTTCTTTGTATATTTACACGTTTTGAGGCTTCCTGATTATTGTAGTCAAGTTTTTTAACGTTTGTGTCTCTTAGAGTGACTTAAAAACGAATAATTTTAGGTGATCTAAATGATGTACTTTAAAGTTAATATAAGTTTATTGCTGGAAAAGCTTGATCAAGTTTAATAAGTTTCAAGGAACGTTGCGTGTGAAAATTGTCCAGATAATTTTAAGTTAACTTTTAATGACATATTTAAATTATATATAAATGTAGGTGCATTAATGAATCGGGGAGTTGAGTGGGGCAGTAGCCCCCTCACACAGAACTAAATATCATATAAAACTCTTCCGAAGCCTAATTTGAATTATTTAACATAGGTTTACATAACAGTACTCGTTATCTTACCTCTTAATTTCCAACCTGTATTTATAGTATTAAATTTTAGGGTAAGAGAAAGTCGTGTAAGTGACACACCAGATTATTTTATTTTACTTTGGTGCATTCAATATTATATCGAGTAACAAACTCACATCTCTGCAACATCTTAACAAGTAATTCTTAGAGTTATTAAATATTTATTATGTAATTAAAAAACAAATAATGTATCAATTATTGCTTATTATACTAGAAAACAACTGAATAACTCATTATAGAAAGAAAAAAAAACTTTATAATTTAAGCTTAAAAATTTAATCTGGTGTGTAACTCACACGACTTCATTTTACCCTGAAATTTAATACTATAAGTACGGATTGGCGATTAAGAGTTAAGATAGCGAATACCGTTATGTGAACCTATGTTAAAACAATTCAACTTAGGCTTCGGAACAGCTTTATTTGACAAATAATTCTATGTAAGGGGAGCTATCGCCCCCTCAACCCCCGTTTAATTATTGTACAGATATTTATAGTGAATTCAAATATGTTATTAAGTTCAAAAGGTCATTTCAAATTATTTGGACAACTTTCCCACGCATCATTCCTCGAAACTTATCAATCTTGAACGAACTTTTCTAATAACTATCGTATTCACTTCAAAATACATCATTTGGTCGCCTGAAATTATTTGTTTTTAATTTATTCTAATACACACAGACACAAGCAAAGATCAAACTATAAAACTTGACGTCGGTATTCAGGAAGCCTCAAAACGTGTAAATATACAAGAAACCAACCGATGAATATTTAGCTTAAAGAAATACATTACTTACCATATGGCTTTGAGGAATTAATTTCAATTCCTGATCAGCTTTCCTGGGAAATGGTAAAATATTATATGATATAGTATATTATAGTAAAGCACTTCCACTAGCAAATATGAAAGAATGTTATAGCTTAAATATTGGCAGCCCTGTATATCTTCTGAAAGTTATGTACACATAACATGGTGCACATAAATATAATCCTATAATAATAACACACAGCACACCCTGAAATACACTTCCATCAATTTTCAAGTATTGTCACATTATAATCTAGTTCTTTTGTGTAGCCCTGTAAACGAACAGTGAATATTTTGTGTACCATATTCTACATGAAACATGCTTTTGCGCGTATAAAAAATGTATATTTGTTTCATTTGGTTTAGTGCAGTCTATAGATGCTAAACTGTACTTACCTACAATTTCCCTCATAGAAGCAATTCTCTTGGGTGTCCCTGTACACGAACCATTTGCTTGATATCGACGAAAAGCTTAGCGTAGCATCCCTATATGATACACATTTAGAATACCAAGTTTGAACTTTCTGCTATAATTTGTTCTTAAGATATGCTGATAACAGACAGACACACACACACGCACACACACGGAGAAACACAGATAGACCAACCGCTAAAAACATGATTTTTAGATTCAGGGGACTCTAAAACGTGTAAATGTAACAAAAACTCATGCTCGGAAGTTTGTCCCAAAAACAATACTTTCTCTAACTAATGGGTAAGAGAAAGTAAAAATGATATAAATCGTTATGATAATAATAATTTACAACAAAATAGTGATATTGTATAATAAACAACGCTAATTTTGCAACTGATTTTTTTTTTTTTTTTTTTAATCTTTTTTAAATTAAAAGTTTGTAAAACAACTTTTTGGTTGTAAAAGAAAGTAACAGTAATTAAAAGCAATCATTATATTATAAATGATTCGAGGAAAATAATAATAATAATAATTAGATAGCTTGTCGGTATGACCTTTGTCAAGCTAAAATTCGAGGTAGATCTAACTTATTTCTTAAGATATTAATCATGAAATTTAAACATTGAAATTTTCTACTTAAGAATTAGATATTTCTCCCCAAGGTTTCTGAAATTTCGACAGGTTCACTAGCCAGAACCTTCTAGATGATGCTATATTTTATAATGGCCTCTTTTAACACTGGAAAGCTACCCCTTTAAAAATTGTTTTACAGCTTTCACATCACTGGAGCACAAAAATCAAATATTCCTCATCACGTGTGGGTGTATCAACTCATCAGGTTTAAGAATTATATACGAACTGAGGGTCGGAAACGCGATTGTAACCCGCTAGAGGGCGATAAACTCTGGCCAAATTTGTGAGCAAAAAAAGAAAAGTAAGATGTGAATCATGCATCGCGACTAATGGAGCAATTTTGAGCACTTCATATGAGTTGTAACATTTTCCATTTGTATTTCGTACATCGATTACGTTTTTTGTAAAAGATCTTTTTACACCGTTTGTTATCTTGTCTTTGCGTGAGTTTTTCTTTCTTTCTTTTTTTTTTTTTCTTTTTTTAAGTTTAATAACTGAAGTTCATTTTTAAAGTGGTGTTATTTCTTAACCCTCTGTAACTCATGACCTTTAATATTTTTGTGTTTATTTGTTTCGTAATAATTGGAAAAAAATAAAATACACGTGTTTCAGGTTTTTTTTTTTTATTTCTCATAAATTTCGAAAAAACAAACAAAAACACCTACAGGCAACAAACACTTTTTAGCATAAAATCCTATAAAATACGTGAAATTGGGTCAAAATCAATATTATACAATGAATTTGAAACACTTACCTCTTCACTGTTTCAATATAAAACACAAAACACACGAAAAACTATTTTTTATTATTTTTTGAATCAGAGCTTGTCAGCACTTGTCGTTAGTTACCCACTGTCGAGTAATGAACTTCAACTTACGACATACGGCGCCATCCAGTTGTGTTTCTAGATACTAGATTCTCTAACTGTGAGTGTATACGACAGGCTACAGTGCGTGATTACGTTGTAGAACCGATTCTTTGAATTTGAACCACGATCGAACGGTATGTTGCCTACAGTCTACAGTATGGTACAGAGGGTTAACTTATTCAGCTTTAATTACAAAAAACAATGAAGTGTTTATCATTGTAAATTTAAAGACATTTTAACAAATATAAGAAGCAAGTAAAAAATCAAATCAGAAAAATGTTTCACTCGTCAAAAAATTAAATATATATCTTATATATATATTATAAATGTGAATGTCCGTTTATTTGACTGAGTTTCACGCTAAAACTGCTCGATGGATTTCGATAAAATTTGTTATGGAGATAGCTTATACCCTAACTTAAAAAGTTGGGTACTTTTTATTCCGAAAAAAAATTTGTTTTTGCGATTTTTATGCATAAAATAGCAATTTTGTAAGCTATCAATAGCAAAAAATTAGCCATTTAAATTTATCCATAATTTAATTGTTGCCAAAAAAAAAAAAAAAAAAAAAAAAAAACGAATTTATTTATTTTTTTCAACAGGAAAATAAATACATTTATCTAAACGTGAACGATAAAATTATAAAAAAAAAAATTATGCATCTCACAAAAATTGACGTAATTTTTAATTAAAAATTTCTTTTACACATTGATAAAGTGCTAATACGCAAGCGAAGTGATGACGTCATTGGCCGTACGTGGATGCAAGAAAAATATTTCCTATGTTAAACGTCCATTGGATTTTTTGTAAAAAATTATTAAAAATCGAGGAAAATTATTTCCCGATTTTAATCCCCATATTTAGGTATGTATTAATTATCATGTCCATGCGTTAGATTAAGTTATTTTTGTTGTAAAATTGACAAATTTGAATTTTTAATTTCAAAACTCTAGGGGGAAAAAAATGGCAAATTTCCATATTCGATTGAAAACACAAACATTTCATTTCAAAAGATGATATTTACACAATAAATATCCAACTAATATACTAATTAAAAGGAAAATGATAAATATTCTATCATAATTTGAAGTCAAATTTGTATTCAAATGTTTAAATAAGTATCTGATATAAGATACTAATGTGTTGTAGCGGAATAGATTTGATATCGGTCATCCTTAGCAGAAAAAAAAAATATATCGACAAATTATTTGGCGAAAATAATTTAATTCCTTTCAAAAATCATGGTTATTTTAACAACTTATATTAAGAGAGTAATGAATAATATGAAACAATATTTGGTACAATGCATATTACGAAAATATACATCTGGCATGCATATTTTCGTATTACGTTTTTGATCACCAAATACAATAAGCGCCAAGAGCGACAGAGTTTTGAAATTTAAAATTAAATTTTTGTCAATATGACAGCAAAATAACTCAATCTAACACATGCACATGATAACTAATCTATACTAAAATTATAAATGCGAAAGTTTGGATGGATGTTTGTTACTCAATCACGCCACAACGGCTAAACGGATCTGGATGAAATTTTGTACAGAGATAGATAATAGTCTGGAATAAGACATAGGCTACTATTTATACCGGAAAATTTATACCTTCTATATAATATAAATATTTCTTCTATAATAAAACTTTAAAATAATTTGTTTTAATTTCTAATTGTTGCCAAAGAATATTTCACGCGAATAATAATAAAAAAAATAATAAATATTAAATTTGCTTAGGCACATGACAACATAACGTCATTATCAAAATTAAATAATAAGAAAATGAAAGCTAATTCAGATCTGTATCAAAGAGCTTTATTAGTTGATAATCCTGGGTATATTTTTAATTTTAATACTGAAGTAGATAGGACATTTTTCGCCAAGGACTCTAATTTTTGTGACAGCAACCTTAAGCCAAGTAGTCCATAAAAAATATAAACAAATCTGTACATATAAAAGAGTAAACTCAATGATTCACTGACTCAACACTGCCATGACGATTCTGTGGGAAAGAGGGTCACAAATTTTAGTGACCAGGTTGGTTTTCGGAGCCTGACCCCCACCTAAGACGGAATTTTGCAAAATACCCCCCCTGTCTCCCTTGGGGGGCAGAAGGCTTAACTCGGCTCCAAATTACTTAACGGTGAAGAAATTGCAGATGGAAAGACCAGACTTGAGTACAAAAAAATTATTTTCTGCGATTTTGGAATTTTGGATTTTTAAGGGGGGGGGGAGGGAAGGGAAAAGGTTTTGGAAGAAGGGTACTCAACACACGAGGAAATCGAACTGAACACACACTACAAAGGGATTTTATGAAATTCCATCCTACCGCCCTTTAAAGAATGGGGGGCAAAAACATGTATTCATGCGTAACGCTGCACTAAATTATCTAAGGTTGGACATTTTTTATGTAAGGGACGATTATATGTATCTAACTCATAGTATGAAGAGATTTTGCGAAATTCCCTCCTCCTTCCATCCTTTAAGAACGGGGGGAGAGATTTAAAAAAAAAAAAAAGTTTTAAAGCATAGCTCAGCTTTAAATAATTTCATGATCTCAATTTTTTGATGTGTCGGTTAGGTATGTGTATGCAACATGCAATATAAAGTAATTTTGGAAATTTACCCCCCCTTCCTCTTGGGGCGGGCGGGGCAAAAACCACATTTTGAAGCTTAAATCCGTCCAAATTACCTAAGAATGGCGAATTTTGGTGTGTGGGTGTTATTAAGTGTGCGAAATATGCACTTTGATGAGATTTTGTAAAACTTTCAACTGTAACCGCGAGGGAGGGGGAGTAAAAAGCAGGTAAGGGACTGCCGAAGGCATTGGGCAACTTAAACTTAGATTTTGACGGATTTCAATGATTTTTTTTTTTTTTATAAAGATATTTTATTATTATTAACGATATGCTGTTTTGGGGATTCACTTCAATATAATGACCAGCGAAGCGGGCAAAGCCTGCTAGTATATATATATATATATACTGAGAAAATCAAATTATAGAATAGTTTTGAAATTACTGCCCTATATATTGTAGGAAGTTAAGATATAATACTAATTTTTTAAAAAAGATTATTTGACAAATTCTTCGTTAAAAAAAAAAAAAAAAAAAAAAAAAAAATTATAACGCCTTAACATGAATCATGAATATCACTCCTTTCATCACGATATAACAATAAAAATTCTAAGATAAAAAACTTTTTATAAACCATGTTTTTAAATTTTCGGGTGAATCATAGCTATAGAACTAACTACATTAGCACTTTATCAATGCGTATTGTTACGAAATTGTAAATCATTGTATTTATTTTTGTATAAATTCTTTCAAAGAGGCTTAGTAAGTTGATAAAATGTCAATTTTCTGCATTTCCAGCTCTTTTTCGCTTTAAAATAGCTTAAACTTCTCTTTAAAATGCATTAAAAAAGCTCCAATAGGCAGGTAATGGATTTAGCGCCAAATTTGACAACTTTTTGCCCTTGGCGACATTTTTGGCGACTTTTGGCGAGAAAATTCTTATTATCGATATTCCAAAGATGGACGTTCTAATGTGATTGGTTAAAAAGTTACCGGAAATTTGAAATAAAAAAATAAAAGTTGGTTTTAAAAATAAAATATTAATCCTTTCCGAACAACATATATTTGCATCATGAACTACATTAGCACTTTATCATTGTGTAGAAAATCTTTAAAATGATAACGACGTCAATTTTTGCCAAATGCATAATTTAACTTTTAACAATATTTTAACGCTCACGTTTAATTAAATGTATTTATTTTTAGGTCGAAAGAAAATGAACTCGTAAATTTTTTTTGGCAACAATTAAATTATAGCTAATATTTTAATGACTATTTTTATTGCTATTAGGAGTTTATCATTTTCACATTTTAATTAATTAAAAGAAAACTATTCGAAAATTCGAAAATCTGACTTCGAAGTATTGTGTTGTCGCCGGGTTCTGAGCTACTGTGAAAGTTTCAAATGTCTAGCTAGTCGGGAAGTTAGTTAAAAATCGATTGCAAGATTTGTCCCTGACAAACACACAAGAATCGAAGTTAATAAAAACATGGTAAAATAATGATAATGGTACGTAATACTTTAAATACCTTGCAAGAAAATGCTCTCCACCTCCCCTTTTTTTTTAAGTATGCTACAATTTATTTATTTTGACATCTCTTAGAATTTTCTTGCTCCTTAAAAGAAATAGTTCACTATTCGCATAATCCGCCTCCCAATCATTCAAATTATTTTGTGAACAAGGAAGAACGGAGTTCACATATCTTCTAAATCTTTGATTTTCACCTTCGTGTCTTTTTATTCGGTGTCGCAAGGCTCGGTATCAGGCGATGTCAGACATCGGTTTATTTTGTTTCATTTTTAAATATTTCTGTGACTGTCTTGGTATGTCTCTGAAAAAGGTTTGTCAGGGTTTCGTCAATTAGACGATATATGAAGCTGAATATTGATGATATATATTATTATTATTATTACTTTTCGATTAAGGAAGTGGGTGACACGTGTTTTTTTGAATGTCTTCAAGTAGATCTGTTTTTTGATATTTAATTTTTTTTTTTAAATGTTTTATTGGGTTGTGTGATGTTTATTGATATGGAGGCAATCTCGTGATTGACATGATATGAATACTTGGTTTGGCTTGGAGTGAGTAAAATACAAGAAACAAATAAACATAATTGTACGGCAAGGCAAATTAATTTCCTGCATAAATGAATAATTAGACATTTAGCATCATTAGACTTGTTGATGGATCCAGTTTTCGATTAAGATGGAAAGCCATATCTGCTCGGTAAGAGGCAAGGGTCACGCAGTTAAATGAAGCATATTTATTGAATTTCCATACAAAGAATATTATTATTATCATTATAAGAATTTTTTAGTTCATCAGAACACTGTAAAAAATAACTTTAGCCTTAACAGCAGAATGTGCTGGCAAAATGATTGCTAGCACAGCTGATGTTATGAAGAAATAATTTACAACAGAAACAGCTGTAAAATATGGATGTTTATAGATGGCTCCGTTGTAAATTACCCTATTTAATAGCAGAATGTGCTGAAAATAATGGGTACCATCCCCTTCTGCTGTAAAAACTACTGTTATTTTTACTTTCCGAACACATGTAAGGAAAGTATTGTAATCATGTCAAAAATCCGACTTTGAGATTTTGGTGTTTCTATACGTTTTCAGGTCTCGTGAGTTCATTTTTGCTATTTTTACGGTGATGTATATGTGTGTGTATGTGTGCGAGTAAACATAATAGCACCTAAACACTTTGTTTGAATCAGCGGGAAGTTGGTACGTACATTATACAAATTCTCGCGCTTGATTTTCTAGAATTGGATCATAAATCAAGATTATAGTCGCCAAAACTCGCCTCTTGTATTCGCATTAATTTGCAGAGATTTTTAAATAAGTTTGACCTGGATAATATAGGCAAACTCTCTAGAATTCTAATATGGACTTCTAGAACTCACTTTCAAAGGGAACTAGAATTTATAAGGATGATATGGAACTATTTTTTCTAAAGCCACAATTTAGAAGTTAATGTCAGAATTTAATGACAATGTAGAATTTAATGTCAGTTACAGCACTCAGTGTATGTATCATCGCCACCTATGATTGATATGCACGAAAACTGAATCAACTTAGCTTCTCCCAGCTAACATTTTATGTATGCAATTTGGTGCAATTTTCACCAATAGGCACTGACATATAGACATCTGAAATACCGCAGAAAGTAACAACAGTAAACTGAGAAAAAAATATATACCTCATTCATCTTGAACGAATAAATGGTCGTTTTCTGAATCCTCAAACTATAAATATAAATTTCCGAGTTATGCGTATAAAGTAAACAAATAACCTGCATCGGTGAAATGATCGAGAATTTCTAGTCTATACTTTTCTAGATAGTGAAACAATATTATGAATCTTTTGTATTGCGAGAAATTCTCGCTTGATGTTCTAGAATTGGGTTATAAACCAAGATTATAGTTTCTAAAACTCTCCTTTTTGTGTTCGCATTTATTTGCAGTAATTTTTAAATAAGTTTGACCACGATGATATAGGAAAACGCTCTAGAATTGTAACAGGGGTTCTTAAAACTCGCTAAGCAAAGGGTACTAGAATTCATAAGGATAACATGGACTATTTACTAGAGATACAATTTAGTTTCTAGATGTCAGTTTTCTCCGAATTCTTCTCCGTGTATTACCTGTCGGTCTATTTACAACCAAACTGAATCAGCCTGGTTTTTCATAATATATATCTCCCACACCAAGTTTGGTGCATTTATGTAACATAAAATCTAAAATATAGCTTTCTAGTAAAAGAAAAATATTGCAACATCACAATACCACCTATCGGTCGACATGCATCTATATTGAATCAGCATATTTTACGCAACACTTATCTGACATACCAAGTTTGGTGCATTTATACATTATAAAAGTTGTAGTAAAGATTTTCCTTAAAAGGGAGAAATCGCATCATTTGTTCCCATCAAATCCCATCATTAATTTGTTCTTAAGATATGCTGATAACAGACAGACACACACACACACACACGCACACACACGGAGAAACACAGATAGACCAACCGCTAAAAACATGATTTTTAGATTCAGGGGACTCTAAAACGTGTAAATGTAACAAAAACTCATGCTCGGAAGTTTGACCCAAAAACAATACTTTCTCTAACTAATGGGTAAGAGAAAGTAAAAATGATATAAATCGTTATGATAATAATAATTTACAACAAAATAGTGATATTGTATAATAAACAACGCTAATTTTGCAACTGATTTTTTTTTTTTTTTTTTTTTTTTTTTAATCTTTTTTAAATTAAAAGTTTGTAAAACAACTTTTTGGTTGTAAAAGAAAGTAACAGTAATTAAAAGCAATCATTATATTATAAATGATTCGAGGAAAATAATAATAATAATAATTAGATAGCTTGTCGGTATGACCTTTGTCAAGCTAAAATTCGAGGTAGATCTAACTTATTTCTTAAGATATTAATCATGAAATTTAAACATTGAAATTTTCTACTTAAGAATTAGATATTTCTCCCCAAGGTTTCTGAAATTTCGACAGGTTCACTAGCCAGAACCTTCTAGATGATGCTATATTTTATAATGGCCTCTTTTAACACTGGAAAGCTACCCCTTTAAAAAATGTTTTACAGCTTTCACATCACTGGAGCACAAAAATCAAATATTCCTCATCACGTGTGGGTGTATCAACTCATCAGGTTTAAGAATTATATACGAACTGAGGGTCGGAAACGCGATTGTAACCCGCTAGAGGGCGATAAACTCTGGCCAAATTTGTGAGCAAAAAAAGAAAAGTAAGATGTGAATCATGCATCGCGGCTAATGGAGCAATTTTGAGCACTTCATATGAGTTGTAACATTTTCCATTTGTATTTCGTACATCGATTACGTTTTTTGTAAAAGATCTTTTTACACCGTTTGTTATCTTGTCTTTGCGTGAGTTTTTCTTTCTTTCTTTTTTTTTTCTTTTTTTAAGTTTAATAACTGAAGTTCATTTTTAAAGTGGTGTTATTTCTTAACCTATTCAGCTTTAATTATAAAAAACAATGAAGTGTTTATCATTGTAAATTTAAAGACATTTTAACAAATATAAGAAGCAAGTAAAAAATCAAATCAGAAAAATGTTTCACTCGTCAAAAAATTAAATATATATATATATATATATATATATATATACTGAGAAAATCAAATTATAGAATAGTTTTGAAATTACTGCCCTATATATTGTAGGAAGTTAAGATATAATACTAATTTTTTAAAAAAGATTATTTGACAAATTCTTCGTTAAACCATGTTTTTAAATTTTCGGGTGAATCATAGCTATAGAACTAACTACATTAGCACTTTATCAATGCGTATTGTTACGAAATTGTAAATCATTGTATTTATTTTTGTATAAATTCTTTCAAAGATGCTTAGTAAGTTGATAAAATGTCAATTTTCTGCATTTCCAGCTCTTTTTCGCTTTAAAATAGCTTAAACTTCTCTTTAAAATGCATTAAAAAAGCTCCAATAGGCAGGTAATGGATTTGGCGCCAAATTTGACAACTTTTTGCCCTTGGCGACATTTTTGGCGACTTTTGGCGAGAAAATTCTTATTATCGATATTCCAAAGATGGACGTTCTAATGTGATTGGTTAAAGAGTTACCGGAAATTTGAAATAAAAAAATAAAAGTTGGTTTTAAAAATAAAATATTAATCCTTTCCGAACAACATATATTTGCATCATGAACTACATTAGCACTTTATCATTGTGTAGAAAATCTTTAAAATGATAACGACGTCAATTTTTGCCAAATGCATAATTTAACTTTTAACAATTTTTTAACGCTCACGTTTAATTAAATGTATTTATTTTTAGGTCGAAAGAAAATGAACTCGTAAATTTTTTTTGGCAACAATTAAATTATAGGTAATATTTTAATGACTATTTTTATTGCTATTAGGAGCTTATCATTTTCACATTTTAATTAATTAAAAGAAAACTATTCGAAAATTCGAAAATCTGACTTCGAAGTATTGTGTTGTCGCCGGGTTCTGAGCTACTGTGAAAGTTTCAAATGTCTAGCTAGTCGGGAAGTTAGTTAAAAATCGATTGCAAGATTTGTCCCTGACAAACACACAAGAATCGAAGTTAATAAAAACATGGTAAAATAATGATAATGGTACGTAATACTTTAAATACCTTGCAAGAAAATGCTCTCCACCCCCCCTTTTTTTTTAAGTATGCTACAATTTATTTATTTTGACATCTCTTAGAATTTTCTTGCTCCTTAAAAGGAATAGTTCACTATTCGCATAATCCGCCTCCCAATCATTCAAATTATTTTGTGAACAAGGAAGAACGGAGTTCACATATCTTCTAAATCTTTGATTTTCACCTTCGTGTCTTTTTATTCGGTGTCGCAAGGCTCGGTATCAGGCGATGTCAGACATCGGTTTATTTTGTTTCATTTTTAAATATTTCTGTGACTGTCTTGGTATGTCTCTGAAAAAGGTTTGTCAGGGTTTCGTCAATTAGACGATATATGAAGCTGAATATTGATGATATATATTATTATTATTATTACTTTTCGATTAAGGAAGTGGGTGACACGTGTTTTTTTGAATGTCTTCAAGTAGATCTGTTTTTTGATATTTAATTTTTTTTTTTAATGTTTTATTGGGTTGTGTGATGTTTATTGATATGGAGGCAATCTCGTGATTGACATGATATGAATACTTGGTTTGGCTTGGAGTGAGTAAAATACAAGAAACAAATAAACATAATTGTACGGCAAGGCAAATTAATTTCCTGCATAAATTAATAATTAGACATTTAGCATCATTAGACTTGTTGATGGATCCAGTTTTCGATTAAGATGGAAAGCCATATCTGCTCGGTAAGAGACAAGGGTCACGCCGCTAAATGAAGCATATTTATTGAATTTCCATACAAAGAATATTATTATTATCATTATTATTATCATTATAAGAATTTTTTAGTTCATTAGAACACTGTAAAAAAATAACTTTAGCCTTAACAGCAGAATGTGCTGGCAAAATGATTACCAGCACAGCTGATGTTATGAAGAAATAATTTACAACAGAAACATCTGTAAAATATGGATGTTTATAGATGGTTCCGTTGTAAATTACCCTATTTAACAACAGAATGTGCTGAAAATAATGGGTACCATCCCCTTTTGCTGAAAAACTACTGATATTTTTACTTTCCGAACATGTGTAAGGAAAGTATTGTAATCATGTCAAATCCGAATTTGAGATTTTGGTGTTTCTATACGTCTTCAGGTCTCGTGAGTTCATTTTTGCTATTTTTACGGTGATGTATATGTGTGTGTATATGTGTGCGAGTAAACACAATTGCGCCTAAACACTTTGTTTGAATCAGCGGAATGTTGGTACGTATGTTATTTGGAAACTGCTGAAAATGTATTTCCTTTTGTGTTGTGCGCTTTCATATAACATTAAATTTAATTACACAACGTGACGTGTATATAGTTTGTAGGTAATATGCAGGGCTACTCAAAATTAAACTAAGCCTTCTTTCCTATTAAATGTAATTGATAGAAGTGCTTCGCAACATTTTAGTATGTAAACGAACACTTCTCAGAATGGAAAATTAATTTCCCATGTCCGTATTGTACACGAAATATTTTTTGAAGACCTATTTTCAAATACTGTTTTTTGTATAATATCACGATTTGAGATTCCTGAACATGATAGTCAAATTTTTAGTGGTTGGTCTGTATGTACATCAGTTGAAACCATAACTTAAACACAAATAACTGCAAGAAATTCAAATTTGGTATTTTGAAGTTGATATGTGTTTGTCACTTGAAAAGTTTATCAAGATTGGCAAGTTTCAAGGCAAATTAATAACAGCCTAGAATTTTATATTTTGAAATAAATATTGGCATCATAGTTTAACGAGGGGTTAAAGGGGGGGGGGACTCAGAATTATATGTCAAATAAAACTGTCCGTAAAACTATTTCAGATTATTTTAAAACTAAGTTGAACTCTTCCTCTCTTTTATCTTACCTTATTTATTTTGCATCTAAATCTGCAGTCTGTATTTATAGTATTGAAATGCAGGATAAGAGAAGTCGTGTGAGTGACGCACTAGATAATTAAAAAAATATGTATATATTTGCCATCAACTTTTTTAATTTTTACTGACAAGTTTTCAAGTTGAGTTATTGCTTATAAATCATAGAATTTTTCGATATATAGTTTTTAAATTATTAATATTTTTTTAATAGTCAAATTTATGTCACAAAGTGTGTTTACTTTCAAAAATTTTCATTTCTTCTATTAAATATAATTTAATACTGTTTACTAGCTGGAACCCGTCGATTTCGACGATCATTTTATTGACCGTAATGTTTCAAAAAACGTCGCATCAATATTTAAATGTATTTCAAGTTAAAACATCTAATATAATTTACGACATTTCACTTAAAAAAAAGAAAGTCATAAAAATGCTTATAAATAGAAATACTATATATGACATCACTTTCTACAAAGTACAGTCAATGTGACGTCAAACTGACTCCAAATAAACAGTTCCTATCTTTCATTTTCTATTTCGTTTAATACTAAGACTACATGTTAGCTGACCCGTCCGGCATTTCCCGGGCCCATGGTAATAACCTTAAATGAACCTTAAATTTGTAAGGTTTTACATCTTTAACTCGATTTTGTTTGAATTTCTATTTTTAAATAAAAGCATCGTGAAAACATAATCAGGTGTAACAAAAAAAATTACCTCGAACCGAACGAACCTGCCTTGTGACCCAGGTGCCTTCGGCAGCGCATACGCCGGCCTCTAATAACATAAAAATATTCCCAAAAATTATCCTGGAACCGAACGAACCCACCCGGTGTTGCCCGAGCCCATGATACCTTAAATGAACCTTAAATTTGTATGATTTTATACCTTTAACTCGATTTAGTTTGAATTTCTGTTTTTAAATGAAAGCATCACGAAAAAAATAATCAGCTGTAACAAAAAAAAAAAAAAAAAAAAAATACCTCGAACCGAACGAAACTCTGCCTTGTGACCCCGGTGCCTGCGGAAGCGCATACGCAGGCCGCAAATAACATAAAAAATTCCAAAAAAATTAACTTGTAACCAAACGAACCCGCCCGGCAATGCCCAGGCCCATGATAATAACCTTAAACGAACTTAAATTTGTATGGTTTTATATCTTTAACTCGATTTTGTTTGAATTTCTATTTTTAAATGAAAGCATCTCAAAAAAAAAAAAAAAAAAAAAAAAATTGAAAAATCTCAAACAGAGCGGAATTCGGGCTCGTGACCCGATGCCTGCGGCAGCGTATATACAGGCCACTAATAGCATGAAAAAATTCCCAAAAATGAACCTTGAACCGAGTGAACCTATGACTCGTGTTACCTCTGCCTGTGGCTGCTGCACTGTACAGCAGGCATGCATGCTACGCAATCCACTTTCCTCCACCAGGGGGTGCAATATGTTGTATACGAACATCACCAATCGCCTTGAATTTTCAAGACTTTTCAAATAAGGTGTCACTGGTGGTGTCAACTGCAAAATCCTTTAGTTGCACTTTCCACCGCCAGGGGGAACAGCATGTTCTATACGAACAACACCAACGGTAAGGAAATACCAAGACCTTTAAAACAAGGTGTAACATGATAGGGTCGACTGCAAAATCACCTGGTTCCATTTTTAACCACCAGGGGGTGCAGTATATTGTATATGAACATCCCCAATCAACATAAAATTTCAAGACCTCTATCACCAATCGCCTTGGATTTCCAAGACCTTTCAAATAAGGTGTCACATGGTGGTGTCAACTGCAAAATCCTTTAGTTGCACTATCCACCGCAGGGGACGCAGTGTGTTCTGTACGAACATCACCAACGGCCAAGAAATACCAAAACCTTTAAAATAAGATGTAACATGATAGGATCTACAGCAAAATCACCTAGTTCCATTTTTCACCAACAAGGGTCACACTATATTGTATACAAACATCCCCAATCGACATGAAATTTCAAGACCTTTAAAATGAGATGCTACATGGGTGGGTCTAGAACGGATTTCCCTCTCAAACTAATTTCACCCCTTCCCCCCCTCCAAATCTATTTTACCCCTTTTTTCTTCCCCTTTAAAATCGAAAATTCCAAATTCGCAGAAAGTGATTTTTTAGTATTCGACTCTAGTCCCCATACGTACAATTTCTTCACCGTGAAGGAATTTGGAGCTTGGTTAAGCTCGTAAACGTGTTTTTAACCCGTTTCCCCCCCGGGGGAGAAAGCGTTCGACTTTTTTTTATTTTTCTCTTTTCATAGCACATCTACAGACCAAGACCTTTTTTCAGACACCTCAACCAAATTTTTACACCAAGTAGTTCTCTCAATATAGTGGATACAGACAAAAACATGTTTCAAATTAATATATAGATTACAATTTTTTAGAAATTGCCATCATTATTTTAGAAACTTTAACTTTATTTTCAGTAATTTTAAAAATGTTAATTATAAATATTTTCAAATAAATCTCTTAGTTTACAATGTTATCATACCCATCTGAAATCATCATATATAGATGCAACTTCACTTTCACTTATTTATTTAACATATACAATACACTATCTACCAATAAGTATTTGGACATTTAAAATTTAGACATTTTGTCAAATATCTAGAAAAGTTCTTTGGGAATCATCTTGAAACTTTGGTAGTGTAAGAAACATGTTGTACCTCGTATATTTCAGCAAAAGTTGTGTCTTGAAGATGAAAATGAGACCCGTAAAAAATTAAACAAACATAAAAATGTTTTGGACCACCCTTTAAAAAGTAATGCTTTAAATGCATTTTGGCTGTAGCATGTGATTATGAGGATTTTTCTCATTATCTGTATAAATGTTTATGAGGCTACCACATATATTCTACCACATAAATTTTTATTTAATTTTTTACTGGTTATCTTCTCCTCTACAGGACACAAACTATAACTCTAAAAAAAGAAATAAAATAAAAAAAAATTATACAGACACGACGTTATTTCATTATTTAAAACATGAAAATCTGACATCGACAGATTTTAATTTAGTGCCAGAGGCCTACTGCTAAACTTGTTAATATCGACAAATTCTTCTTTAGTTAATTCGTGACGATCTAAATTCCATGATAAAGTTTTCATTAAATCAAACCAATGTGTTTCAGCTGCAGATACTGTAACAAATAACGTTGGAAGTCCAAACTGTCTCATAGCCGCAAAACAACGTTTTTTCTCTTTTTCCCAATGAGGGGAAGGTGTTCCTTGGGGGGGACTCATGTCAAAGGTGTGTCTTGGGGGGGGACTCATGTCAAAGTTGGGCCTTGGGGGGACTCATGTCAAAGTTGTGCCTGGGGGGGGGGGGACTCATGTCAAAGTTGTGCCTTGGGGGGGACTCATGGCAAAGTTGGACCTGGGGGGGGACTCATGTCAAAGTTGGGCCTTGGGGGGGACTTCATTCAATAAATCCCCATTCAATAAACCGACTTAAATAGGCCCTTAGCACTATTAAGAGTGACGTATAAAAATTCGACAACGCTGTACCGACTGAAATAGGGGTACCTTGGGGGAGACTCATGTCAAAGTTGGGCCTGGGGGGGGGGCTCATGTCAAAGTTGGGCCTTGGGGGGACTTCATTCAATAAATCCCCATTCAATAAACCGACTGAAATAGGCCCTTAGCACTATTAAGAGTGACGTATAAAAATTCGACAACTGTACCGACTGAAATAGGCCTCTAGCACTAAAAAAAAAAAAACAAAAAAACAAAAAAACACTTTTTTAATTACAACACGTAGGGTATTAGATCCAGTGCAGAGATATGTTTGAAAAACTTGGCATACTGCATTAGACCCAGCATACTGCAATCAGAATGCAAAAGTGTTAAATATCTTACATAATATGAGCATTTTTCTTTGGCGTTTCTGACGTAGTAGTTTATTCCTGTTTTAATATTCCAACGCCAAGTCTCCTGCTATTATTTATAAATATCGTGTAAGTTCTAAACGTTACGAGAGATAGAATGAACAGAATTTCAGTTATTTCAAAATAAAAGCTAGACTATAAGGGATTTTATTCACATTTTTATTTTGATTCAGTCAATGCCCAATAGTATTACAGTATTCTCTGATTGTAAATAAATATTGATAAAACCCTCCCCAAGCAGCACCGAAACGTTCTCTGAACGTTCAAAAATTGTTCTGCAAACACGTTCTAAGAACGTTCACTCTGAACGTGTTATCGACGTCTATTTGTCCATCTTGAAGACGTACAATAGTACGGTTCAGAGAACGTTCAATGAACGTATAACTATCACCATCGGTGTTATAGATGCGTTCTGAG
This sequence comes from Salticus scenicus, assembly GCA_963930645.1. Classification (NCBI taxonomy): domain Eukaryota; kingdom Metazoa; phylum Arthropoda; class Arachnida; order Araneae; family Salticidae; genus Salticus; species Salticus scenicus. The sequence continues at coordinate 124,826,352 of OZ005654.1, forward strand.
AACGTTCTATGTATACGGTCTGAGAACGTTCTAAACGTTTTTAGAACGTTTTTAAAACGTTATACACATTTTCAGAACGTTCTAGAAAACGTACTGTAAACGTTCTAAAATAGTGTAGAAACGTTCTGAAAACGTTTTATACACACGTTCTCACAACGTTATGTAAACAATTTTTGAACGTTCTTTGAACGTGCTAAAAATGTATTTAATGTATAATAAAATGGAAGAACTCGCAACAATTGTTCCTGTCCGAAAAAAGACACGACCCTTCGTCAGACGAACATAGTAGGCACGAGTGCTGCAATTACAAGAGCTACGTTGCAGTTTTTTTGCAGCACTCGTGCCTACTTTGTTCGGTTGATGAAGGGTTGTGTCTTTTCTCGAACCGAAACAATTGCTTCGAGTTCTTGAATTGTTTTGTGTGTATGCACTTCTTATTTTATATACTTTTTTTTCAATTCTTTCCTTATTTCTCTTATTTTTCTTTTCTTTTCTTTTTTTCCTTTTTGTGTATTTTTTATTTTTTATTTTTTATTTTTTCTTTCTTTCTTTTTTTTTTTTTTTTTTTTTTTTTTTTTTTTTTCGCAATAAATAATTGTCCTACGTATATGAAATTTTGCATACATGTATTGAAATATGGTATAAAAAAAGATCAAGTATTTTAAATATTTTGGATAAATATTTGAATTCAAAAACAAATAAATAAATAAATTCAAGATTTGGAATATTTTGAAAATTTTTAAGATATATGCCCTCTGCTAACTAATTATTATTCCCCCCCCCCCCCTAGATTTTGCATCATTATAATTTAACAATAGAATATAACCATATTTGGATATTAATTTTAATAAGTTAAGCAACAAAAAATTAAAAATTATTTTATTTCTAAATTTTGAAACTTACTGAAAACTTTTAGCATTCAAACACAAAAATATTTTACTAAATTTAAATTATCAATGAAATCTCAAATTAATGCTCAGATATGTTACATATTCTATTTTTAAACTATAATAATGCACAATCAATGGAAAACAAAAAATAAAAATTAGTTAAAAGAAGTACACAAGTGTACAAAATTAAAACAATAAACTGTTTTCTCTTTTTTTTTCCCCATAATTCTTAAACAAATAAACACAGAAGTATAAAATTTGGATAGCATGTTTTTTTTAAATACCATGAATCGAATTTTATATAACTATGGCATAAGTAATAATTTTTAAAATAAAAATCAGTAAATTTTTCTCAAAAGTAAACTTTGAAAAAATGAAAAATTTCAGAAATTTTTGGAAAGAAAACTTAATGAAAAATGGTCATGAAGATGCATTACAGATAGGTTAAAGATGTACATACATCCATATTTTAAATTAAAACCGTATATTTCTTCTTGTAGTCATTTTTTTTTTGTTTGTTTGTTGCTTCTTTTTTCTTTATTTATTCGCGTGTGAATATTTTTTTTTTTTTTTAATTTTACATAGAAACATGAAAATCGGATAAGACGTTCATTATTAAATTATTTATCGATGTTTTTATTATTCTGGTGATGGTCACAGTTTATACAAATTAGTAATTATTATTATTATTATTAAAGTTATGTAAAATTCGATTAATGATATGATAACGAACATGCCATCCAAATTTTATGTCCATGTGTTTATTTGTTTAAAAGTTATGCTCAAAAGAAGAAAATGGGAAAGCAGTTTTGTTCCTTTAATTTTGAACAGCGGTGTATTTTAAATACGTTAAAAATAAAATAAAATAAAATAAAATAAAATAATTTTTATTTATTTATTTAAATAGATTCAGTGAAATTTACTTAATATTTTCATATTTCAAATCATGAGTATGCAAAATTTATTTAAATTATTGTGTTTGAGTTTATAAATTTTACATACACCATTCAGTGAAGTATAAGAGTGTAAAACGTGGTAAAACTTTTTGAAAAATAAATAAATAATTAATTAAAAGTTTATTTTGCAAACAAAATAAATATAATAAAATAATAACAATAAAATACAACGCTCTAAAAAAAGTTCTTTGAACGTTCTAAAATTGTATTATATATATATTGTTTGTTTTTATTTTCTTTATTATTATGATGATGATTTTTATTTTCTTTTTATTTCTTTGCTTTATTTTCTTTTACCCTTTTTTCCCCTCTCTTGTGATTTTTTTGTTCGTGTGTGTGAGAATAATTGACTTAATTTTGTAAAATGTTACATACATGCATTGAAATATAACAAGATCAAGTATTTTCAGCTTTCTGGAAAACTATAATTAAAAAAATATTTAACTCAAAATGTTGATTTTTTTTTTTTTTTTTTTTTTTTTTAAGTTTTAAGATGCTTATTGCTGACTAATTATTATTATTTTCTTTCTTTTTACATTATTATATTTTAACAATTGAAACTAACCATATTTGGGTCATTAAATTGAGAATTCGTTGTTAAGTTAAAAATTGCAAAAATATTTTTATGTTTAAATACTGAACCTTATTGCAAACTTTGGCATTTAAACACAAAAATATGTTTAAAATTTTAATTTATCAATGAATTGACAAATTAATAATCAGATATGTTATATATTCTATTGTTAAATTAAATAATGTACGATCGATGGAAGAAATAAAAATATCTAAGAGAAGTATTTTAAATAATTTCAATAAAATATTATTATTATTATTTTAAATATAAAAAGGTTCTATGAAGTTTTCACATACAATGTTTAAAAAATGCAATTTTGCTGCCAGAAATTCTCTGTAATGACAGAAAAATACATTTTGTCAACGTAATTTTTCCGTAATTTACGACAATTTTCTCAAATTACAAAGAAATTTTGGCAGCAAAGTTGCATTTTTTTAACAGTGTACTTAATATCTTTACATTTCAAAACATGTGTATGTAAAATTTTATTGAAAACATTGATTTAAAATTTATAAATTTTACATACACATGCATTGAATTATAACAATAATAAATATGATAAAATTTCTTAAAATAAAAATTAAATAATAAAACTTCAATTATAAAATCTTTAAAAATATACCTGCTAATTTCCCGCCTGTTTTTAGATACTACAGTGTTACAATAAAATCTAAACATATACTCAAATCCATCTAACATTAAACTCTAGTAACATAAAATCGAACGGGAAAAAATAAAAAGTATTTAGCGTGAAATATTTAAAATATTAAAGTTTTCAAATTTAATTTTCTTTAAATTTATATGGTTTTCGAGAAATTTTAATTTACTTAATTTTGTTAAATTTCAATGTAAACTTATCTGTATGGATTATCCAGAAAAACATTTATATTCAAGTGTTAGGAACTCTTTCAAACACAATATGTAGATTGTAGAAGGAGAATGTACTTTGGTCTTGGTCCTTGAAGTACGTGTTTGTGCAGCGGATACATCAACTGGCAAACCCGATGAGAATTTTGCGGTTTGGCGATTTTTTCGTTTTTTAAAACATGCTTTATGTGCATGTGAACAATGTATGCGTATATTTCGTGCAGTGTATTTAAGAGCAACACTTTTCTTGAATGTCATTTAGCAAACATCAGAACTCCTATTTCAGTAATTTCAGTTATCCGATCGCCAGATAAATAAAGAAATAAATAAGAAAGGAAATAAAGGAAAAGAAAATAAAAGTTACGCTTTAATCATGTACTGTCAATTTTTAAAACAGAGAAAATTTAATTAGAAATAATAGAGAAATAAAGAAAAGAGGTACAGAAAAGAAATAAGGATAGCAGAAAAAAAGCCAAGTCGCAATAAATTTGCCAAAATGACTTACTTCTGGAATAACTAACAGATGGCCAGATTATTAACACACGTGCCGGAATAAACTGCTGACTAAGCGAAGTAATTTCTTTTCTTCATTAACATCCGTCTCTTAAAAAAAAAAAAAAAATCATACTATTTAAAGTTTAATTTTTCTTAAATTTAGTATGTTGGGGCCATCACAAAACTTTCTACTATATTTTTCCATACAAATCTATGCAGTACATGCTATTTATTAAAATTATTATTTATCAAAATTATTTTCTATAACAAAAACTGATGATTTTTATCCGAAGGAAGCATAACATAAGTATCCAAAGAAAGTCAATTTTCTGATTTGCAGAAGATAAGTTTTATAAATAAAAAATGTAAAAAGAACTTTCTTTTAAATTACCACACATTTAGGGTTAAACAATTTTTTTAAAGATATATGGACGTCTTTCTTTTGTAAAATATCCATACTGAAAATTTTAATCAATGGATCGCGATGCTCTACCAAATCGCCAGTACATTTTTATATTTATTTATTTATTTTTTTTTTTTTTTTTTTGTGGCTGACTATTACAAATATATTATTTCACATGGAAAAGTTAAAAATAATTCGCATTTATGTATACGAAATTTTGTCCTATTCTGCCATATCAAAAATTATGAAAATGAAATGGGATGATAGCGCCACCTGTTGAGCGAATGTAATCAGCAAGTTTAGTTAAACTACGCTCTTTAATTTCTAAGATACAGCTTCGATAATATTTTAAAATTTAATAATTTAATCAGAAAACAATTAATCAACTCAGCTTTATACAAATTGCATTTTTATATCTGTATTTTTGTGCAATTTTCACCAAAAAATGCTGAGATATATCTATCTCGAAAATCGCAGAAAGTACTAGCAGCACCATCTGTCAGCGGATATTATATACACAAACTGTGACATCACATTTTGTCATAATATATGTCGTACATACAAGGTATAGTAAATATATGGAATTATAAAAGCTGAGATATAACCTTTTCATAAGCGGAAACGTAGCAGCGCTACCTGTCATCCGATATACACCCACACTGAATCGGCAAAGATTTACATAAAATCAATACCAATTACCAAGTTTAGAGCATTTATAAATAATAGAAGTTGAGCCATTGCCATCTTGTTAATAAAATTAACTTGCAGAACACTAGCGCCCTTTGTCAGCCGATACGTATCCAAACTGAATTAGCAGAGCAATAATTAAATAATAATTAATAATAATTAGCATTAATTAATAATATTATTATTATAATTATCATTAATTAATAAATAGCAATAAATAAAGTTTAATTTTTTCCCATTACCTCATCAATATTACTTTTCAACAGTTATTCTATCATGACGTGTCAACAAAACGTAAAACTGAAGATAAGGCAACAAAAATTAGAAAAAAAGGCATTTTATTAAATTCGTTATAATTACACTGAGACAGAACGTGTTACGACGGTGATACACTTGAACGTTTTTCATAGTACTAGAATTGTACGTTTTATAGATGGTACAAAGCAAACCTTTTCAAAACGTTCTAAATAACACTATTTTTGAACGTCTAATGGAACGTTCTTTTGACACGAAACACGGTGTTTGAACGATTGTTACCGTTATTAGACGTTCACAGAACGTTTCTGTGCTACTTGGGTCTACTTTTTTTTTTTTTTTTTTTTTGAGAAGATCCTGAAATTTTGTTTATTCTATCTCTCATAATTTTTTTGAATTTGCATGGTATTTGATCGGGGGTTTTATATAAGTTACTCAATACTTTTGGCTATTAAATTGGCTATTATTTGGCTATTAAAAGCTAGACTATAAGGGATTTTATTCACATTTTAATTTTGATTCAGTCAATGCCCAAGTATTACAGTATTCGCTGATTGTAAATAAATATTGATAAAACCCTCTACTTTTTTTTTTTTTTTTTTTTTGAGAAGATCCTGAAATTTTGTTTATTCTATCTCTCATAATTTTTTTGAATTTGCATGGTATTTGATCGGGGGTTTTATATAAGTTACTCAATACTTTTGGCTATTAAATTGGCTATTATTTGGCTATTAAAAGCTAGACTATAAGGGATTTTATTCACATTTTAATTTTGATTCAGTCAATGCCCAAGTATTACAGTATTCGCTGATTGTAAATAAATATTGATAAAACCCTCTACTTTTTTTTTTTTTTTTTTGAGAAGATCCTAAAATTTTGTTTATTCTATCTGTCATAATTTTTTGAATTTGCATGGTATTTGATCGGGGGTTTTATATAAGTTACTCAATACTTTTGGCAATTAAATTATGCAAATGATTTTTTTTTTAAACTAGCGCATGCGTAGTTAAAAATTATTTAGTATAAATGCTCATATTTCGTAATATATTTAACATTTTTACATTCTGATTGTAGTATCGTCTGTTTGATGTAGTATGCCAAATTTCCTAAAAATGGTTTTGTACTAGACTTTTATTTATTTATTTATTTTTTTCAATTGAAAAAAAAAATTATATCTCCATAAATATATGTGGTAGCCTCATAAACTTTTATACAGATAATCAGAAAAATCCTCATACTCACATATCAAAATGCCAAGATACATTTATAGAATTATTTTTTACAGGGTGATTCCAAAACATTTTGATTTTTATTTAATTTTTTACTGGTCATCTTTTCCTCTTCAGGACACAAGCTTTGCTGAAATATATGAGATATAACTTATTCTTTACACTACCAAATTTTTAAAATGATTCCTAAAGATATTTTCTAGGTATTTGATAAACCGTCTAAATTTGAAAATGTCCAAATACTTATTAGTAGATTGTGCTTAAATAACAATAATAATAATGCATAATATATATCATTCTATACAAATGTTGCTAAAAAAAATTATGAAATATCTAAAAGTTTTTATAGATTTGACATAATATTTTAAGATAATTTAAGAAATTAAATGGTACAATTGGATATTGGCAGGTATCCTAGCATATTTAAAGTGAAACACTACAAATGGCGACAAAGTAAAATCATAGATTTAAAGATATAATACTGTCTTACTAAAAGTCCAAGTAAAATCATTTTCTGAAGAAATTAGAAGGGAATTTGTTAGTAAATTGCCTCTTTTTTATCAGCGGTAGCGCATAAATAGCATTTCATATATCAAGTGCCTAGTAATATTAAACGAAGACTTTATTCAAAAATAAGAAAAACTTCACTTACTTTTATATTTCATTTTCTTTGAAGTAACTTAATATGTCAGTATTATCCATTCTATCAAATACTGAATACAAATGAACTACATCATAAATCTTAGAAACAAAAATATGTTCATTAAAAAATAATTTAAAATCTAAATTGGAATGTAATAATAAACAATCAGTTAAATAATTTTATAATTGTATTTTAACATAAATAAAAGTCTTCTCCAATTGTCTTTTTACTTTCTCTTATACCCATATAAGTGATAGCGAAATTTTCTATTGTTTTTGGGTCAAATTTTCGAAATTGAGATTTTGATGTCCCCTGAATCCGAAAAACATATTTTTAGTGATTGGTCTGTGTGTCTGTTATCGGCATAGCTCAAGAACAAATAGTAGTAGAAGTCCAAACTTGGTATACTAAATATGTATCATATAGGGATGCTACGCTAAACTTTTCATTCAGATCAAGAAAACGGTTCTTGTACAGGGACACCCAAGAGAATTCAAATACATTACGTCTATGAGCGACATTTTTGGTAAGTACCGTGTAAAATTTATAGGCTTCCCTAAACAAATGGAATCAACGTATTTTGTTCTATGCAAAACAATCATCTTTTGCGTAGTTTGTGGTATGGAAATCAATCATTATTTTCTTACAGGACTGCCAAAGTATTTGGATATATTAAGTCTATACTTGGAAATTGCTGAAAAATTACTCAGGAATTAAAATTAATTCCTCATACCCATACAGTAAATAAAAAAAAAAGTTTTGAGTTAAATTTTCAGTCCTTGGTTTTGTATAGTTACGCATTTTGAGGTTCCCTGTATAGTTAAGTGATGTCTTTAACGGTTCATCTTTATCTATGCCTGTTATCAGCGTAACTTAAAAACAAATAATTGCAGAATGTAGAATAAAGAAGATATGAAGAAGATGTAAAGAATGTAATTCGAGGTTCATATAAAGTTGCTTTTTGAAGAGCTTGATCAAGATTGAAAAGTTTATAAGGGTGGTGTAGGTGAAAGTTATTTAAATAATTTGGAATCAAATATTAAATTTATTAACAGTTTTGGTTTTTAAAAATATAGATAATATTGTTAAACAGGGGGTAACATGTTAAATAAAACTGTTAATAAGCCTAGTTTAAATTCTTTTTTAACATAGGTTTACATAAAGTGCTTGTTATCTTACGCCTTAAACTGCAATCTGTTTTTACAGTATGGAAATGCAGGGTTAGAAAAAGTCATGTGAATGCCACATCAGATTATTTGAAATAAACAAAAAAAAGTCAAATTGTGTATAAAAATCATTACGTTCTCACAAATTACTTTGTAATATAAACAGGTATAAAGTTTATTAAATGTTTTCTGTATTTTTGCTTGTTGATGAAAGATCATTATTCTAACAGAATTAGTATCAAAGTTCAGAATGATATAGGGTGAGAAAAAAAGACAGAGAAAAATTGTCAGGTAATTTGGAAATCCAAAATTTACAGTAATACAGTACATTTTAATATTACGGTATATTTTATTATTAAGTATGACGGCTATTTTTAATAAGTACATTTCTAGTATTTTGTCACAAAAAATTAAAAACACCTTTGATATCATTTTTTCTCTTTCATCACTAGTGTGAAATGGTTTCTTCGCAAAGATTCACTCTTATTACATTCCGAACACTATAGTGAGGAAAGTATTGTAATCATGTCAAAAATCCGAATTTGAGATTTTGATATTTCTATACGTTTCGAGGTCCCCTGAGTCCGTTTCGACTATTTTTACGATGATGTATGTGTGTGTGTGTGTATGTGTGTATGTGTGTGTGTATGTCTGTGAGTGAACACGCTAGCATCTAAACGCTTTGTTCGAATAAGCTGAAAGTTGGTAAGTATATTGTAAGTCACCATAGTACGAACACTATAGATTTTGGTGAATCTAGCACTTATAGTTTTTTTACAGGGACACCAGGAAAAATTCTTTATCATTATGGCCTATGGGGCCAAATTTTTAAAAGTGTGATAGCGTCTAAACGCTTATTAATCTGAGAAAAAAAATTGTACACATGTTAAAGGTCACACTTGCACCAACTGTATAGATTTTGGTGAATTTAGCACTTACAGTTTTTTTACAGGGACACAAAGAAAAATTCTTTATCATTATGGCCTATGGGACCAAATTTTTAAAAGTGCGATAGCATCTAAACGCCTTATTCAATTGAGCTGAAAATTTATATGAATATTATAAATCACTGTTGCACTAAATATAAGTATTTTCGTGAATCTAGCATTTATAGGTTTTTACAGGGACACAACGAAAAATTCTTTATCATTATGATCCAAGGGCTCAAAGTTCAGTAGCGTTAAATAAAACTAAACATCGTGTAATATATGGAGAAAAATACTTACACTGTATTATGGTTTTCTCTCTTTTGTTTGTTTAACAACTCCTCTTTCTTTACTTTATCTACAAAACTGTTAATTACTCAATGTTCGGAAAGTCGAGTGGAGTCACTCCAGGTTTTTTTTATTTGTCATTTGTTATTTTTATATGCTATATTATTTACAAACGTATCAGAAAAAAAGTCAAATTTTATATCAACATTTGTTATAATTATATATAGATAATTTTCCTCTGTAATCATTTACACGCTATCGCTAATCTAATTTTGTTTTACTCAATTTACTATTGGTCCCCTAATTATTGTTGTAAACAAATCTTCACTGAAAAACAAAACATCATTTTTGTTCCATATGTTTTGGAAATTGGAAGTTTGGGACATTTTGGAAAGTGAGCAGTTCATAAATAGCAATTAAAAATATATATATATAAATTTTGATAAATTTTTGAGCAGAAGTGTGCAAAACTAGCATGTAGTTTCTATTCAAATTATATACCTTTCAAGATTACATATTCTAATTTGAAAATTTTTCACTTCATATTTTAGGATTATGTAAAATTCTTGAAGTGTCATTGCTTACAAAATACTTTTATAATGATTCCGAACGAAAATTTAAAAAATATTAGAAATGTTCGAATTAAAATTTCAGGATTTCAGACAGAAATGATGGTCATATCATAGGATAAGGATGTTTAAACAAGCTAAAAAATTACATCGCATAGAAAAACATCAGAGTTAAATTACAGCTTATATAATAATTCTTTGTAATTAGTAGGCTGTAACTATCACAAAATGTCTTCTACACTGAAAAAAATATATACAGCCTTTATCTAGAACGAATAAGTAGTCATTTCGTAAATCCCTAAACTAGCAATGTATATTTCCGAAATATGCATATAAGGTCCGCCAATAAGCTGAATAGACAAAACGATCGAGAATTTCTAGTTTATACATTACTTGATGGTGAAATAATATTCTGAATCCTTTGTATTGCGAGGAATTCTCGCTTGATTTTCTAGAATTGGGTCTTAAAACCAAGATTATAGTCGCTAAAACTCGCCTCTTGTATTCGCATTTATTTACAGAGATTTTTAAATAAATTCGACCACGATTATATGGGCAAACGCTCTAGAATTATGTTAGGGGTCTCTAAAAGTAACTTTCAAAAGGGACTAGAATTTATAAGGATGACATGGAACTATTTTTACTAGAGCTAGAGTTTAGATTCTAGATGTCGGTTCAAGAATTTTTTCTCAATGTACAATACATAATGAATGAAAAAAAATTATATAAGTAAAAATAAAAATAAAAAGGTAAATAAAGGTTTCCTTTTTCTTTTTAGGACATGTCGCAAAAGTGTGTTTCTCTTATCTAGAATTATTCGCAAGTTATTGGCAAACGTAGCCTACATTATAAACTAGTTAGAAATTTTAATATTAGCTGCGAAAATATTATAGCACTCTGTAATAAAAAATCAAGTAGTGGACCTTTGCCTTTACGATCAGATCATTCGACCATTTTAAATATCAACTCACCCTCCATTTTCTACCTGAACATCCCCTCTCCTTTCAAAGGGGACTAGAATTTATAAGAGTGACATGGAACTATTTTTTCTAGAGCAACAATTTAGATTCTAGATGCTAGTTACAGAATTTTTTCTCAGTGTATGTATCATCGTCACCTACGATTAACATGCACGAAAATTCAATCAACTTAGCTTTTCGCAACTAACATTTTATGAATGCAATTTGGTGCAATTTTCACCAATAGGCACTAACATATAGACGTCTGAAATACCGCAGAAAGTAACAACAGTACACTGCGAAAAAAAAATATATACTTCATTCATCTTGAAGGAATAAATGGTCGTTTTCTGAATCCCAAACTAGAAATATAAATTTCCGAGCAATACGTATAAAGTAAACAAATAACCTGAACAGACGAAATGATCGAGAATTTCTAGTCTATACTTTTCTAGATAGTGAAACAATATTATGAATATTATGAATCTTTTGTATTGCGAGAAATTCTCGCTTGATTTTCTAGAATTGGGTTATCAACCAAGATTATAGTTACTAAAACTCTCCTTTTTTGTGTTCGCATTTATTTGAAGAGATTTTTAAATACGTTTGACCACGATAATATAGGAAAACGCTCTAGAATTGTAACAGGGGTTCTTAAAACTCGCTAAGCAAAGGGTACTAGAATTCATAAGGATAACACGGAACTGTATTTACTAGAGATACAATTTAGTTTCTAGTTGTCAGTTTTCTCTGAATTTTTCTCCGTGTATTACCTGTCGGTCTATTTACAACCAAATTGAATCATCCTGATTTTTCATAATACATATCTCACACGTTTATTGTATTTATGTAACATAAAATCTGAAATATACCTTTTTAGTAAAAGAAAAATATTGCAACATAACAATATTACCTATCGGTCGACATGCATCTATATTGAATCAGCAGTTTACGCAACACTTATCTGACACTCCAAGTTTGGTACATTTATACACCATAAAAGTTGAAGTAAAGATTTCGTTTAAAAGGGAGAAATCGCATCATGCCAGAGCCATCTGTTGGACGATATATCCCAAAAGCTAAGATAGCGCTATTTATGTCACGATCCAAACAAATAATATCAAATTTAGCTAAATTATGTCCACTGATACAGTCGGTAACAAAAGTGTCCGGACACTAGCAAAAATTCCTATATAAAAAAAAGTACATTTAATACTGTTTTTTAAATAAATCCTTGTCGAATCACGTTGTTAGACTGACTAAGAACAGAATTCGACAAGGATTTATTTAGCAAAACTGTATTAAGAGTACATTTTTTATATAGGAATTTTTGCTAGTGTTCGGACATTTTCGTTACCGACTGTACTTGAAATACAGCGTCCAAAAATGTTTGCTAACGCACACATACACCAGAGGTCAAACATTTGCAAGAATCTAACACCGTAAAAACTAATTCTTAAACTTTTAAAGCTATTAGCTAAAGGTTATTTACTTATGAAAATTTTAAGCGATTCAAAAGAAAGAAAATCGTGAAAAGAAGCAATTTTCAAAAATACGAATAGATATTTAAATAAAATTTTGCCTAATTGTGCCATTAAGCGAATAATAAAACGTGATAGTAATGCTCAAGTACATTAGGCATCCTATATTCTCTCGAAATGATAATTATGCTATTTGAATGTGCAAAATATGTGGGGGGGAAAACTGGAAAAACAGCTTACTATAGTTGATTAAAGATGCACTTCTAGAAATAATAAGACAGAAAAACCTGAAGTAAAGGATTAAAACTTAAATAAACATTTATTTTTACTTAACAAACATACATCTTTAATAATGGAAAACACATAACAGGGTGTTAGAAAAAGTGAGAAAAAATTTATAATTTATAAAGTTCACCAGCCTCTGTAGTATGATCAAAGCTGTTGAGATTACTTTTGGTAAACAAGGTTTAAGTTTTCCGCAAATAAAATTCCCAAAAGGAAGGTAAGGTATGATAAAATTGCTCACTTATATGTAATACTCGATTTTTCCACAAATAACTCTTAAACTTGTAACTTTATTGATTAATTAATTTTTTTTTTTTTTTTTACAATTCACTTTTAAAATATTGAGCGATATTATAAATCATTTAAGTGACTTCACTGAAAGGTTGATATATATACGTATACAACGGGTGTTACAAAAGTTTTGAGACAAGTGATCAGTTCCGACATATACCGACATTTAAAAAAAAAAAAAAAAAAAAAAAAAAAAAAAAAAACAAGGAGAGTTTGCGCACATTTCAACAGGGTAATATAAAAAATTCATTCTCCTCCCCCCTAAACTATTGTTGAATAAGTTTGAATTCATTCATCTTATATGCATTTCCATTACTATTTTGTTATTATACTACAACTTAAAGCAACGGCTGTAATAAAATCAAGAGGGCTATTTTGTTCAATCGCTCCTTACAGGGCAGGTGTGATTGCGCACATGGATAGGAGAGATTGTGCTTAATTATAACTACAATTAAACTGTTAACAATAATAATTAAATTTGAATGGCGTTGTTGTAACGTTTATGCAAACAAATATTTTTTGTATTAGGAGCAGCTACTTGAATTAATAATTAAAAAAATCAGAAAAATGGAAAGAATTTAAAAGTAATTAAAAAAATTAGCCTGGAACATTCCAGAATGTAACAGAATTTTCCGTACAACCTGTAACCATTCAGAATGTAACAGAACAATCTGACACAATCAGGAAGGTTAAAATAATCATTTGTGCTAAACCAATCAAAAATAGCATAATTTAAATAATATTCAATATTTAAGATATTTAATGCTAGTCCGCAAAATTTGCGATAAATCTAGACGTGAATAAAACGCAATTATTTTATGAATGCCTTTTCCCTTTAAGCATTTAATTAAAAGATAAAATTAAAAATTAAAAATTTCTAATTTTATTTTTATTATTATCATTATTATTATTTTGTTGAGAAGGAAAATAATCCTAACTACGAACAAAAAAATTTATATTATTACTGGTATTAAAATAACTTTTCACATTCGCCTTCACGAAAAAATGATGTAGATTATAAAATTTAAAATTCTTTATCTAAATAATTATTTAACCAACTGAAATATCTTTAAATTAATGAGTAGGATTTCGTAAAATTATTTTAAAATTAAATATTGTCCTTCATAAAAGATTTTTTTTATTATAATGATTTAAAAGAGAGCGCATGTGTCATTATCATTGTTTTCAACAGAAATTTTTCCATGTCAGTAGAGAGCGCAAGAAAAAAAAAAAAAAAAAAAAAAAGAAAAGAAAAGAAAAGAAAAAGCCTATATTAAGGATAAAAGTCCCTACTTTAGAGAAAAATGAAAAATTTAGAAAAACTATGAGAAATCCTAGAAGACTTATAAAAGACTTTAAAAATCCCTACAAAGTCAAAACCTGTTCCTACATCTTGAAGAAAACTTCAAAAAATCGTTACGTGTAGAGACAAATTCCTACAGTTGTCAATACTGTTCATTTTCCAAACACTAAAATCACTTAAAACATAGATGACAAGATGACTAGCATCTAATTTTCAAAGATTTTTATGTCATTTGATTGGTTGGAGACAAAACTACCTGTCCTTGTAAGTTGTGCAGACGTAAGGCTGATTCACTACATGCAAGGCAGCCGCCTGATCATACACTGGGGGAAAAAAATAATAAATAAAACGTCCTCCAAAAAATGGTATTTTAAAACATGATTACACAGATTTAAATTGACCTATGTTGTGTACAATTTTCTGTGGGCATCGTCTAATCTATAGATAACCGGGGGCCTCGCACTTCTTCATGGCCATTCTTGGAAACGAGAGGGCAGACCAGTTGATTAAGGATGCTGTTCACTATGCTATTGATTGGACGATATCTGCGCCTTAATTCTATTGAAAAATATGTTGCTAGAGAAAATACCATCGCTACTTGGACCCATACAGCACACTTACATCTCTGGAACGTCGCAAGAACGTCACATTGTGGCATTGCGATGTTGTATAGATGATGTTCTGTTACATCTCTGTTACATCTCAGATACGTTCCAGGGATGTGGAAATGTCTCAGCTCTGTGACATCTCATACTACATCTCCAGTGCATAGCATACAATATCTGAACGTGTGCGAGATTAGCAGTTTGGGCTCTCAAATAGTACATCTCAGAGACAATCAACTGTGATACCTCAGAGATGTTTGTTTTAAGACTCACTGAGATGTGATGGAAATGAGACATTGCGATGTACTTGAGACGTCTCTGGAACTTACTGTGCTGTATGGGAAGTACCAAATATCTCACTGTAACAATAAAATGCGGTGCACCAAGAGATTTTTTCCTACTGTTTTTACATCCTTAAGTGCAAAAACGTTTCTTCAGATCTTAAACAGTAGCCATATTTTTACTGAACATGGTAATTTTTTTAATTACCTTTTCATTTTAACCTGATGTCCAAAGGACTCTGTGCTTGCAATGATGCTATTTTTAAATGTTGAATACATCCATTTGCATTACAAATTTCACTCGAGTGTCAGAATTACTCCGAAGGAACAAAAGAAGACTTTCTTTTTGTTGGCATAATTTTTTTCTTTATTTCGTAAATTCTACCAATGACCGAGAAGCTCTACTTTCAAAACTGATAGTTGTGTGGTGCCTGTTTGGAGTTCTCTACTAAATTCCCGTGAACATGGGCTAAGACATCCTCTTAAACCTGGGATTGTCGCGTGTTGAGATGGCTGGCTTAAACCCTAACGCTAACACCAACACCTGATCCTGAAAAAAGGATTAACTATTGTGTTAGCTCCATTAAACTTATATATGCATATCTTTTCTTTCTTTTTTTTTTTTTCTTTTTTAATCCTTTATTATCAGCTGTTTATTTCTGTAAATGTCTTGTGGCATATTTTGCGGTTTACGAATAGCTTTAAATATTTGTTCGCTAAATAAATAGAAATAAAAATATTCCGTTGTATGGTTTAATGCTAATCCACTAATCTTTTTCGAACGAAAAAATTAAAAACCTCTCGATAAACTTATTTGTTTGCATTGACCCAGAAATGCTTTTAATAAAAATCTATTTGAAATAAGTTTCGCCTTTTCTGTGACAGCTATTGCATATAGTTACGTTATGAATTTCACGTTCATTGGCGAATGTTAACGCTGAATTCGCACGCCTCAATTCTCTAAAAAAGTACCCCAACGTGCTTGATTGGCTTGATGAAATAAGATAAAATTCAAATCATAATGTGTCGTCCTTGTTTTGATGATTGTATAGATAAGCGAAAAGAATATAAAATCTCCACTTAGTTTAATTTAAACCATTTCAGAATTCAATTCCTTTAAATACCCTTTTTATTTCATCATTTCAACAAGTGATTTTACACTACAATTGTTTGTCTTTCTCTGCATGGAGGAAGTTTTGACCACTAATTATATCTTTGTATTTATGTTATGTTTGCATTTATTGGTAATAAACGAGTAACTGCCGAAAAACGAAATGACAGCACTAAAATGTTCTACTGTATAATTAACACTAACAACGTCTAGTCAGACTTTCAATTGGTATACTTTCTAATCAAGATTTAGTTGAATAAAAAACTTAAGTGCATAGAACTTGAATCTTACAAAGCATTCTTCTGTCATTAGAAATCGGTCGCATTAAAAAACTGAATGTTTTCAAAGAAGAATATAATTAAAAGATTTTGGGGGAAATTGAATTGAGTGTTTTTAGATAGTTAATGTGTATTATGCAAAGAAATATTTGTTTAAGTGAAATATTCGTAGTAAATGGTAAATGTAAAAGATTGTGCAATGTAATCAATCACCTAAAACCTCTTATTTAGTTTTATTTATTTGTTTTTCCTTTGTGATGTGTATGTGTGGAAAATAACGTATTTTTATCCTTTTCGCTCTAAAGAAATCCGTTTAAATGTCACTTATTGGTATGATATACAAGGAGGCTATAATTAAAGAGACAGTGATCCAATGTTCTGTATATAGTTGCCAACGTTATCACTTTTTGGTTACCGGAAAATTTTATTATTATTATTATTATTATCACTTAATCATTTAAAACCGTTACAGTTCGCTGATTAAATAAAATAAATATTTCTACTAAATTTTTCCGGTAGCCGAAAAGTGCTAAGTTAGCAACTATGGTTCTGTAACGCGATCTAATTTGTGAATGGCGCCAAATTTTGTAGGAAGATTAAACAAGTTAAAGAACGAAAGATTCCGTGGAAAAAAAAAAAAAATGCAAAAGTCACTGCAAGGGAAATATGTAGCGCTGTCTAATAGAAAAGAGAATTTTTAAAAATGCAGAATCATTACTGAAATACAATTACATTTTATTTAGTATATTCAACAAAATAATTGAAGTTCAATACGGTAACAATTTTAAATAAGCGAAAAATTTACATAAATTCTAGTAAATCATCTTTATCGTAAATCGGGGTAGTCCCCACTTTTGGTTTTTTTTTTTTTCTCCCCTCCCTTTCTTCCCATAATCGCCCATAGAAAAAAATATTTTTATATTAAAATTATTTTGATACAAATTAAAGGCATCAATATACGTACATTTATTCATATAATGAGTAGTAATCCTGTTTAAATCTTGGCAGAAATTTAAATCTAAAAGCTGTTCGTTTATTACTGGTAGTGTGTCTTGAACGAGAGAGGGAACGTACTCCAATAACAATGTGAATGAAAGACTCTCATAGTCACACTTCATCTTTCTTTTCTCTGACATCTTTTAACAAAAGCAGTCACTTCCCTTGTTTGATTAGAAGAGGGGAAACGGAGCACTCTGGGACGATACCCTGATACACACATACTACACACACTGTCCAACGAACGGACGACTCCAATCTCTGACGTCCTTCTACGTTATGATGACGATTTTCTTTCATTTTTATCCCAGAAAACAGTCGGACTATAGCTAATCATACCACAGGTTTTCCCCACAAACATTGCAAGCCCCGCCTATTGTGCGTCGTTCATGAGAAACTTGTGAGAGTTTCTACAAATATTTGCTAGCTGCCTAAGTATGCAAAACCTGTCATAATGCTATGGGGATTGTTCTGATGGCATGGAAGGCGACCCCTGGTGCTAATTGAGGGTAATAAAAAAGTTATGCTATACCTGGACGTATTGGCAGTGCATCCTGCAATGTTACATTTTTACTCTGAAACTGATGGATACTTCATGGACGATAATGTAACTATACATCCTGCCAAAATCGTTTGAGATTGGTCCAATGAACATCAATCTGACATTCAAAAGATTCCCTGGCTGCCACAATGCCTGGTTCTTAATCCAATAAAAAAAATGTTTGGGACATATTGGAATAGCGCAATCGACAGCAGTACCCTTTTCCATTCAATTTACAGGATCTTAAAGTTTGTGTACAATGCATGGTCTACTCTGGATGTAGACAAGCGTTAATTCTCACATATATATCAATAAATGTCTGCCGAAACTGAAACAATTCCTTAATACCTGTTACAAAAGTAAATAAATAAATAAGTTCAGCTCAGATCTTGCCAGTAGCCATTATACGAAAAGAAAAACGTTAAATAAATAAAAAAGTTGTATCTTCTGACATTTTTTTAAAATAAAGGTTACTTTATGCAGCTTAATAAAATTTCACCAAAACTAAATTCAAAACTGGTGTACAATCAATAAATAGATATTAAAACCTCTTCACACACCATAAATTTTAAGCCTGCACAACCGGTTTCGAAAGGACGTAGCCTTTCTTCATCAGGTGAAAAAAAACGCGTGCTACTGCCTTGGAGGCAGAAGCAAGACTGAAATCAGGGCAAAATCCACAGGGGAGGAGCAACACAAACAACCAATAGGAAGCATCATGCAGGACCAATCAGAGAGGAACACACATACACACACAGTTTACCTTCGAGTTAGAAAATTGTAATCAACTTCCCTTTATTGATGTTTTAGTTACTAAGTGCGATTCCTCTTTTAAAACCTCTGTGTACAGGAAACCTTTCTCTGTTTCTAACCCTCCCCATGCTCTCTCTAATCATCCGACTAATCCAAAAATTGGCACCTTTTACACTTACGTGTATCGTGCCCTTAAAATTTGTTCTGATACTTCTTCTCTTAAAGAAGAACTCAATTATTTAAAGTCTGTTGCTATTAAAAGAGGTTTTAGATCCTCTATAATTGATAAAGCTCTCAAAAAGTTCAGTAGGCCAACTTATAATTCTACTCTTTCCATTAATGATAAAATTAAACCTGATAATCTAGTTGTCTTGCCTTCTTATCCTCCGTTATGTTTTAAATTAGCCAAAGTTTTGAAGCGTTTCAATGTTCACGTTATTTTTAAACCCGTCAATAAATTCCAATTCCCTTCAACTAAATCCCCTGTTCCTGAGCTTCATAAGTGGGGTATCTATAATGTCCCTTGTAATAATTGTCATTTATCTTATATTGGTCAAACAAAAAGAAATCTTGAATGCCGTTTACGTGAACATTCTCGTATGTTGTTAATCAAGAAATTTCTAAATCTTCTATTACGAAGAACAGTTCGGAATTTGATCATAGTTTTAATTTTAAGAGTGCCAAAATTATCTTTCATGCCAAACGAGTTTCCGAACTGGATTTTTTGGAAAATTTAGCCATTTACCTTAATTGTGATAAAATTGTCAACGTAAAATCTGATTCCACAGTGCTGTCTACAGCATGGAAAAATTTGTTAATTCAATTAAATAATTTCCTACATTATATTTATAACATAATAATAGTTATATTAAAATAATTCTAATTAAAAAATAAATAAATAAATAAATTTTATTAAATTTACTTATTAGTATAATATTAATTAAATTGATTATTCCTTCCCTCCCTCCCTCCCCCTTTTTTTTTGGTGTGTGTGTGTGTGTGTATGTGTGTTCCTATATGATTGGTCCTGCATGATGCTTCCTATTGGTTGTTTCTGTTGCTCCTCCCCCTCTGGATTTTGCCCTGCTTTCAGTCTTGCTTTTGTCTCCAAGGCACGTGTTTTTTTGCACCTGATGAAGAAAGGCTACGTTCTTTCAAAACCGGTTGTGCTGGCTTAAAATTTATGGTGTGTGAAGAAGTTTTAATATCTATATATTGATAATATTTACCGTCCTTCCCAAAATCATCACAAATATAGATAATTTTTCTGAATCACCTTTGGAAACTTTGTTGACATCTGTATAAAAGTCTAAAAAAATTTTCATTGCCTATTATGATTTTCATTTTCCAAAAACAGGCCACCCATTTGGTGATTCGATTACTCAGAAAAATTATGATAGTGAATCTGAAAAAATATGTCATTTAAATGAAAGCTCTTTAAAGCCTTATCGGAAGAACATCCTTTCTATTACTGTTAAGTATATTAAGCGATGCTTTACACCGGTAGTGCCAAAATGATTTCCGTATAATCAAGTACACCTCGCAGTTGACTCGCAGTTAAGTGGACTTTAATACTTGTTCTTTTCTCTTATTTGTCCAGACTCCCTTTATTTCATGCATTATATTTTTCTCGTTCTAATGTTCTTCGGGTGTTTGCTCCGAAAATTATACGTTTCAAAGGTTTTGGAAACAGGTATGATTCTATAATGGTGGTTATTAAAAAAAAAAAAGAAAAAAAACAGTTTGTACTTTTACGGAAGTCAGTTTTTACTTTTCGGCAGAAGAACTGTTTTGTTTTGCTTTTTTTCGGCTCAACTTCTTCAACAAAAGCTTCTTGTCATTGAAATAACTTTAATGAGGTATGATGTGGGGTGGGAGAAAATTTTGAAAAGGTTATTTTCACACTAAAGCTTTCTCAGAAAGTGTTTCTTTTAGAATACAAGGAAGAGGAAATCTATATAGAATTGAACGAATGGTATTGTTCTTTTTTTCTTTCTTTATGTATGTAATTTTTAAGTTGTAGGGTAACTGTACCGAGTGTGGACATCTTAAGATGTATTCTGATTATATTTTGTGTACTGTTTTTAATTTACGGGAAATTTTCATAGAAATGTTATCATACAATCTTATACTGTAAAACAATTTCAATAAAATTCATTTTTTTTTTCAAATAATAATAATAATAATAATAATAATAACAACAAATGTATTCAAATAATATAAAACTTCAAATAGTGCCATGCACAATAAAATATGACATAAATCTAATTTTTAAGGGTATTTAAATAGATAGTTTCGTTTTCCCAATATATGTTTATATATACAATATATATACGTACAAATATGTACAGGGTGAATTTTAATTAATCTACAACTTTGAACTGAAATAACTCTTGAATTAATAACAGGTTGGAATATTAAAACCCGAATAAACTACTACGTCAGTTCTCTTTTTTTGCACTGAAGACGGTACGCTTAAGACTACCGAAACTGCTGTATGCATCACAAATATTTTTCTTTTGGCATTTCTGACGTAGTAGTTTATTCGGGTTTTAACTCTTGAATTGTTTCAGATTGCATCACTATTTTTCTTTTATTGAAAAGAAGGTGAAAAAGGAATTTAAAGGATAAGATTTTCAAACTGAGAACCTTCAGAGGCGATGCAATAGCGCACCCTAGTCATAAAAGTTTGTTTGTAATTCCCTCCCTCCCTCTTCAACCAACAGTTTCCTATTTTCATATCTGATCCCTTACCATTGTTCTGTAGAAAACTTAAGTCGTTTTTTAAGTGTTGCAGATCATTTCCATCGCAATAATGTTGCTTTTTCATGATATAAAAGTGAATTTTTAGAAATAAAAATACGACCTCAGGTTAATATGACTCTTTCCACGTCAACGACACTTTAAACGTTAACTACTTATATCAACGAGTACAACAATTGAAAAGTATTGATAATCTATGTGAACTGCGGGATTTTTAGTTCTTGTTTTGATAAGTATGTTTTCGCATTTAATCATTTAATTGAAAACTAGTGAAAAGTTGTTTCGAAGACCTATGTACAAGACACACATCTAGCGGCAACCGTACAAAATAAGACAACGTCTGTTGCCTGCTTTATAATTTTATATTGAATCACAGCAACAACTCCAAATAACAGTTATTTTAAGTCGTAAATATCTCATATGATCCAACGAAAACTCATGTTGCTTCTAAGTGACCGTGCGAATTAAAGGGTTAAGCCAGCCACGATATGAAATTCGGTAGCACAAGCGAAAGGGAAAGTAGTTCACGAAATATAATCCACGATGTTGGAGTCGATCACGATCTGTAAATCTTTGAAAAGCGATACGGAATCACACATTTTCCCCCTTCATCACGATAATTCAAAGAGTTAAAAACTTGTTAGAGGTGGGGGTGTTTGTCACCAGGCCAGGTAAGAGGTCATACGGTAATCGTGGGATATGAAAGCATGTATACTGTGATTTATTATGAAAGGTAAAGGGCAAAATTTGACATCATTAATGAGGTAGTTACAGAAGTTATATGCTTTTGATTGGCATGTTTAATTTAGAGGGGAAAAAAATGGAAGCTTAAGTAAATGGGTAAAAATTTATGTCGAATGTTAACAAAATGAAAGAGAGACTATGATGAATTAATGTTTTGTAAGTTAACGTTTGGGAAATGTTTTACGATGAAAATGCTAGAGAGTAAATAAAGTATAATTTACTTTAGTCCCTTATTTGGGTGTTTGAGCTTCTGTATAATCAATCTTGTGCGAATTATAGTTATTAAAGGAATACGGTATTTGTTTATTTGTTTATTTATTTATTTATTTATTTTTTAAGTTTTACGGAGAAAGTTTAGGTTGTATTATATTTAAACACTAATTTGAAGGGGGAATTTTTTTTTTTTTTTTTTTTTTTTTGTCAAAGACAAATTTAATTAATTTGTACATTACAATCTACCTAAAAGAAAATTACCTACAATTTACCTAAAAATATAAATAAATAAATAAATAAAAATATTATTTTTTAAATTAATGTTTAGTTTAGAAGTTTTCATCAACTATCCAGTATATATCACCGACGTATATATATCAAGAAGATATTGCCAATATCTATTCAGAAGCCATAATTAATACATATTCAAAAAATATCGCCAACAAATATCCAGAAGTCAACATCAAAACATATTCAGAAGATATCGCCAACAAATATTCAGAAGCCATTCAATTTATGAATAGTAATGGTCTCGGATACAGAAATCAGCAGTTGGTTTCTACATAAAATCAGGAAGGAATTTCTCGCTTATCTCAAGTTTTCACAGATTTGACATAATATTTTAAAGTAGTTTAGGAAATTAAATGGTAAAATTGGATATTGGCAGGCATCCTGGGATATTTAAGGTGGAACACTACAAATGGCGGCAACGCAAAATCGCGGATTGAAAGAAATAGTCCTAAATCTTTGTTTCTTTTTTAAATTTTAATATTCATGCCTCATTTTTTAAAACATATTTCTTAGAATATATTACATAAAATTGTGAATTGATTTTTAAATGCTCATACATTTAGATTTAATATAATTTGTTTAGTATTATATATAGAGAACAACCAATTAAAATTTAACAAATCTAACTTTAAGCTTAAAAAAAAAAAAAAAAAAAAAAAAAAAAAAAAGCTAATGGTAATCCTATTCAAAATTTTATCAAACACGTGATTAAAAACTTGTAGAAAAAATTTAAAATCTCTATCGTCATTAGAAAAAAGTAATCTATATTAATAAAATCAGACTTTTGTCTGTAAATTTGTCGGAATCGAAAAATTTTGCGATATCTACACGTTTCACACCCCATGAAAGCCGAAAATGACTTCAGAAAATTTTGCCTGTGTGTGTGTGTGTGTCATCGTGTCCGTATGTCGCTTTTTTTTGTCCGGGCATCACTTGAGAACGGCTGGACGGAATTCAACGACGCTTGGCAGGGATTTAGGTCTTCACCCAACTTAAAATTATATCTATCAACTTTTCAGAAATTCCCCCCCGTTCCCCCCCTAGGGGTAAAAGACTAAAATACGTTTGTCCGGGCATCACTCGAGAACGGCTGGGTGGAATTCAACAGCGCTTGGCAGAAACTTAGGTCTTCACCCAACTTAAAATTATATCTACAGAAATTTTCAAAATTCTGATTAGTGTTTAAATTGTGGGTAAAAAACGCCTGCGCATGCGCCATAAATATTTTTTCACTAAAACGCTTTGAATGGAAAAATAAAATGCAAAAATAAATTTTTAAGATAAAGACTTTTTTTATTCGCGTGATTCGCACTACAAATTATGAAAAGATTGAAATGAAGTTTTGCCATCTGAGTTTCATACTTTAGTTAATTTTAAAACATCTAATTGTCGTATCGAAAAACTGTTTACACTCCAGGATTCAGAAAAATCACCTCTTTCATTTGGTACTGAATTTGTAATGATAGGTCTGATATTTCTAATTTATTTTCCCCTTTTTCCGTTTTTCCGTTGCCACTTAAATTTCATACTTTAGTTATTATTTAAAAATCTAATTGTCGCATCGAAAAACTGTTTGAACCCCTGGATTCAGCAAAATCGCCCCTTTCATTCGGTATCAAATTTATAAATATAGGTCTGATATTTCTAATTTATTTTACCCTTTTTCCGTTTTCAACCCAGATTCGATATGGAACAGCTTTAGTATTGGATCCTTTTGGCAAAATTTGAAATTCGGCACCGAAGTAGCTCGGACGTTTCTCGCCAAGATCTTTAATTGCACAATTGACATTGCCAATTCAGTTCATCGCAAAAATGGCTTAAAATATTTAAAGTCACCAAAGGGTTCCGATACTTAAGCTGTGCTTTTTGTATTTATTTATTTATAATACTGTCTATTAAAGACTTCTGTGGTCACGAAATTTGGTGTGTAAATTGTTTGTATGCATCCGGCACTTATTGTAACTGCATTTCACGAAATTCGAAATACCCCCCCCCCCTTCTCGGAGTCGGAGGGCAATAAACATGTGTAAAAACATGTTTTTCCGTTTGAATTCGCTTTGAATTATCTTAGAATGGCGAATTTTAGTGTGTGGATATTGATTAAGTGTACGCATTATGTACATTAGTGGGATTTTGCAAAACTTCGAACTCACCCGCTGAGGGTGGGGAAGTAAGAAGTGGGTAAGTTGTGCCGAAGACAGTGGGGACCCAGACTCCTAACATTGGGAGCGAGAAAACCTCTACCAATCACAGCGAGAACTTAGGTTATTAATAAAGATATGGCATTTTGACAAATCATTTAAGTTTAACGTCCAGCGAAGCGGGCAAAGCCTGCTAGTAATAAATAAAAAATAAAAATTACCCTTGGCATTTTTAGTTCATTAAAGTCGAAAAAAAAAGGAACAAAAATAAATAAATAAATAAAGGTTTTGTTTGTGAAAATAGCAATTGAAGACCATATCTGATTTCAAAACAGCTCTGACAACTTGTTTATGCCTATAATCCCATACTTTGTTCTTTGCAGAAAATAAATATGTATTTACCAAGTAAATGCAATATAATTGAAGCAAAATACTTTGCACATTCAGGAAAATCTTCAGCAGTTTGTTGCTTAAAATATTTTTAGATTCTTGAATTGCACATTTGCAAAAATACGTCTTTCCACATTTTCAATATTAGATGAGGAGGAATCAGTGATAGAAATATTTCGATTCTAAATTTCTGTTACCATGCAAAACAACTTTAATAACATTTTTAAAGGTACAGTGACTTTGAAATTATTCAAAATGCATCAGTTAGTCTTCTTTTCATTTTTATTTCAATCATAATGTATGGTGCTTATGAGCGATAAATAACATTATAACTTTTATTTATTTTTGAAATTGTTTCAGTAAACACAATTATTGGGAATTTACAAAATTATTGTATGTGTATATAGTGGTTTTTTTCATAATAATTATTAACGTTCTCAGAGTTAAAAATGCCTCATTCAAAATTCATTATCTTCAATTTTGTTGAAACTCTCTCCATATATGCTATTTATTTCAGCGTAAAGAAATATTACTGGAAATGATCTTCTTTTTACGTCATTAAAGTGTGAAACTGGTTTTTAATAGCAAAGATAAACAAAAACCAAGTTAAAAATTTTTATTTTAAATACTTTTTAAATATAATATGATAAAAATTGATAATAACATTTATTTTTATGTATGGAATGATTATTATGTAAGAGGGATGTGTTAAAACATTTTTTTTCCCCTGGAGTATTTAAAAAAACTTTAACTTTTAAAATTTAAACTTTGCGGATCTAAAATACTACGAAAAATATATTCATGAACTTCATAGATAGGTATCTATTTACATTATGAATTTTTAAGTCCGCTGTATTCTTAATAAAAAAAATATAGCTTTCAAATTTCGTCAGTATATTTAGAAATGATGTATGAATAACTCAAGCCATAGGAAAAAAAAAAAAAAAAGAAAAAAAAAAAAGAAAAGAAAAAGAAAGAAAGAAATTGATATTTTGACGATATTTAGGATACTGAATTTAATTCACAGTCTGTTTAAATACCTGTCTAAACTTTGTCACTCTCGATTTTACCATGTTTTTATTAACTTCTATTCTTGTTTGTTTGTGTGTTTGTTTGTTTGTCCGGTACAAATCTTGCAACCTATTTCTAACTAACTTCCCTACCAGCTAGATATTTGAAACTTTCACAGTAGCTCAGAACTCGGTGACAACACAATACTTCGAAGTCAGATTTTCGAATTTTCAAATAGTTTTCTTTTAATTAATTAAAATATGAAAATGATAAGCTCCTAATAGCAATATAATTATAAGATTAAAAAAAAAAAAAAAAAAAAAAAAAAAACTTTTTATAAACCATGCTTTTAAATTTTCTGTTGAACCATAGCTATAGAACTAACTACATCAGCACTTTACCAATGCGTATTGTTACGAAATTGTAAATAATTGTATTTAATTTTGTATAAATTCTTTCAAAGAAGCTTAGTAAGTTGATAAAATGCCAATTTTCTGCATTCCCAGCTCTTTTTCACGTTAAAATAGCTTAATTTTCCCTTTAAAACGCATTAAAAAGCTCCAATAGGCAGGTGTTGGATTTGGCTCCAAATTTGGCGACTTTTGCCCTTGGCGACTTTTGGCGAGAAAATCCTTATTATCGATATTCCAAAGATGGACGTTCTAATGTGATTGGTTAAAGAGTTACGGGAAATTTGAATTAAAATAAAAAAGTGGGTTTTAAAAATAAAATATTAATCCTTTCAGAACAACATATATTTGCATCATTAGCACTTTATCAATGTGTAGAAAATCTTTAAAGTGACAATGACGTCAATTTTTGCCAGTTGCATAATTTAACTTTCTACAATTTTTAATGCTCACGTTTAATTAAATGCATTTATTTTTATGTCGAAAGAAAATGAACTCGTAAATTTTTTTGGCAACACTTAAATTATAGCTAATATTTTAATGACAATTTTTATTACTATTAGGAGCTTATTATTTTCATATTTTAATTAATTAAAAGAAAACTATTCGAAAATTCGAAAATCTGACTTCGAAGTATTGTGTTGTCACCGGGTTTTGAGTTACTGTGAAAGTTTCAAATGTCTAGCTAGTAGGGAAGTTAGTTAAAAATAGATTACAAGATTTCTTTCAAACACACAAACAAACAAGAATAGAAGTTAATAAAAGCATGTTAAAAAATAGTCATTAAAATATTAGCTATAATTTAATTGCTGAAAAAAAAAAAAAAAAAAAAAAACACGAATTCATTTTCTTTCGACATAAACGTAAATACATTTAATTAAACGTGAGCGTTAAAAAATTGTAAAAAGTTAAATTATGCATCTGGCAAAAATTGACGTCGTTATCATTTTAAAGATTTTCTACACATTCATAAAGTGCTAATGTAGTTCATGTATGTTGTTCGGAAAGGATTAATATTTTATTCTTAAAACCAACTTTTTTTTTTTAATTCAAATTTTCCGTAACTCTTTAACCAATCACATTAGAACGTCCATCTTTGGAATATCAATAATAAGGATTTTCTCGAGAAAAGTCGCTAAAAAAGTCGCCAAGGTAAAAAAGTCGCCAAATTTGTTTCCAAATCCATACCTGCTTATTGGAGCTTTTTAATGAGTTTTAAAAGGAAGATTAAGCTATTTTAACGCGAAAAAGAGCCGGAAATGCAGAAAATTGGCATTTTATCAACTTACTAAGCCTCTTTGAAAGAATTTATGTAAAAATAAATACAATTATTTACAATTTCGTAGCAATACCATTGATGAATGTAGTTAGTTCTATAGCTATGATTCAACAGAAAATTTAAAAACATGGTTTATAAAAAGTTTTTTTATCTTATAATTATTTATTATTAAAAATCGTTAAAATTTCTTAATACTCGTTTTCAGAATTTCAAAATAATTTTTTATAGTTTTGAGCATTTTTAATATAATTTAATAGAAGGTATAGTATAATAAATTTTTCTTTTAATACATAGAAAAAACCAAAATATTCTCTGTTGGCTTAAATTATCCAGCGTATCGTATAATATCCCCCCCCCCTTAAAGTCATCCTAATAATAAGAGTGAGGTATTGTCCAGTATAATATATATATATATATATATATATATATATTTTATATTTCGAATTATGAAAATAAACTTTACACATTCTCAGCTTTAAAATTTGGATCTATGGAAATAAATTTTGAGCTGAGCTTTATTTTTATAAAAAAAATTACATATTTTTCTTAGATTTTTGTGTTAAGAGAGAATGTAGAACATTAATTATTTTGAATTCAAATATGTCGTGAATAAGTGGATAACATTTTTAGAACAGTTAAATTCAAACGTTTTGCGATAAATGCGTTATTTTAATTAATAAATTTTTTATAAATAAGCAGTGAATTCTTTATAAATTTGTATTTAATTTTTAATTATAAAATACTGGAACATTCGTTGGTTTTAAAAGAAAACACTTCGAATTCTTGACGATGATTTCTATAAGGCCATTTAAAATAATCTCATTAAAATGTATTTATTAAATTAAAATGAATGTATTTTCCCAATACGGGTGTTGTGTAGTAGATAAATTAAAATATACATTCTGTTTGAGTTTTAAGGTATTAGGTCCTTTTTCGTTTCAGTTCTTGATAAAAAGTAAGGTTTTAGTATTACGGTTTCAAACTGTCCGATTTCAGAATAATTTGTTCAAAGCAGGTAGATGTGAGGTGCCTGGATCGACCCCCGTTCACGTTCATCGGCCTAGTCGTTAAGTTTCCCGTGTGCTTTTTCCCGAAATTTGCGTAATTACGGATTAAGACCCTTTAAAAATGCCTCCAAGGAAGGCACTCCCTCTCAGGCCTAGGACCCTAGTGCAGTCAATCGGCCCTAATCCCAAACACACAAACACAAACACATTCAGAATAAATTGCTTGGTTTCTCATTCCAAATCGGACGCAAAATATTAAAGAAAAATTACATTTTTAAGCTTTTCTCATATCCCTTAAAATCTTTCTTTGAGGTGATTTTTAGAGGGAATTTTTTAAAAAACTCAGATTTCTCTGAATACCAATTATAGAGAGGAAATTTTAAAATTACGTAATTCATAGAAAGTACTAAACACCTTTATATATATATATATATATATATATATATATATATATATATATATATATATGAGATATCGTAATAAAATTTCATCTTAAAATTTAGCAATTAATAGAACTAATACAATAACAGCACACTAAAATATAGAACTGAATTTAACATAGAGGAAAGAATTACACAAAAAGTTGCGTTATAGATTAAGAACCAATGAGTTACGATAGTAACTTGAAATACTTATGCCGACCTGAATGATAATAAAAAAGGACCATTAAACTAATGAGAGAGAAAACAAATAATAAATCACAGAATTAATTGGATATAAATGCTTAAAATTAGAAGCATACGTTTCAAGGGGCGCATACTTCATAAAGCAGAGAAAACTCCAACGATTTCGTAAAACGATATTGCTATTCACAGCAATTTATATCATTTCACGCCCCGATCGATGCAGTAAGAACAATAAAGAATGAGAAATAAATGAAATATTAAATTAAAACAAAGATTTAATAAAGATTAATTAAAAACTTAATGGAAACCAAAGTGATATCATGAAAAAAGCAGAGTAACCGCATGTAAAACATTTAACACCAACTGGAGAAAAGGATGATGCCAAAACCTAAATTGAAGTAAAATAAAAGCTCAACAGATATCGATTAATCGAATATACTTCAGAGCATTTTCATTAAAGATAAAATACACAGAGTAAATATTAAATGATAATGTTAAAATAGATTTTAAAGTTAATTAAAATTAAAACTAGTAGAGTTAAATTAAATCATACCAAAAACATTAATAATTAAATCGTTTAAGTTAAGGACTGAAGAATGAAGGCATAAGACATCATATATATATATATATATATGCATAAAAATGTTATTTTCTTGATTTGAAAATAGAATACTAACAACAAAATTCTCATTTATTTATTTACGCTGCTAGAAGTATCGAAAACAAAAGCAAATCTCAAATTTGCAACGTTAGGGAAATCGTAACAGAAGCCGTCTAGATTACATAGCGGTCATTTGACCTATCACACTAGAACGTGATAACTTAAGTAAATTAAATCAGATATCAAACACAGGATCTTTGAGAAAACAACAAGCCATAGTAAAGAAATAAAAAGATATACTCTTTCGAAACGATGTAAAATAATTGCATCAGGCGATTTTCTTTACTTTTTTATTTAATGTGATTCTGACAGGTGAAAATTTTATAAGCATATTAATGAGAGAAGTATTTATAAGAGTTTCCTTTGTTTCCCACAGATGAATCGGTTAAGCATTAACACTGTAATGCGGCAATAAAGAAACCACGATCATATGATTTATTAAACACGAAAAGAATATTACATTTATTAGTAACAAACTGGTTAATGTAGCTCAAAATATTTTCCAACATCAAACAAATGTTATTAGTTTCATAACAGAAGAAGCTGGGTTCAAATGCAGCAGCTTCACATGTATGGAATCACCATTTAAGGACTCCTGAAATTTTTTCACGGATAATAATAAATCATTAAAAGAACAAGTTTAAAAAATATATATATGGGCCAATCGTGATGTTTTAACATTGTCAATAATATCTTTCGAATTATTTGAACATTTAAATATATAATACATGTAAGCAAGCGTTTGTAAAAGCATTGCCTGTAAGTATTTCAATCGTCTAATTAGTTCTCTTCTCCATGTGTTTTAAATTTAGTATGTTATGCTTTAATGGATTGTTCTGTTTATCTTTATCTTGATAAACATCTTATTAGGTTTTTCGTCTTCCTCCGATTCATTTCAATGTATTTCTAGAGATTTTTTTTTTTTCATCTTTTTTTCTTTCTTTTTACATATTCAGAAAATGAACTAAGTTTGTTTTTCACAGCTTATAGCTTCAAAATGGTATCTAAAAACAAAAAAATCAGTTTTTGGAAAACAAGGACTAATTCAATCGTTAAAAACTTTCTGAATGTCACAACGAAATTTATAAAGGGTGAATTAGTTAATGAGTAATTTTGACAATAAAATAATAACATAACACGGAGTTTGTTTTCTGTTAATAACGATGGATGATGCGTTCCTTTAATGTGCCGACACTATACTAGTTGCGTTAAACCAATCGATATCAGCAGTAATCGCTTTTATGTAATCTGGTTGTGATTAACTGTGCTAGGTTTCTTGGCCTGAGTGGAATGTTTTACGTTAAAGACCAAGGAATTTTTGTTTGTATTGACAAGAATTGCAGAGAAAAATACGGAAAACTCCGAATAACTAGGCTACGAGTGAAATTTAGCACCTGTCGTCTTTTAGTTTTAAAGATCAGAACACCTCGGTCACTGGCGGCATATATAAGCTGAACTTCCTGTACAATTATCTAGACTTTATTAAGCAATGTTAGCGGAATTTTAGGTTCATCATTCACAGTAAATATGAAACGGAGTTGTAAAAAATGACAATATGGGAGACGTTTATTGTTACCCTGTGTCATTTATTAAAAACTTCAACTTTTTCCCCCTTTTTTTTTCCCTGCCGCCATTTGGAATATGTGAATGACATAGGACAGCACTGGTAAGTTTTTGAGGGTTAGTAAAGAAACAGTTAATTTATCACTGACTTGCATTTTATAAAACTACGTCAAAACACGAGTTTAAAGGAAAATCCGGCTTGGAGATTTTTCTATGTCTATGCCATTTGCCGAATTTCTCGACATCGATTACAAGTTGCTTACATGAGCAAATTATTTCGTTAACAATAGTCCTCTTTAACCATCCACTTGACATGCAGTTTGTCATAAGGAAACATCTACAAAATGATCCAACGAAATGATTTATTTATGGCGGAAATCTAACAACAGAACATCTTCATGCGAGAAACCCTAAAGATGATATACATCCAAGCCCCGCACCTACCTCCTCGCGACCAGAAACAATGGCGATACTGTTTTTCCTATCTTCCTCAAAAAAAAAAAAAAGTACCTTATGATGTTGAAGGAATAATCCAAAGAAAAAAAATGTTTTCTTTTATTTGATTCTGGATCCCTTTTGCGTGTTTTTTTTTAAATCTATTTACGGGTCGAAGAGGGACAAAGACCTTTCAGAATTGGCAAATTTTAGAAGTGATTTATTCCCGGTAATGTTTTGACCTCGCGCTCCAGTGATAACGCAGAGTAACGGAATTATTGTTGGATATCGTAACGGGTTATTATTTCGGAGATGCTTTTTATGTGAGGGAGTGCGTCACACATTCGGGACGTTTTATTATAATACATGAAATGCGAATGAATTTGCACACCAGTAATAAAGTAATTTACTTCTCATTCGAAACTATTATGTAAATAACTCTTTTCTTCGAAGTGTTATTTGTAAAGCAAATCTGTATAAAGCAAAAAAAAAAAAAGGCAGATCGGAAATGATTTTTAAAGTGAAATATTTTATTAATAAAACTGGTTTTATGTTGAATATACACCTAGATAATAATGATGATTGGAAGTTCAAATATGTGCGTGGCGTAATTTGTTTTATCAGCTTATTATAAAAATTCTTTTTATATTCTTTAAACTGGTATGACTTTTGGCAAAAATTTCGTGCAACACCATTACATGCAACACCATATTTTACTGCATCAAACTCTATATTTTATTATTATTATTATTATTATTATTTAAGCTTATCTGTAATGCGCCTCCATTTCTTAAATTAAGAACTTACTAACAGATTATAAGTAAAAGAAATACAATCACTGAATATTACTCTGTTAATATAAACTGCGTACTATTTGTTGACTGCATTCAGTAGTCAGGAAAATATAAGAAATATATTTTATATTTGCTGGTGAGTAAAATGTACTTTTTTACGACTGAGATAGAGTAGAGTGGAAGAGAGAAAGAAAGGAATAAAGACATACACACATACAGAGAGAGAGAAATCATGTCGCGAGAAATAAATGAATTCTTAAGAAGACAAGACACATAAAATTAATCGATATATATAAAGCTGATTGTTTGTTTGCCTGGATTTCTAGTTTGCTATACAAATCTATACGTTCAACCAACAGCTACGAAAATTGACACACTTATTACTCAGGAAAAAAAATTCAGCTTATGCCATATTGTTTTAGCTCATTCGTATAATTGGATCAGAATATACTAAGTAAAAGTGTCTTCCCATATGCACGATTCCCATTTGCGCGATTTTTTCCCCATTTGCGCGACCAAAGTAAAAATACAAGAATAGTACGAGTTATATGCGTTCTCAGATTCATACACAGCGAGGTAGAAGTGTCCAGTGTTTTATTTATTTATTTATTTATTTATTCATTTGCGCGAAGCGTATATACGTGCGTGATACTGATTGCTGCGAAAACGATTTACCAGCGTTTTCAGATTCATGCACAGCGTGGTAGGGGTGTCCAGTGATTTTTTTTTTCTTACGTACGTGGTAGTGATTGCCGCGGAATCGAGTTACGAGCGTTCTCAGATTCATGCACAGCGAGGTAGGGGTGTCCAGTGATGTATTTTTGGTTTTTACGTCCGTGGTAGTGATTGCCGCGGAACCGAGTTACGGGCGTTCTCAGATTATCAAGTCAAAAAGAAAGAAATCACCTGCACGGCCGGTCCTGCAATTTCTGGTTGCGCAAATGGGAATTTTTCACCCCGTCGCACAAATGGGAATCGCGCAAGTGGGAATAATTCTAAATAAAAACTTCATTTTAACTTTAAAATAGATTTAAAAAGAGAAATATTTGATGCCAAAATAAGAAAATAAAATACGTGTTTATTTATTTATTTTCCAGGAAATAAAGTAAAATCTATATACTAAAAATGGGCAAACATGAAATTTGTGGTACACTTTCAACATGTTAATTATGGGAGTAGAGGGTTGAAAGTGATATCATTCGAAAGGTATGATTAGCCAGGTTTGCAGAATACAAAAATTACTTTCTTACAATGTCAAGAAGGTATTTAAAAAAACTTTTATTTTTTATGCGCTTTCATTTATTTATACCCGTAATCTTTTGCATTTGAAATTCCTTTGATTTCAATCGTCTGCTTTCCTATACGCAAGCGAAGTGATGACGTTACTGGCCGTCCGTGGAGACAGGTTAAAGATTTTCTATGTTAATTGACCTCCGGATTTTTTATAAAAAATTATTAACAATTGAGGGAAATTATCTCCCGATTTTAATCTCCATATTTGGGTATAGTTATACATAAGTTACTGTTCACATGTGTTAGATTGAGTTATTTTTGCTGTAAAATTGATAAAATTTGAATTTTAAATTTCAAAACTCTATTTAAAAAAAATGGTTTACTTCCATATTCGATTAATATACTAATTAAAAGGAAAATGATAAACATTTTATCATAATTTGAAGTCAAATTTGTTTTCAAATGTCTAAATAAAGTATCTGATATAAGACACTAATATGTTGCAGCGGAATAGCTTTGATATCTGTCATTCTTGGTGGGGAAAAAATATCGTCAAATTATCTGGCGAACATATTTAATTCCTTTAAAAAATCATGGTTATTTTAACAACTTATATTAAAAGCAGTGTTGCTAGACTTGGGGACTTTTTTATTCAACTACCACCAATAATTTTGAGGAGTAAAATTTGACACACATAATAGACGATTAATCGTCGATGTAATTAGGCACCTGTTGCAATAAAAATTTAATGGTGGATGTTGAATAAAAAAGTCCCCAAATCTGGCAACACTGATTAAAAGAGCAATGAATAATATGAAACAATATTTCGTACAATACATATTACTAAAATATACATCTGGCATGTATATTTTCGTATTACGTTTTTGATCTCCAAATACAAAAAACGCCAAGGACGACAGAGTTTTGAAATTTAAAATTAAAATTTTGTTAATTTGACAGCAAAATAATTTAATCTAACACATGTGCGCGATAGCTAATTTGTAATTATACCCAAATAGGGGGATTAAAATCGGGAAATAATTTTCATCGATTTTTAATATTTTTTTACAAAACATGTAATGGAAATCTTTTACTTGGCTCCAACGACGGTCAGTGACGTCTTGCGTATAGCAACGGCTCGAAATTTTATACTGTTTAACATATATGCAAATTTAAAAAGGATTTGATTTCTGAAAGCTTTATTTTATTTTATTTATTTTTTTTTATGATCTAATTTCTTTCTTTCTTTCTTTCTTTCTAATGATTTACCTCAGCTCAAATTTAAAGTGATATTAGCCGTACGATATATTTAGAAAGCAATCAATAATATGAAACAGTATTTCGCACAATAATATACATTTGGCATGTATATTTTCGTATTATGTTTTTGATCGCCAAATACAAGTATAGTATGTTGTGGCTACCACAAGACTTTCTTCTTTCTTCTGTAAAAATTCACTAAGTGCAAATAATTTATTAAAACTATTATTTATTAAAATTATCTAACATGATGAATGCAAATGATTTTGATCTCAGAAAAAATTAAAACTAAATATCTAAAGAAAGACTGTTTTATTGTTTATAAATAAAATCTTAAAAAATGCGTTTTTATAATGGTTATTGCACATATCAAATTTCGTACAGTTATACGCCATACACCGTTGAGAAATAGTCCTCTTGTTATCGTAGAAATTTCCAGTGTAGCAGCACCACCTATTGGCCTATGAGCATCCAACTTGAATCAGCATAATGTCTCATAATGGCCCTCTCACAAATCAAGTTTTGTTTGATGATACGCAATAGAACCTGAGATGTAACTTTCGCTTAAATTGCGGAAATCGCTGTGTAGTATTGCCACCTGATGAGCAGATGACTCCCAAAGTTCAAAAGCACTAGTTTATGTCAAGGTGCAACTACATATAAATTTATATGCAATTCTGTGCAGTAGTTCCTGAGATATAGCCTTCCCTTAAACTGCGGAAATTGCTGTAAAGCAGCGTCACCTGTTGACACATAGGCATTCAAATTAAATCAGCATAATGTCTCATAGTAACCTTTTCACATATCAAGTTTTGTTTGATTCTACGA
Source organism: Salticus scenicus (assembly GCA_963930645.1). Classification (NCBI taxonomy): domain Eukaryota; kingdom Metazoa; phylum Arthropoda; class Arachnida; order Araneae; family Salticidae; genus Salticus; species Salticus scenicus. Next base: position 124,862,833 of record OZ005654.1, read on the forward strand.
AACAGAACCTGAGATACAGCCTCCCATTAAATTACGGAAATCACTGTATAGCAGCGCTAATTGTTGAGCAGTTGACACCAAAAGTTAATACACTAATTTATGCATTTATTTATAATTTTATATGCAATTCTGTGCAGTAGTTCCTGAGATATAACCTTCCCTTAAATTACAGAAATCACTGTATAGCAGCTCTACCTGTTGGCCAATCAGCATTCAACTTGAATCAGCATAATGTCTCATAATGGCCTTCTCACATATCAAGTTTTGTTTTATTATACGCAATAGAACCTGAGATACAGTCAAATATAGTCTGAGATACACCTTAAATTGCGGTAATTGCTGTATAGCAGCGCTATCTGTTGAGCAATTGACACCAAAAGTCGATAGGCAGTAATTTAGGTCAAAGTGCATCTACATGTAAATTTATATACAATTCTGAGCTGTAGTTCCGGAGATATAGTCGACACAAAATTTTTGTCTTTCTCACACACACAGACAGACAGACATTTTCTAAAAATGGTCAAATCGTGTTCTAGACCAGGGGTGGCCAACCCGCGGCCCGCGGGCCGCATGCGGCCCGCAAGGAGACTAACGATATTTAAAGTTTGACAACATTAGTTAACGAATCAAAAATTAATAAATACGTTCTGACTTTTCGAAGTGAAAATATCTTTCAACGATTATGGTAGATAAGGAACTGTTGTAATGGAATGTTATTAGATCCATTATTCATTCTTTTTATTATAGTTTTAATATATAGTCGTAATTTTTTTTTTTTTTTTTTTTACAATTCTATTGTTAATTTATGAATGAAAATAATTTAAATTAATGTATTCTTCTCCGAATTTTCACCCTGCCCTTCTCCGAAAAAAGTATATACATACATAAATACAAACATATATACACATATGCATATGTACAGTCATAAAATAATAATAATAGTAATAACTTCCTCCCCGACTAATTTCGCCGTAAATCATCGTAGAAACTAGCAGTTGATGCCTAATGATTGGTAATGACATCTAATTTTTAATCCAAAAAGCTTGTCGAAATTGCGGGTTGCCTTAAAAAAATAAAAAAGAAGAAGAAGAAGAAGTTGATGCCAGTTTTAATATGTATACATCCCTTAAGCAAAATCTAACTAAACCGTCTAAACTAGGCCTTATTACTAATCGATTGGCACCAGTCGCAAGTCTCTACATTAAATTACGGCGGAATTAGTCGGTAAAGCAGGGGGGGGGGGATTGTTTTATGACTGGTACATACAGTGTGGCCCGAATGAATAAAATATATTTCTAATGCGGCCCACCAAGTGTTTTGGGTTGGACAGGCCTGTCTAGACCACTCAAAACGTGTAAATCCGTCGAAAACCGGAAGTCGAAAATTTTTACGAACCCAATACTTTCTTCTATTAAATATAGAAGAAAGTAAAAAACTCCAAGAACGACAGTTTTTTGAAATTTAAAATTAAAATTTTGTCAATTTGACAGCAAAATAACTTAATCTAATATATGTGCACGATAACTAATTTGTAATTACATCCAAATACGGGGATTAAAATCGGGAAATAATTTTCCTTTATTTTTAATAACTTTTCACAAAAAATCCAATGGATAATTAACATAGGAAATCTTGTTTAGCTCTCCACCGACGGTCAAGGACGTCACACTTCGCTTGCGTATTTGGTATAATATTAATCGTCTGCATTCGTCATAGAAGATAATTTAAAACCAAAAAAAAAAAAAAGTAAAAATTCTATGGAAGGTACAATTTAGGAGGACTATTAATTTCAATCTGTAAAATTTTTATTTACTTTTATCTCATTTTTTGACCGTAAAACTGGGCCACGTACTTTTTAAAATTACTGAAATGAATTAAAATGATGTGTTGCCACCGAAATTTTATACTTTAGTTAATTTAAAAAAAAAATTAATTGTCGTGTCGAAAAACTGTCTGCACCCCTGTATCCAGAAAAAAGCGCTACTTTCATTTTTTTTTTTACCAAATTTGTAACGATAGGACTGATATTTCTAATCTGTTTTGGTGTTACGCAAAACTGTCGACGTCATTTTTACCCAGATTGAAACTAATAGTCCTCCTAGTCCTAATAAAAAAATAAATATAATAAAGAAATATATACAGTGGTGGCCAAAAGTCTGGACATTTTTTGAAAGTTTCCTGTTTTTCAACTTTGTGTGATTGTAGAATATATTAATTTTCACTTAAATACAAATGTTTATATATCAAATTGAAGGTAATTTAATGTAGAATTTAGTAACAAAAACAGTATTATAATATCTGTATTCCAAAAAATGTTATGCAACTAATAGTAAGATCTGTCTTAGATTTGCATTCTTTTAAAGTGATACTTACACAATCAATACTCAGTAGGATAACCCTTATTTTTTAAGACAGCTTCACAACGTCTTTTCATCGAGAAAACGAGTGTTTGTAGTTCATCTTTCGTAATCACATGGCGCCAAGAATCAATTATAGATTCAATAAGTTGTCTTTTATTGGATGGACGTTTTTTTCGTAGAAGAATTTTCAAACGTCGCCACAAATTTTCAATTGGATTGAGATCAGGGCTGTTTCCTGGCCATGTTAATATATCTATGCCTTTATTTGAAACCATGCTTTGCATACTTTTGCTGTATGGCATGGAGCTGAATCCTGCTGAAAAACTAGTATGTTGTGGCCACCACAAGACTTTCTTCTATATTTTCCTATACATATTCAATCAGTAACAATATTAAAAAAAGAAAAAAAAAAAAAAATGCGAATTTTTTTCTAAGTTTTTTTTTTTTTGGTTAAAAGTAAAAAAAATCGATAACTTTGTTTTAAATTATCACAGATTTATAGTTCAACCATTCGTTTTACTTCCCCCCCAGGGGGGGAAGCGATGCCCCCCCATGCACAAATTTTTTTTCCTAGTTACGTACTACTATTATCAATAATTCATATTAATTTTACAATCACAAGTGTAAAATAACTCTTATTATGCACATTTATACGAATTTTTGTCCTATTCTGCCATGTTAAAAATTTAGATAAAATGCTATCACAGCGCCTCCTGTTGAGCTATTCATCCCCAAATATAATCAGCACCAGTTTATGTCGGGGACCAACTAAATACCAAGTTTGGTAAAATTTCGTTAAAAAAAAAAAAAAAAAAAAAAAAAAACGATTTTTTTCTAAGTTTTTTTTTGTTAAAAGTAAAAAAATTCGATAACTTTGTTTTAAATTATCACAGATTTATGGTTCAACCATTCGTTTTAAAGGTATTGACGAGATCTTTCGAATGATACCCATCTTCAAAATTTAACCCTCCCGGGGGGGGTACTTACCCCCCAGGGGGGAAACCGATGCCCCCCATGCACAAATTTTTTTTCCTAGTTAACTACTACTATTATCAATAATTCATATTAATTTTACAATCACAAGTTTAAAATAACGCTCATTATGTACATTTATACGAAATTTTGTCCTATTCTGCCATGTTAAAAGTTTACATAAAATGCGATCACAGCGCCATCTGCTGGGCGATTGATCCCCGAATCTAATCAGACACTTTCCATGTCAGGGTCCAACTATACACCAAGTTTGGTTCAATTTCATTCATCGGTTCGTGAGATACGGTGAAAAATACAAAATTTTGCGATTACAGCGCCACCTGCCGGACGATTGATCCCCAAATCTAATCAGCACCTTGCCCCGTCAGGTTCCAACTATATACCAAGTTTGGTTGAATTTCATTCATTGGTTCGTGAGATACGGTGAAAAATACGAAAATTTGTCCTATACTGCCATGTTAAAAATTTACATAAAATGCGATCACAGCGCCACCTGATGAGCTATTGATCCCAAAATCTAATCAGCACAATGCCCCGCCAGGGTCCAACTATATACCAAGTTTGGTTGAATTTCATTCATTGGTTCGTGAGATACGGTGAAAACACTAAACCACAGACAGACAGACAGACAGACAGACAGACATTTTCTAAAAACTATCAATTCGTGTTCAGGACATCCCAAAACGTGTAGATCCGTCAAAAAACGGAGGTCGAAAATTTTCGCGAATCCAATACTTTCTCTATATTACATATAGAAGAAAGTAATAAATGGTTCTTTGTTGGGGAAGAGATCCCTGATGGAAGGTATCAATTTTGGTTTCAGGACAGTTTCGATGTATTTTTTGGCATTCTGGATGCCATCAATCACTTGAATTCGGCCCACACCATCTGCAGACACACATGCCCAATTCATGACATTTGTTGGGTTTTTTGTAGTTGCTTCCATGCAATCAGGATGAAGTGCTTCACCTACTCTACGTCTCACGTATTTTCTACCATCACTACCAAAGATTATTTGCTTCCGTTGATTTTCTGACCATTAAATGTATTTTTTTGCCCACTTAACTCGCTTTTCGCGTTGCTTTTGATTTAAATATGGTTTTTTCCTTGGAATTCTAGCTTGTAGTCCAAATCCTGATAACCTTCTTCTTATTGTTCTTGAACTTACTGCAATACCCGCTGCATTCATTTCACATCTAATGGCATCTGATGAATTTTTTCTATCTTGAAGGCATAGCCGTTTAATTTTTCTATCGGCAGTAGCACTTGTGCATTTTTTTCGGCCTGATTTGGCCTTATTTTCCACTGATTTCGTTTTTTCATAACGTAAACAGAACTTTCGTACACCAGAACAAGTCACTGAACCACCAACTTGTCTTGCAATTTCAGCATAAGAGAGGCCATTTTCTCTCAATATGACAATTCGGCTTTTTTTGTAGATGTCCAATCAGCTCTTCTTGTTGGTGACATTGTTTAAAATTGGTTTAATTAAAAAAAAAAGGACTTAAAATATTCAAAAACAGCAATACTCTATTAATTGTACTAGTATGCATCATTCCGCAAAATATTTCCACAACAATAACTCTTTTACCATCCAAATAACCTAAACTATAGTTACAGACATTTGATTGGTCCTCAGAACAGTGTTTGTGATTGGCCAATACGCTTTTATTACAAAACACGTCATTATTCAAAACGATTTGTGTTTGTTTGTTCTACTAAAATGAGCATAACTTTCTTTGTAATTCAGATATTTTAATTATGTTTTTGTTATTCAATTTGACATTAAATTACCTTCAATTTGATATATAAACATTTGTATTTAAGTGAAAATTAATATATTCTACAAGCGCACAAAGTTGAAAAACATGAAACTTTCAAAAAATGTCCACACTTTTGGCCACCAATGTATATATATAGCGCATATTTTTCTAACTCAACTGCTTTGCTCAAGTAACTTTTCGCAAATTGCTCTCTATGAAAATACTTTTCTTAAAAAAAAAAAAAACAGTATATTAATAATGATTATATAGTATATTTGTACATTTCATTTTTATTAATTTTCATTTTTATGAATACTAGTTTTGTTCAAAATTTGAAATTTTACATTTTTAAATGATACAAATTTTTAATATTTCGTTAAAAGGTTAAAACATGGCATTGTAATATTACTTCATAAAAAAAAAAAAAAAACTATATATTAAAAAGTTTCCTAATCCGCGTTTGTAATGATCGATAGATGGCGCTTTTTCAGCTTTTGTTGTTAGTAAATATAATAGCCACGTGTATTTATTATTGTTCTTTTTGTTACCTATATATTAATAGGCAAGCATAAAATTTGTAGTCCCTTTTTAACATATTAATTATGGGAGTAGAGGGTTGAAAATGGTATCATTCGAAAGGTATGGTTAGCCGGAAGGTGCGAATACAAATATTATTTTCTTACGATGTCAAGAAGGTATTTAAAAATACATTTATTTTTTATGCATTTTCTCCCATTTTTCCCTTTTATACACGTATTCCTTTACATTAAAAAATACCTAAAAGTAGAAAGTTGTTGAATCTGGCAATTTCATAAAGTTCAAATAAAACCATAGACACAGTAATTTGTGTAATGTAACATCACTATACGCAAGCGAAGTGATGACGTCACTGTCTGTCCATGGAGCTATGAAAAAGATTTTCTATGTTAATCGTCCATTAGATTTTTTGTAAAAATAACGGAAATTATCTGCCGATTTTAATTCCGATATTTGGGTATCCGCGTTTGTAATGATCGATAGATGGAGCTTTCTCAACTGCAGTTGTTAGTAAATATAAAAGCCACGTGTATTTATTTTTGTATCTTTCTTGTTGTTCTATCATTGTTTCAGCATGAAAGCTACCAGTGGTATGATAATTTCACCTTAGCCCACCAGAGGGCGAGCATTTCATTACAATCGCGGATAGTTATATATAAGTTACTGTCTACATGTGTTTGATTGAGTTATTTTTTCTGTAAAATTGATAAAATTTTAATTTAAAATCACAAAACTCCAGAAAAAAAAATGGCAAACTTCCAGTTTCGAATGTAAACATAAACATTTCATTTCAAAGGGTGATATTTAAACAATAAATATTCAACTAATATACTAAATAAAAGGAAAATGGATTTGTTACTAACTGCTGCATGTATAAGTAGACGATACGGAAAAAATTCCGATTTCCGTTTTTTGCTGAATTTACACGTTTTGAACTTTCTTTGCGTTTCAATTAACTGAAATTGGCTACTTATTTTTGAAAAAAGTGTCTTTATTGCTAGCTTTTGTGGGTAGAAGAAGCAAGTAGAAGATACATAAAAACTTTTCATTTCCTTTCGATGAATTTACACGTTTTGAGATTTCCTTGCATTTTAATTAAGTGAAATTGACTACTTATTTTTATTTTTTTAAAAGTGGATTTATTATTCTTTCCTCTGCATATATAAGTAGAAAATATAAGATTCAGAAAAGTTTTAGATTTTCGGTTTTCGATAAAGTTACATGTTTTAAAATTTCCCGAACTCAATTCGACCATTTTTGAAAAATATCTTTTTTTTTTTTTTTGTTCAAACATTGTACTTTATGAACCAATCGAATTAATTTAACAGAATTTGATACTTGGTTGGGCCTTGGTTTGTCATGGTACTTATTAGCTTCTGGGCTGTATCACACAACAAGGGGCGTTTTCACGTTGCGATTTTCCCTCATTTCAGGAAAGGCTAACATCTACAGAGAGAAATAGTTATATTAAGTAAAACTCTGCTGATTCAGTTAGAGTGAATATCGGCAAACAATTGCCGCAGCTGTGTTGCAATTGCATTCCGTTTAGGACAAGGCAATAACTTTGCTTTGCCACGCTTTGAAAAAAAAAAAAAAAAAAAAAAAAAAAAAAAAAAAAAACATTGGGCGATACTAGTTCTACTTAATATTCGTACTATAATTTCTCCGCCATTACATCATGGAAAATTGATTGCTTTTGGAAAAAAATATTTCAGTTTATTCAAAGTTCGATCGGAAGTAGATTTTTAACTGAAGTTGAACAAATATTAGTTTCAAATCATCTGATTAATTCTTTACTTCCATTAGCCGAAGCAACTGAAATTTTAAATTTGTCATTTGGAAATAAATGGAAGTTTAATTCTGGATTTCTTGATCCTTTGGAGTTACACTGTAGCACACAACAGTATGTGTTATCTTTTTTACCAGATTTATACATTTTTATTCAATAAATATATGTGAAACTAAACATCGGCAAGCAATGGCGGCTTGATGAAAGCCGAATTAAAGCATGTTAATTGTAATTTCACCTTAGCCCACCAGAGGGCGAGCATTTCATTACAATCGCGGATACACAAATTCCCTAAGCATTGGCAGTGATTAACTGAAAATATTTTCTATTCAAAGATATCCCCATAGATTATAATTTATGCGTATGTACCATGAAATTTCGCTTCCCAATTTTAATGATTATTTTATTACTAGCAAACCTGTGCGAAATTTCAGCACTTTATTTATTTTCTAATTATTTACATTTAAACTTGAAACTCATAAATTTTATACCAATTTAAATTGTAATAGGTCAAATTATTATTAGAACCAAATTAATATTGTGCTATAGGGAAAACAAAACCATTTAAAGAAAGGTTTCATGTTTGACGACCCAATTTTCATACTTGCGCAGGCAATACAATTTTAGTATAGGGCCCCCATGGTGCTTTTTGTTGCCACGTTGGCGATGCTTTTTATTTATTTATTTATTTTTACATAATTTTTTGTTTAAAAAAAAAACTGGTATCTATTTTGATTATACTTTTTATTATTGCGTTTTTTAGTCAATATTTGACAATAATTCATATTCTGTTTATATATAATTAAAGTATTGCTAGCTTTAAAACGATGCGTGCAAATATTGTAAAGATGCAACTTTTAAAATACACTTTCCTTGATCTCATCAGACAAATGTCGTCAATTCTCTGATTAAATCATTGATCCATGTCGCATGCTTAAATATTGCCGATAAATATTGCTTTTTATCCTCGCGTATTCTATTAAATATGTTACTATCGTACCGCTTGAACAAAATTTAATACCAACTGGACCACGCTAGAGAAATATTATATAGACTAGAAAACCCGTGTGAAATTTTCGCACTTTATTTCTTTTCTTATTCAACTTTAAAATTGTTAACTTATAAATATTTTACCAGTTTCACCACCTAATTAAAATTTTAATTTATCAGAAGCCAAATTATTGTTCATAACCAAATTAATATTGTACAATAATGAAACCAAAATCATTCAAAGAAAGATTTCAAAATAAAATTCATAGTTTGCGACCCAGATTTCATACTTCTACAGGCAGTACAGTTTTATTATAGGACCCCCATGACGCCTTTAAATTTTTGTCGCCATGTTTGCGATGATTTTTTATTTAATTATTTTGGTGTAATTCTTTGTTAAAAAAAAAAAAAAAAAAAAAAAAAAAACTAATTCGTATTGTGATTATACTTTTTACCATTGCTTTTTTTAGCCAATTTATAATAATAAATCACATTCTGTATCTTTAAAGTAATTCTAGGTTTAAAATGATGCTTACAAGATACTGAAGAAGCAACTTCAAATACATTTTTTTCATAAAATAATCTCATCAGACAAATGTCGTAATTTTCCTTATTAGATCATTGAACTGGGTCCGCGTGCTTAAATATTGCTCATTTATAAATATTATTTTTTCCCTCGCGTATTTTATTAATTAGATAATTATCGTATTGTTTCGACAAAATATATAATCTTAACTGGACCACGTTAGAGAAATATTATATAGATTCTGTTTATATATATTTAAAATATTGCTAGCTTTAAAACGACGCGTGCAAATGTTGCAAAAATGCAACTTTTAAAATACATTTTCCTTGATCTAATCAGACAAATGTCGTCATTTCTCTGATTAAATCTTTGATCTAAGTCGCGTACTTAAATATTGCCGATAAATATTAATTTTTATCCTCCTGTATTTTATTAAATATGTTACTATCCGCGTTTGTAATGATCGATAGGTGGCGCTTTTTCAGCTTTTGTTGTTAGTAAATATAATAGCTACGTGTATTTATTATTGTCCTATATGTGTTACTACTTAATATTCGTGCTATAATTTCTCCGCCATTACATCATGGAAAACTGATTGCTTTTGGAAAAAAAAATTTCATTTTATTCAAAGTTCGATCGGAAGTAGATATTTAACTGAAGCTGAACAAATATTAGTTTCAAATCATCTGATTAATTCTTTACTTCCATTAGCCGAAGCAACTGAAATTTTAAATTTGTCATTTGGAAATAAATGGAAGCTTAATTCTGGATTTCTTGATCCTTTGGAGTTACACTGTGGCATACAGCAGTAAGTGCTATCATTTTTACCGGATTTATTCATTTTTATTCAATAAATATATGTGAAATTAAACATCGGCAAGCAATGGCGTCTCGTCGAAAGCCGAAAGCTAGTCGTGTTAATTGTAATTTCACCTTAGCCCACCAGAGGGCGAGCATTTAATTACAATCGCGGATCGTATCGCTTGAACGAAATTTAATCGCAACTGGACCACGTTAGAGAAATATTATATAGATTGTTATATTATTATTATTATTATTATTATTATTATTATTATTATATTTGCAAATAACATGGATCAACTTTGTGTAAATGTATTTATAATAATAATAATATAAATATGATGACGTCAATTCTACCCTACAAGTTTAACTTTTCACAAAGTTTTATAGCCATTTTAATATTTACGCGTGAATTTCTTTTCATTTCAAAAAAATTTTAAATAAATTCGTAAACTTTTTTTGTTACATTTAAAAATTAAAATAAATTATGTATTTTTGTCTAAAAAAGGGCTTCTTCAACTTTTTTGATACTTTTCGTTCGATTACTGATTATTATTAATTTTCTTTTCTTTTCTTTCAAAAAAAAAAAAAAGAAGATTTTGATGAAATTTTGGCAAAAGCAGTATTTAATTTAGTACGGAGGACAATTAGTTTTTTTTTTTTTAGCTTCTTCTGTGAAAACAGAAATTAAGATATTATTTAATTCATTTTTTTTTTTTTTTTTTTTTTTTTTTCTTTTTACTTTCTCTTACCTAAAGTATAAGAAGAAGAAAGTTAAGAAATTAAAGGTAGAGAAAGTATTGTTTTGGGGTAAAATTTTCGAAAGCGAGTTTTTGTTATATTTACAAGTTTTGAGGTCCCTTGAATCCGGAAAACACATTTTTAGCGGTTTGTCTGTGTATTATCAGCATAGCTGAAGAACAAATTGTAGCAGAAAGTCCAAACTTGGTATTATAAATGTGTATGTTATAGGGATGCTACATTAAGCTTTTCGTTGAGATGAAGCAAATGGTTCGTTCACAGGGACACCCAAGAGAATTCAAATACATTATGTCTACGGGGGAAATTGCAGGTAAGTAAAGTTTAAGAGCTATAAACTGCACTAAAACAAATGAAATGAATATTTATTTTTTATGTGCATAAAAACATGTTTCATGTAGAATAGGGTTGAAAAATCATTCACTGTTTATTTACAGGGCTACTGAAAAGAACTAGATTATAGTACGACAGTAGCTGAAAATTGATGGAAGTGTATTTCAGGTTGTGCTGTATGTTATTACTATTGGATTACATTTAGGAGCACCATTTGGTCTGTACATAATCTTCAAAAGATATACATGGCTGCAAATATTTAAGCGATAACATTCTTTTTTATTGTTAGTGGAAGTGCTTTACTATAATATTTTATCATGTTCTGGAAAGTTGCTCCGGAACTGAAATGAATTACTCATAGACGTATGGTAAATAATATATGTCTTAAAGCTAAATATTCATCGCTTGTTTTTTGTATATTTACACGTTTTGAGACTTCCTGAGTACCGAAGTCAAATTTTTAACATTTGATCTTTGTCCATGTCTCTTCGAGTAACTGAAAAACAAATAATTTTAGGAGATCCAAAAGTTGTATTTTTAAGGTAATATAAGTTTATTGCTGGAAAAGTTTGATCAAGACTGATAAGTTTCAAGGAATGTTGCGGGTGAAAGTTGTCTGTATTATTTTTAATGAACTTATAATTTTTATAACAGATTTAAATTCTATATATAAATGTGCATGTTCTATATATGTATGTGCAGTAATGAAACGGGAGTTGAGGGAGACTGTAGCCCCCCTCACACAGAACTAATTATCATATAAAACTCTTCCGAAGCCTAATTTGAATTGTTTTAGCACAGGTTTAAACATTAGTTCTCGTTACCTTACCTCTTAATCTCCAACTTATATTTATAGTACTAAATTTCAGGGTAAGAGAAAGTCGTGTGAGTGACACACCAGATTATTTTTCAGCTTTCAAGTATGTGAAATGTGAAAGAAGCCAAATTCATTTTTTGAAAATTTGAAATTGAGCTCATTGATGCTTTTTAATATCGATTTTTAAAGTATCAATTTTTATTTTCGTGTGTCCGTGTGAAATTTGTGCGTAAATCGGTTTTCATTAAAAATTATAATAGTATTTTTTTTTTTTTTTTTTTTTTTTAATTTTGGAGGAATGTTATAACAGAAAATATGAAATATCGAAGAAAACATGAAGCCGAAATCGAAATTTCAGAAGCCATTAATTAACACAATTATATAAGAAATTCTGCATTGTTATTGTGAAAAAATGTAACACGCGTTATTCAAAACAAAAGTCATTGTAACTGTAGGTCTCAAAGCTGTCAAACAAATAAAATAACACAAGCAGCCATATTGGGTCCAGCCAATATTTTGGAAGACTCAATATGGATGCTGCAGTAGCCTTAGATACTGTTGGATAGCCATGTTGAGTAGACAACAGTTAACTCCTTTGCTATGCATACGAATACGCCGTATATATATATATATATATATATATAGTCGGTAACAAAAGTATCCGAACACTAGCGAAAATCCCTATGTCAAAAAACTACACTTAAAACTGTTTTGTTAAATAAATCCTTGTCGAATCATGTTCTTAGACTGACTAAGAACATGATTCGACAAGGATTTATTTAACAAAGCAGTATTAACTCTACTTTTTTTTACATTGGAATTTTCGCTAGTGTTCGGATACTTTTGTTACCGACTGTATATGTTAGTTCCTCTTATATCATTCTTCAAAGCTTTGAATTGAATATCGCTACTTTTTACTTTTATCGGAGATTTAAACTCAGTCCAAGAAACAATAGTTGGAATTAACTTTAATTAATCAAATGTCAACTTTAGTAAATTCTAATTAAGGGCTGCGTGTTGATTAACAAACGCAAAAATTCACGCTTTGTTTAATCCTACAAAATACAACATTGAGATTGTAAAATTCTAATTTTCATTCTATTATTCTCAAGTATAGTTAAATACATGCATATGATCTTTGAACTAAAACGTATAGGTAAAACAAATTGGGATAAAAAATTTGCCACACACGCATTTTTAGGATTTGCTTTTTGTTTGCAATGATGGAAGCTAATTACCGTGCTCTGTGTTTCGTATCTTTACGGCACATAAAAAAAGGAGCACCCATCCTTCTTAACCAAACATACAATGGTGATGTCGCTTTTAGAATTGAATATCGGTATTTTTTCCCTTTTATCGGAGATTTAAACTCGGCCCAAGAAACAATAAGTGGAAAATGAAGCTGCCAACCTCTGTTGTATCCAGGTTAAACTGTTCGGACCAAAGATTTTCTGTAACTACCTCATCCATCTGAACATAAATTGCAATCATGATGGTAGACTGAATGGGGAAAGAAGGTGAATTACTCTGAAATCTCTTCTGCTTCTTAGATTTACGAGTTCTTCCTCGTGTATTTTCCATTAAATAGCAACAATAGCCCAGTTGTCTCAGGACTTGAAGAGGTTTCCTTTATTTAGGATATTTTTCGCAAAGAATCGTTGAGATTTTATCAAAAACAGTTTTGCTAGTGTGTTGTTGCCATCAAAATTTTTTTTATGTATTTTCTTATGCAAATTCACTCATTGAAAATTATTTATTAAAATTATTTATCAAAATTATTTTCTATACGAGTGCACATGATTTTGATCTCTGAAAATTATAAGAAAGTCAATTTTGTGTCCTACAAAAAAAAAAAAAAAAAAAAAAAAAAAATTTTTTTTTTTTTTCAAAAATTATTAATGAAAAAAAAAAATCGATAAATTTATTTTAAATTATCATAGTTACATCTTTCACCCATTCGTTTTAAAATACTGACAATTTTTTTTTTTTTTTTTTTTTTTTTTTTTGTAAAATACATATACTGAAAATTTAAAGACCCCTAGGGAGGAGGGAGGGTGAGCGGTGCTCCAAAATATACAAAAGTTTTATTTTTGTTGACAAAAATTATTTTATTTTCGTTTCATATATATGTATATATATACACTATATATTTTTAACTCACAATGTTAGTTAAAAAGTAACACTTATTGTGTGTACATTCATACACAATTTCCTACTATGCTGTCATATTAAAAAAATTGATTAATATAATATGGTAATGATTATTTTTTCACCAATCATATTTCTAAAATTTATTTATGGTGTTTCTAACTACATTATGCCAAATACCATAGAAAATTAATTGCCATAGATAATTTTATAAATTGCGTTGAAATATATAAAGTAATAATATTAATTTTATATTAATATGATTAGTATAAAAAGAGTGAAAAACCGTAACGGTAATGTAACTCTTGAGTGATATGAACCAAAAATTATTAAGTATCAATTTATGTCAAGATGCCACTAAATATAAATTTTAAAGAAATTCTTTCCATTAACTCGTGAGCTAGCGTTGGTGAAAATTTTCGTCACAAGCAGACGAACATTTTCTGAAAATGGTCAGACCGTATTCAGGACATCTCAAAATGTATAAACTCATTGAAAACCGAAAGTTGAAATATTTTATGAAAAAAAAAATAGTTTCTTTCGTTTGATATAGAAAAAAGTAATATATATATATATATATATATATATATATATATATATATATATATATATATATATATATATATTATATATAAAAATTATACAATTAAGCGATCTCGTAATGTAAATGAAATATGAGATTTTTTTTTTTTTAAATAATTGTTGTCAATAAGTATACGAATGTCATTCTTTTATTTACGTTTTGGAATCTAGTAACTATGTTATTCAGGTTTATTATGGTATGTTTTCAATTGAAAATGCCATAAATAGCACTACATGTTTGTGTATAGAGAGAGAGAGGGACTCACAAAACAATCCCAATACACTGAAGTCTATGACGAAATGTATTGGTTTAACTCTTTATTTACAACATTATATAAAAAATAGAAAATGTATTTAGAATTTTTTTTTTTTTTGTATTTACGTGAAATGAATTTCTAAAGAATAAACAATAACAAAATTAAATTAAAAAAATAAATAAATAAATTAAACTATTTTTCTATTAGCTTGATTTGCACTAAAAGGTATGAAAAGATTAAAATGATGTGTTGCCACCGAAATTTCATACTTTAGTTAATTTGAAAATATCTAATTGTCGTTTCGAAAAACTGTTAACACTCCTGGATTCAGAGAAATCGCCCCTTTCACTTGGTACAGAATTTGTAACGAGTCACGTACTTTTTAAAATGACTGAAATGAATTAAAATAAAGTATTGCCACCTAAATTTAATATTTTAGTTAATTTTAAAAAATATTTTGGTCGTGTCTAAAACCTGTTTGCACCGCTGGATTCAGAAAAATCGCCCGTTTCATTTAGTACCAAATTTGTAACGATAGGACTGATATTTCTAATTTATTTTTTCCTTTTTCTGTTTTTAACCCAGATTCGGCAGAAGGTTTATGACAGAGAACATAAGCTAAAAAAAAAAAGTCGTAGTAATAAAAATCTTCTCGTCATAATATTTAATGACGATTTAAGGGCAATCTTCACTCATCGCCGCTGGAAGCCGAAGCTAATGTTATTCTATGGGAAATTTTTCTCTACAAATAACTTATGAACTAATACATATTTTTAAATTATGTTTTCCCATTCAGAAAATTCCCAGCTGTTAAATTGACGGACCTTTTTAATTTTTTTTTTTTTTTAATTTTCTATATTTTACTTTGAAGCTGCAAAATACGAATTTTCAATATGTGAATTTTTTTCATTTTACAATTTCAAAATAAAATATTAAAAATTAAAAACATACATTTGTGAAAAAGGTCCGTCAATTTAACAGTTGGGAATTTTCTGAATGTAAAAACAGAATTTAAAAATATGTATTAGTTAATAAGTTATTTGTAAAGAAAATTTCCCCATAGAATAACATTGGATCGGGCTTCCGGCGACGGTAAGTTAAGAGAGTTACCGTGTTAATGAGGTATTACTCTCATGTGCCTCTAGTACATAGACGTCGAAAAAACACAAGGACTTTGAAAAAAAAAAAATAATAGTAATAATTGACAGTAGATTCTTGAAGTACTACATAAATTAATTATAACGCAGGTAAAGAATATGAAAAATGGCAGTCAGAAACAGTGACAGTTATAAAGTGCTTTCTTTAAAAAAGACGGCTTTCTGTAGCACCTTGTACCGCATAGAGTGAGATTAAAGTAAAGCACATGCAGTCAATTCTATGCATTATTGGCATTCCGTCCGTAACACTCGATTGTACACTCTTTTTAAATCTAAGCAGACTAAGATTACGTCGGTAGATAAAAAGTTAAAGTTAATTTAATATGATTATACTCATCAAAACAGAATGAAATTGATGTACAATATTCAGGTGCATAAAAGAGTATTTTCTACAAAATAGAGTATAGCTAGTATTTATGATTGATTTACAGAGCCATATAACAATATTCAGATACATTAGAGGATATAAGAAGAAATTGTTTGAAATGAATTTTCATTTGTGTTATAAGTCTTAAACACGTTTCAAAAAAGTATAATATGTATATATATATATATATATATATATATATATATATATATATATACGTAAAGAGGACAAAGATTTAAGTTTAAAACAAAAACATTTATTTCTGCTTGGGGCGTATCTACATAGGGGGCCTCTTAAAAAGGCCCGGATTTAATAATTTAATAACTCAGACGTCTTCATAACTGAACTCAGATTAGTCTTCGAACTCATAACGATGAGCATAAAATAAGATGAGCATCCTTGCTCGAAGCTTGCGTAAACTCAACTCGAGGAATCCTTTTTATTGTTGCCGGATTCTGAAGAGAATCTCTGACTAAAACGGTGTTTCCATTTATACACGATAATCTCTGTTCGTCTGCTGATATTGAGTGATCGGGAAAGGACAGGGGTGTGTGGGATAGCATCAGCTAATAAACACTCGGCCATTGACAGCGAGGCACCCGACGAGGCGGATCTGAAATAAACTAAGCAGAAAAAAAAAAGAAAACAGAGGACTAAAGAATGATAAACAGAGAGAAAAAAATCTGTAGCCATAAAATTAAACACACACAAAAAGAATATATATATATATATAGATAGATATAGATACATATATATAGTAGGGAAAAAAATGACAAGACAGATAAATAATTTTAGTCAGCAAAAAACTCTTTTTTTTTTTTTTCTCTTAAGATAACTGACAGAGAAAATTGAAAAAAAAAAGAAAGAAAGAAAGAAAAGAAACGGAAATTTGAAATTTCTTCGGTGCTGTTTGACTGCCATTACTCAGTTTTTCTATGATCTTGGAGGATTTCAAGCGGTCGGCAAAGATTAAACACATAGTCTTTGGCATCGTAGTCGACAACTGCATGATACACTGGATCAGAAAGTATTTTAACATAAAACTGGTAATCCGGAGTAGTATTAAAATTTCTGAGGGTTGCAGAAAAAGTGAGCTTTGAATAAATAGCAGTATCGTCAGAATTGTTGTAATCAGAGTTTTTATCAGAAGGATCAGAATAATCACTGGGAGAAACTTCATCAGAATTTGCATATCGGTAACGAATTTTAAACGGGATACAGTTTATATCAGTAGACTTTCATCGTTTCTCGGCCGAATGAAAACTTGGAGAAATAGCAACACTGTTTTGGAATTCTGCACGATTTCTCACAGGTAGACTTTAACAAGTGCATCAGAATTTGCAGTAAGAGAATCACAAAATTTATGAGAAATAGAACGTTCATATTTAATGTCACTAATCGTTGATTTGTTGTTATTTGCACAGTTAATAGGGTAACTGGATATCTAAGGTATTGTAGAAGTGTGATGATTCTTTGTAGACGGATTTTGATTATCTCGTGAAGCATTAATCTGAAGCATTAGATCTTATTTTTATCAGATAAAGATTTTAAAGCTCGTTTCAACACGGAAACTTTTGCTGTCAAAATTTTGTTTGTTTGTTTTTGTTCATCTAAATTTTCTTGAAGCGCATGAATTTCTTTATTTAACAACATATTTTCATCTTTAAGACTATTTTCAACTTTAGCAGATTCATCAGATTTTAATTTTAAAGTTTTCTCTACATCATCAACCTTAGAGTGTAAAACAACATTTTCAACCAAATAATTCAAGAGGTGTTTTTGAAGATCTATAATACAAGTTTTATTCAAAATCGAAGAAATATCATTATCATTTTTATTTGTAACAGAATTCGGAACTTTTTTAACAGGCTGGAAAAAAGATGAGTCAATAGAGCAAACAGAAAAGTCAAACGAACGGATTATTTTCAGACAGATTTTTCTCTACAAAACCATTAGACTCGTAATCAGATAATCATTTACAGTTAATGGGAATTTCAGATGATTTAAGAGTAGAGGCTGGTTCTAAGGACAGAGTTTTTTCACGTTGTTTCTTTTGTAATTGTACATGATTAGGATCAATATTGTCAACATAATTGTTCTTGACATCGTGAAGGATTAAATCTGACATGTGAGCCTTTCGTACTAAATTCACAAATGATGGACCATGGTGATGCATAGAATCAGTAGATAGGGAAGAAGATGCATCTCGGGTAAAGAACCCAATGTGTGAAGTAGTTGATGTACAATGTAGAGTCACAGGGTTCGAATCACTCTGTTGAAAATACGGACGAGAAGATTGTACAATAGAGATTTTAAGGCAAGTTGTAATTTTATGGTCTAACTTTTTGCAATAAAAACAACGCGTTTCTTTAAAATTACAGTTAGCAGCATTATGATTTCTGTCACCACATTGGTAACAACGAATTCTATGATTAATTTTCTCATTTACAGTTGTAACTGAATTGTTGTGAGGATGTGCTCGGAAATCGGCTTAATGCAACAATTTTTCAAAAATCCTTAATTTCTGCTTCAATTCTTTAAAGTTATTACAACCATAAAGGAAAAGTTTTTTTTTTTTTTTTTTTTTTTTTTTGGGGGGGGGGAGGGGAATTTGGTAGTCCTTGAATGACATATTGACAGGTAGCCATTTTTCATTTATGTTAGCTATAGAGGCAATTTTAATAAATATTCGAGGCAATTTTCATTTTTAGGGAGATGATGTTCAGTCAATAATTTATGGACATCAACAGCTGTTAAAGAATCTTGGAACTCGTCGAAATGAGAAGATTTTAATGTTTGATAGGAATTAAACAATCCTAAGGAATTTAGAAATTGTCTTGCAGTACAGTGAATACGTCGCTTCGCTATGGCTAGTGACTGGAGGTCCGAGAGGTTGTATAACGTGTTTAAGTTATCAATAGAATCTAAAATATTCTTGACTTGATATTAGGAAGTACCATAAAATGGTTTTATCTCCTCAGATAAATCTTTCAAGGAGAGATCTAGGTATGTTACTGGTTGATTGTGGTGTGATGGACAAGAATGTATAGCATGTTGCTGATTGTTTGGATAACTAAATGAGGAGGAAGAGTTTTCTTGTACTTGAGTATTATCAGTGGGGAATGTTTGCGTAGAAGCTGTCGGTAAGTTGGGGCAGGGTAGTGCATTATTCGGCACTTCAGGCTCTATGTCGGAAATGGTATGTGAAATTGCTATGTCGCACTGTAACTCAGCTAAGTTTGAAAGATAATAAAGATTTTGTCACATAGCACAGAAGGGTCTGTGAAAATTTCTATATGCAAAATGTTGGCGACTTGAATCAAATCGGCTAATGTGAAATTATTTAAGCCACTCTTTTTTAATTCTGGAATATTAATATCAGAAAACAGTCCCTTAAACTCTCGAAGTTTGTTTCTGATGTTTCGATCATGGGGCTCAGAATAAAGAATATTATTAAAGAGTGTAATGGCTTTAGTAGGGGCGGACTTCAAAGAAGTAGCGATCGCCGGTATATCCACTAAACACAAAACCATACTTTAAATATTAAACATTTTTTTTTTTTAATCCTTGTAAATAATAATATTTTGACGATGCTCACATATTCATTTATTAAAATCTGAAATTCCTTGTTCAATGACAGACTGTAATCGCCTTGAAGGGAAAAAAAATGATTTTACACGATTAATCAGAGAAAACAAATACCACGTTGAATCCACAGAAGAACTAAATTGTAAGTAGTGCACTGAAGCGAAGAAAAAAAAAAGTGAAGTATTACTTTTCTAAATGAAAATGCGATCTCTGAATAAAAAAGAAAATATTCACTCATACAGACAGAAGAAATAATCTATTATTCAATTCGGCCACCGGAACATTGAAACGCGAGCCCCCAAAATTTGTAAAGAGGGCGAGGATATAAGTTTAAAACAAAAACATTTATTGCTGCTTAGGACGTATTTACATAAGGGTAGAATTAAGAGAATTGGATTTAATAATTTTAACTCAGATGTTTTCATAACTAAACTGAGATTAGTCTTCGGACTCTTAACGATCAAACTTGGTTAACATCAGATGAGCATCCTTGCACAAAGTTCACGTAAACTCAACTCGCGGAATTTTTTTTTCTTGTGTCCAGATTCTGAAGAGAATCTCTGACTAAATCGGTGTTGCCATTTTTACACGGTAATCTCAGTTCGTCTTCTGATATCGGGTGATCGGGAAAGGAACGGGGAATGTTGGATAATATCAGCTCATTGATATATATATATATATATATATATATAATTTATGTCCATCACATTTTGTGTCTGTCTGCATTCAATTTTCAATAAACAATTTGAGAAAAACTGATATATGTTATTCATGTTCACAATAACGCGTATTCTTCAACCACATTTCATGAAACCATGGAAGCAACTGCGCAAGGATGCATGGAAGCATCTGAAGCATCGCACTCAGCGACTCCAATACTAAAATAGGGGTGACAATAATCTGACTCCGAGAAAATGAGCAATAACAGAGCGCGGAATTACTAGACGTTTTCCAATTTTCAAACTGTCGGTCAAGCTGGCATCCCTCCAACATTTTGGACGCGTCCTCACTGCTAGTTTTAGGATATGTGGTTGCACTGTATTCAATTGAAAACGGTATAAACAGCACAACAGCTTTGCGTACAAAAATTCACAAAATCATTTCGATACTTTACGGTCTAAGAGAGATTATATAAGCATATTTCAAAACCAAACCTATAACGAAATTAACACAAATTTTTTAGATGCAATAAAAAAATGATTAAAATTAATGATTCGTTTACAGGATGACGCAAAAGTATTCGGATTCATTTTGAAAAAAAAAAAAAAAAAGGTAGTTTTAGTAGTATTATCTATTTTTTTTATATTTTCCATGACGTTGAAAAGAATTTATATCTTACTATTTATGTTGACGAATTTATATCTTACTATTTATGTTGTAATGAGTAAGAACATTAAGAAATTTTTTTTTTTATAATTTGTGCAATCCGTATGATTTTTCTTTCTTGTTTTAATTGTTTATTAAAAGTTTGCATTTAATTTTATTTCAAGCTTAGATTACACATGTTTGCCTGTGCTTCTCACGCTTTTTTATTTGAATACTGCCATTTTTCGAAAGTCGTGGATTCCATTCGCGGTCTACACGACAAACCGCCAAATTATATTCAAAACATTTAGGAAAATTATAAGCAATCTTAAAAAGTAATTAAAATACATATCTGTACCCCAGAGTTAGAGGACACATGTAATAAAAATATTTTTTTTTAGGAATGATGCTATAATGAAATTAATTAATGACGTTCGTCACGAATAAAGAAAATGGACATGGTTTCATTAGTATGACAGGACTATTTCATTCAATCTACCATTTCACGTCAATTTACCAATTTATAGTTTTCCACTTCAAAAAATGTCTGTCAATATCTAATTTTACTATTTAATTTCTTACTCTATCTTAAAATATTTTGTGAAATCCGTAAAAACTTTACTATATATATTCACTTCCTATCGGTGGGGATCGAAATCAGAACCCTCGAGTTCGTTGTTGTGTTCTCTGACCATAGAGGAACCAGTCTTGACCGAATATTTTCTGATTATTTAGACTAGTTTTTTTAGATATTTTCAGACTAAAACTGTGAATTTTTTTTAAATGTGTGTTATTTTCCAATTTATAAGATGAGTATATTGATATTTATTATGTTTTTGAGAAATTAATGGATTAATATTAATTAATCCGTGATGAATTTTGAGTATAATTTAAATATCGAATGATTGGTTTATAGTTTTTTTTAATACTATGTTTTGTTCTGTAGAAATTGAAACTGTTAATTATTAATATTAAATACGAAATTGTTATTAAAATTATTTTACTAATTAAATTATTTTGTAAATGAGTACTAAACAAATTAGAGGAAGATACTATACAATTAATGCATTCAAATTTTATTAATTTATTTGAAATTAAAAATCAATACATTACTTGAATATGTGTTTAAGAATTTTACTGAGCGTCCTCCATTATTATTATTATTATTATTATTATTATGAAAGAGTGTTAAAATACAAATATAAGTGGTCCTGTCGTACTAAATTGAATTCTTTCATAGACAGAATTTCATCCATAGTCTTTTACTGTCCTGTCTCTTTACAGTAACTGGACATACTGCTAAAATGCCTCTATATGTATAAAGCAAAAATTGAGCATCAAGAACAGGGTGCTGACTCTTTTCACAAAATTAACATGGTATTCTTTACCTCCGGGGTACAGATGTAACAAATTTAAACAATAAATAATTAAAAAATATAAAAAATAATAACATCAAACTGAATAAATTTATGCATATTTAATTTATCTTATTGTTAATTTTAACTAAACATAAGCTGTAATTTACAGAACATTAGAAGAAAAAAAATAAATTTGAAATACTTATTTATATATTATTCATCAAGAAAACATAAATTGTAAGCAACGACATGTGTATGAGTCGCCAAATACGCCAAATAGCAGTCTAACGGAAAAAAGTACCAAATAAGGTTATGTGTGTGTGACTTGATTTTAAGCTTTAAATTTATAACAACAATTTTTATATTTTACGGGTGCATATGCTAGTAAATATATAAAATTCTTATGAAACTACATATAGCAGTCTAACTGAAAAAAGTACCAAATAAAGCAAGGTGAGTGTCTGACCTGATTTTATGTTTTAAATTTATAACAACAATTTTTAAAATTAACGGGTGCATATGCTAGTAAACAAATAAAATTCTTATGAAACTACATATATAAGAAACAATTATCTGATAATGCCTTAAACTTGCGTCTTGCTAGATGTAAAATTCTTTTAACAAATGATTATATTAAGGGAGATCACTGAAACAAAAAGGAATGTAGTTTGCAAATAAAAAAAAAATAATAAATTAGTCTTGTTCTAAAAGTTATTTCTGTGTATGCTGTATATTTTAAATTAAACTAATTTTGGACTAGGTTCGCAGGATGAAATAGAATAATATTTAATGAGTTATTTATTTTTTTTTAAATACAATCCTTCAGCCCTCCCCCCCTCCACACACACACACACACACACCACCCTCTCTTAAATGAAAAGCCTTTAACTGAAACAAAGTAATCAGAATATCTGTTAAGTGATGCATAGAAAGTTGTATTTTCACAGTGTTTTTTATTTATTTATTTATTTTATTTTATTTTTTATTCCATTTTATTTTATTTTTACCCTGAAATGTGATTTTAAGCTGGAGACAATTATTTATTTATTCACATTTTTCCAATCTGAAGTAATAAATAGATTTGCAATTCAGTCTAAACATTTAAACATTACATTCCTGTTCTTCAAATAACAGCATTGTCAATATTATCCTTTGGTCACTTTGTGAATTTAGACTTTTTAGTAATCGGAATGCTGTTATTCATGCTTTTCGTCTAAAACTGAATCTGCTGTTACACGCTTCGTATGCACGACTACGATGTCTCACAAAAGTATACTTGAATCAACAATGCAGTAAAAATTCTAATTTAAATCTTAGCATAGAACAGTTTAATGACTGTTTTCAGCCTTTTCAGAGAAGTAATGTACTCGATTCAATTTAAATCCGTTTCATTGTGCATATAAATGTTTCAGAATATCTAGTAAAGAGATTCCCCTTTCTTTGTAATACTAACCTTTCTTAATGGATAGCTTTATTTTCTATTTAAATTTAAAATAATGATACAATAGATCGGTTTGTTTACATGCATTGTTTACCCTATTGTATGTGGAATTCGGAAAAATTTTCTGCTATTTCTTATGCATGACCTATTATCATTTAGTGCAAAATATTGAAATGTGTTTGTCTATAATTTAACTAATATTTACATTTACAACGTTTAATATTCGATTATGAGAATAAAGTGCTTTTAAAATATACACATTTGAACGGTCAGAAAATCTAATTACAGATTTTTTCTTCCATTGTCCGACTACCGTAGGTAATGGACGCATTTTTTTTGGTCTAAAAATTCGATATCGAGTTTTCACCTGATTTACATGTTTTAAGGTCTCCTGAGTCCAAAAAGTTAGTTTTGGCAATTGGCCAGTGTGCCTGTGTGTCTGTGTTTACAGTGGTTAATCTCCTGACTATCATATCTCCGAAACTAATAAAGATAGAACTACGAAACTTCATAATTAAGACAGGTCTAGTGTACAGACGAATTTTCCATATTTTGGCAAAAATTGAAAAACCGGAAGTGGGACCGTAAGCCCGTATCTCAAAAACGGCTCTAACGGTTTTCTTCAAAGTTGATATATAAACACTCTATTAGATGTTCTTTCGAATGATATAGTTGATTAGTTCAGGGAAATTAGTAGGCGTCTTGTATAAATAGCTCAATTTCAGGTCTCGCAAGTGTGTTCCTTTAAAAACGACTGTACGGATTTTTTTTTTTTTTTTAACTCGCCATATCAACTTCTTTTTAAATATCCTTTCGTATGTAATTATTACTTTCTGGTCAATAATTGAGCGTGCCAAATTTTGGTAAAAGTTAGTATCTCAAAAACGGCTCTAACAATTTTCTTGAAAATTATTGCATAAATAAATTTCAGAAGTCCTTTCTCATGCATTACGTGGTTATTACAGGAAAAATAGCAGTCACCCTGGTTAGGTAGGTCAGTTTTAGATCTCGGAAATTGGTGTTTAAAAAAATAACTCTACCATTTTTTTTTCTTATTTTTTAACTCGCTATGTAAATTCTGTTTTATATGTCTTTACACGTGTATCAAGTTTCTCTTAACGCAAAATTTATGGTGTCTACTTCGTTAGGTGAATTTTATGTCTTCTGATCACATTATCTTCTAAAAGTGCATATAGTACGTGTAATAGTGGGTAATGGAAGTCGTGTGGTCATTTCACATCAGATTTTTTTTACTTTTAAGCAAAGTTTTGAAAAATCATTGTAAATATACAAGAAATATTAAATATATAATCATACGTAATAGTAATTAATTACTTAATATATAATAATAAATAATTACTGGGCGAAATAACTAATTATAAAGTAGAGACCTGAAAATTGTGTGTGTGAAATTTTAAGTTATTTGGCATTGGCAAAATTGTTTGTTTAAAATTAAATGATAAATTTTTATAATTGTTTTGACTGATGACCAAAATAAATAATTTTTTAGTTTGACCATTTTTTTTTTTTTTTTAATGTGTAATTTATCTTTTTTTAAAAGAATTAAAAATATAAAGTATTGATAATTAAAATATATATATGTATATATATATTTTGAAAAGTGAATATTATAACATCACAGGTACAGAAATATTTTGTAAACCGGAAAAAAAAAAAAAAAAAAAAAAAAAAAAAAAAAAAAAGATGTATTGTGGGAATATAAGACGTTAGACTCGCCAAAAGGCAAAAGGAATGGTGAAAGGAATATAAAAACATACAATTAAAACAAGAACAGATAATTAAAGTAAACAAGTGTCATTCAAGAGTAGGATAATAAAAATGTTAGATTAGAAACGGTTCTTGAAAAATAATAGATGAAGGAAAAAGATTAGGGTCTTTTTTAAAAGTTCATTACTCAAACTGAGTGTTTAAAGAAAAGAAAAGTTGAATTAAATCGAATATATTTCAGAGTTTAATGTGTTGATATTTTGTAAAGAGATCCAATAAGATTGTTCCTGGCTATGTGATTAAATTCATGTATCAAAAGTTCAGTTACAGAAAATTAAAATTATATGCAACTAAAAAAGTGTTATATTCATGAATTATTTCCATTTGACAGAAATATTAAAACAGCTGTAGTAAATAATGATTCTTATGCTGCAAACCTAGAACCGATACTCCTATATATCGGTAACGTGCTTGATTTTTATAAGTTTTGAGTCTATTCTTGGGAATAACAGGTTTTTCTCCATGAAATCTTACTTATATACATCGGTAACGTTTCTGCTCTCTATAAGTTTGGAGCCTGTTCCTGAAAATAAAGGTTTTGCACTATGAAACGTTCAAGTTTTTAAGAATTTAGTAGTCTTTTCATTAATATACTTGATTATTACTGATAAAGTCATGGAATATTACTGATAAACATTGGGCAACTAATTGCTCCAAATTTCCCAGGAAATGTTCCATAATATTTTTGCAGTGCAGCAACTATTATCGTATCTAAAACTCATATCACTACTTCGTTTCGACGAAAATGACACGGCTCGTGTGTTTTAAATGGGTTTTATTTTTCTGATATATTTTAAATTAAGAGTTGTTCTAAAAAGAAGATGAACGTAAAAGCGCCGTCACCATTTTGCGGTCGACCACCTTGAATAAAGCAACATGTACGTTAACGTCCAGTGAAAAAGAAAAGGGAAGGGGGGGTGGGTGGCTAGTGCTGGTCCGAAAATAAATTCTGTTTATGACAGAATATGTATTTCTGATTTGCGTGAGAGAATAAAATTCCAAATGGTTTGGTTTTAAAATTGCACTGTTGTTGGGTGTCGTTGTGGGTATGGATCGCCAAAGTGAATAGAAAAAGTGGCTTTCTTCAATCAAAACACTAACCTGCTTCATTTCTTCATTAAAAGCCTTTCCGGTTTTCTTACTTTTAAGAATGGGTAATTTTTATGTATAAATCTCGATATTTATTTACGCTTAACGTACAAAACTCTTTTTAGAATTGCAAATAAAAATAAAAATTTTATGTATTTAAAAAGAATAATTAAGGAAAATATTTTTAGTAAAACTGACGTGCTTTTAATGCTTCTAAAACTTTTTTTTAACACTACATATAACTTAAAAGTCACTATGCACTCAAAAGGTTTCATTATCGACCCTGACGTCATTGTTAATAGAAAAATTCCATTCATTTACAACTAATAAAATAGCAACAGTTTATATGTTGATAAATTGATTTAATTCTAGGACGATACACATTATTTAACACAACTAGGATAAATTACTGTTAAAAGGACGCCGTCCGAACTACATCACAAGGATATTCATTTAAGAGAGTTCTGTACTTAACCTCTCTGAAAGTCTACCATGTTATTCTGTGCGAAAATTTGTTTCCACTATCACTTATTAGGGAAAACTGGGGAGCTTTGGTCATAAGAGAATCTTGGCCCACCCTTCAATTTTAGTATTTAAAAATATTTTAACATTTTCTCATTAGATGGTACTCATAGCTACTGATGCCACTGTGCATCTATCTTGGTTTCATTTAGCTACTTCTCAGCAGTGTGGAGAAAATCAAAAAAAGGAATTTTTTTCATCCCAAAAAGTAAGTTTTTTTAAACATAATTTGAAAGAATTTCTCAGACAAACAAATGGAATTAAGTTTGAGTAAGTTGGATTTTATATAAATACTGTTATATTAAGGTTTTATTTAAGATATAAAGTTTGTGCAATGAAGTAGGAATAAAATCATCATGTGCCATTCTTTACAAAATGGCTGGTTAGGGTGGCTTGGCCCACTCTCTATAAGAGAGGATTGGCCACTGAGCCAAGTCTCCCTTAGTTAAACAATTTTAAAAATCTATACAGAAATCTATACATCCCACAGAAGTTATGAAGACAGCAGTGAAGAAAGCAACTGATGAAGGGTTTAGTGTTCCTAGCACAGCTTTTGATTATGGTAATGCACAGAGCTTCAGAGGTATGTAAAAAAATACAAGTTGAGTAAAAACAGAGAAGATGTGGACATGCATCCTAATTACAAAACTAGGCAATTGTTTACTGATGAGGAAGAAAAGCTTTAATTGAATATCTACTAATGTGATCCAAACTGCATTGTGGATTATCCCAAAAGAATATCAGGCAGTTTGTAAATATGAGTTTGCAGTTGCAAACAATAAAAAAATCCCACACAAATGGATTCGATGTATAATAGCTTCTTGTGATTGGCGGTCTGAACTTATGTATACGTAAGGAGTTATCACTGAGAAAACATAAAAGTACAAGTTTATAATGGTGCCTTCGTAGCAAAATATGCGAAAAAGGAGATATTTGTGTTATTTTGATGGCTGGATGACACATGAAATTGTAAATGATGGGTATGAAGTCACCTTCTTATGATGATGCGATTAAACATGTAATTTTATATATCATGAAAAAGAAGACATTGCAGTTAATAGATATGATTAAATTGACATGACCTATATCTTAAATAGCTATGAAAGTGCAGTTTAATTTTGTTTTTTTCAAGTTCATGTCATTAAGTTAAATTTATAAGTTCAAACTAAGGCTGATACATTTAGTGCATTTAATGTATGTACAAATTAAAAAAAAAATGTATTTAACATAAATAAAAAAACCTATTTACTTAATTTGTATGGACAATTTTATAGTTAAATTATTTATTGTCTAAATTTTATTTCAACTAAAATACTATAAGTGTATTACTCAAATAAAATAGTGGTATACATAATCTTCAAAGGATTTCAGAGTGTACAATTATAATAATAAAAGTTTTACTTTTAATTCTTTCAAAATTACTAAAAAAAATATTATTGTGCAACTGAAAATTATACATTACAGCATGGATCAAGCCTTCCATACTATGGACCGAGTTTCCCTTATAAAGGGAAGCTTGGCTCACTTGACAATGTTTTAAAAATTAATAAATTTAGAGAAGAAAATATGCATTATTATCACAGTTATATCCTTGATGCCAATAAAATTTAATTTAGTATGTACTACATATGAATTTTTTACTGTTAAAATAAAATTTATATTAATGTTTTCCTGAAAACGTGGCCAATGCTCTCCAGTTTTCCCTACCTTAAATACCGAATTTCACATGAAAATTCACAACCATTAAATAAGTAGACTTGTTATTAAAACTCGTTTAGTTGTTTATTTTATGTTTTATTTTTGAGTTAAAAACATAACTAAGTGCATTTTACGCATTTTTTAGCTGATAAATAAAATATTAAAAATGTCAAAAATTTCGAAAATTAATACTAAATTAACGATTGGAAATTTTCTGAATGTGAAAATGGAATTAAAAAAAAAAAAAAGCATTGGGTAAGGAGTAATTGTTGAAACAAATTTGCCCATAGAATATCATGGGCTTTGCGGTCGGCGAGATTAAGTACCGTACGCTATTAAAACTTAAAAATTAAATTAAGTGTGCACCTCTTAACAGCTAAAAAAAAAAAAAAAAAAAAAAAAATCTAAAACATAATTGATTTTATTTCTAGATTTATAGACTGTTTTATCATAATTATAATATTTGTTAGGTTTGGTGTTTGGTATAGATATATTTTGCATTTTGAAGTGTGCCTTCATTTTCTTGTTTTTCTTCCTTTACTGCTACGGAGCAGAGAAAAAGTTTTAGCAACAAATTAAATCGTCTATAATAACACTTAATCACTAGTAAATGATTCACTATTCAATTTTAGTATCTGTGTAGACCCTATAATTGAACATTTTCATGTTTATTCCCCTCTTCCAAAAGATTAAAATAATAACAAAAAATAATAATATTTCGTTAATTATGCATATTCACGAAATCAATTATTCGAAGACAAGCTAAGAAAAGATATTGATATCATAGCTTAGCAATGTCAGATGATTACGTATTTCTGGATACGTTTAATTATACTTGTCTAAATTGAAGATACAAAAATTTTCAATCACCAGTCAACTATAATCATAGTTCCCTATATTGAAAGTATTTCGTGGTCTGTCTGTCAAATAGATAGCCTATCACTGCCAACTAGTGAATCACTTTAATTTCTAATGAGCCGCACCTACAGTACCCGCCCTTCATGATCGTTTCTGATGCAATCACGATTGCTGAAAATTTACAAGCGATTGAACAATGAACTACAAACAGCATAAATTTTTCTAGATGCATATTATGTAATTCTTCACTGTTAGAGGCTTTTTTAAATCAGTCTGTATTCTTACCATTTTGATGACTCTCGGGGGAGAAAAACATTACAGTAAACAAATGTATTAGACAAATTTTAAGAAAGACGATGATTTGCCATAATTTGTGTATAGAAATCTATCAAAAAAAGGTTGTTATCAACGAAAATGCTATTTTTGCTGATGATCCTCTATTCATCGGGTGAAGAAAACATTACAGAAAATAAATAATTGTTATCGTTTTGATGAAAACAGAGGAGAAAAGGTTTTTAAAGATTAAAAATTTAACGAACTGGTTTTCATAGACGGTAAATGGTGTTTTTACTGATAACTCACGCTTTACCCAGGAAGAAATAATTACACAAAGTAAACAGTTTTGACTACTTTTTTAAAAAATCAAAAATTTGAGTTTTATGCATAGTAATAGTTCTGTTAGGTTTTTATTTCTAGGAAAATGAGTTTTGCTTGCTTAACATAGTACAAATTGATATTTTAATAGAAATGTGGAAATTTGCCACAAAGGCCATTTGCTTCCACGTTCAGTGCGATACATTCATTAGAATCTATGTTAGTTTAAAACTGTATTTTTCTCTTTTCATATTCATTTTGTCTTTATCAACATAATGTATTATTGAACTAAAGAAAAATTTTAGTTATAAATTCAATAATTTCAATTCATAAATTGATTGATTCCCAGTGGAGAATAAAAATTATGATGACATGTCTTCGGACCCTCTAGGGGGGAATTCCAGACCGTTACCAATTATCCAATTATATAGTTCTAGTGCGATGTTAAACTCCTACAATCTCAACCCCAGTCCTATACTAACTGCCAAATAAAGGATTTCCTAAACATGAATTATGTAGGGACCCATTTTTTTGGTAGCTCTAGATCTGATCACCTTGTTTCCAACGCCATGGAATAGGTTTAAATAATGATTACTATATAAAATGGTTTATTATTGTGAAATGCATAAAGCTAATTTCAATTTTTAAATCCTATAAAACAAATTTGTCAAAACTCTTTGTTTTTATTGGCGATATTTCATTAAAAAATACAAAACAGTGTTTTTAGATGTCTTATTATACAAAATAAGTTCATTTTTGAAAACATTTGAAACTGCTGTCAGAAAGCGTAAATTCGAAATAAATAAAAGAATTTTTTTTTTCCTAAGTTCTCTGAATAAGATTCATTCATTGGTTACGGAGTCAAGAGTGATGTACGGATCAATGCTTTGATACATTATTCTTGATAATCTTCTATTATTTAAGTATTTGTAAAATATCGCACAACTTTTCTAAATTAATGTACAAATGCATTACGAGAAATACAGGTGGCAGAATAAAATAAACAAAAGTCAGATAAGAATTTTTATACACTTTGCTGCGTAAAAAATGCATGCATTTCCAAAAGAATTGAGCACTAGAAAATAATCATATGTATTTTTGACATGTTTGCCGCAAATATTCTAAAAGCACTCCATTATTACAAGAAAAAAAAAAAAAAAATCTGTGGTGTAACCACATGACTTCCATTACCCACTATCACGCAGGAAATATTGTGGTCAGAAGACGTAAAATTGGTTTAATAAATTAGACTCCTAGTATTTTTTCTCTAGGAGCAAACTGATACGTAAGTTGTAAAGATACGTAAAAGAAAAATTGCACAGCGAATTAAAAAAAAGAAAAATCGTTACAGCCTTTTTTATTTTTTTTAACACTCATTTTCATTATTTATAACTGTCCTACCTAATCAGATGGATGGATGGTTGGGTTTTACGTTGCACTAGTGCTGCGCAGATGGGCAATTGGCGACAGTCTGGGACACACCCCTAGAGGTGGTCGGAGACATGCCATCACAATTTTGATCCTCCACGGAATGGATGGCTCTCCTGCTTCGGTGACCCCCAGAGGTATAATTTTTTATGGGAACATGGAGGACATTGAGGCCACGACAGATTTTACGTGCACCAGCCACCATTAGTGTACACGACGGTCTTTGGCCGGCTCAAGTACCGAACCCGCAATCTTCCAATTACGAGGCCGGCGCTCTACCGACTGGGCTACAGCGGCCCCCTACCTAATCAGAAAAAAACCAAGTAATATATACTAAATGACGTGCGAGTTTGAAGAAAATCCCTTGAGCCGTTTTTTAAGAAACTCACTTGCAAGACCTAAAATTAACTTATTTATACAGGGCGTTTATCAATTCTCTTGAACTAATTATCTAATACGTAGAAAAAGACATCTGAACGGGTGTTTATATAGCAACTTTGAAGAAACTTATTAGAGAAATTTTTGAGATACGAACCTACAGTCCCCCTTTTAATTTTCCAATTTTCACCAAAAGCAGGAGAAATCATCTGTGCACTAAACTTATCTCAATTCTGAAGTTTCGTCGCTCTATCTTTATTAGCTTTGGAGGTATGATAGCCAGAATATTCCACACACACACATGCATGCATGCATTCATTCATGCATACACACATACACACCGATCAATTGCCAAAAGTCAGTTTTTTGGACTCAAGAGATGCAAATCAAATGAAATATCAATATGAAAATGTTTGACCGAATACAATACATCCATTACCTTTGGTAGTCGGGTAATGGAAGTAAAAGTATATGCATTCAGAGATAGAGCACCTTAAATAAAAAATATATAGGCCGGCGCATTTCCGCCATTTTTTTTGCCTCGGAAGAGTACAACATTCCCGCTTGGCGTTCTTATCGCTTTCCTGGTGTGTTAATAAAATCTTGATCTGAAGCTACGATCGGTCAACAAAAGCAAAAAGCAACAATTATATTCCTAACAACATTTTTTTTTTTTCACATTACACTATCAGAATAGCCTATGTATGTATTGGAAATAAGATGCGTTATTAGGGCTGTTTCTGTTTCTTATACAAAATGTCGCCAAAACTCAAATACACAGCAATAAAAGCTCTTCTTAAATCGATTTATCAATATTAATATAAATAATATGATTAAAATAACGCATTTTTTCTGTATTTTTACATTAACACATGTCAGGAATACAAAGAAAAATATATGTAATATTGTTTTATTCTTCTTAAATTATCTTATGGAAAGCTGAACGTTTTGTGTTCTTTTCTTGAGTGATTATAACAGTTTATCGTTAAACAAACTCCCGTACCATACTTTATTTAGCAAAAATTATGAAATATAATAAAAGGAGTAACTCTAAAGTAACACAAGATAATAGAAGTAATGAATTGTGTTTATTTATTAATGGAACGCGCTGGGTACATGTGGCAACCCTAATTCAACAAAATGCCTGATGCGCCAGCTCGTATATATAGGAGCCTTATTCACAGAGAAGTTCTGCCGATTGCTTTTATTACGGTTTCCTGCCGGCCAGGTGGTTCGGTCGGTAGGACGCTGCCTTCCGAATCTTCTGGTCCCAGGTTCGAATCCTGGTGCGGGCATGGATGTTTGTGATGTCTTATGTCTTCAAAATATTGTGTACTTGTTTCTGTGAATTTCTGTAATATGGATCAATCGAGACGAAAGTCATTGTAACTATAGGTCTCAATATATGTCAAATAAATAAATTACGGTTTCCTAAAACCAAACAAATCAACAATGGTAACTAAAATTTACAGCATTACGTCTATAAAGTTCAATTAATATGCAGAATAATATGTATCCAGATATCTCTGTTATTTCTAAATTATAGTTAAAACTTTAAGATGTCTATTTACACAATCGTAAATGTTTAGTTTTTGCTTTCTTCTATATACATAAGAAGAAAGTATTGGATTCGTGAAAAGTTTTGACCTCGGTATTCGATGGCAGGTAGGTAGGTTGGGTTTAATGTCGCATTAGTGCTGTGCTATTGAGAAATTGGTGACAGTCTGGAACTGTCCCATAATGATGGTCCGGAGATATGCCATCCCAATCTTGATCCTCCGTAGAGGGGATAGGTATTCGGTGGATTTTCACGATTTGAGAATTTTCTCAACACGATTTGATCATTTTTAGAAAATGTTTGTCTGTGTGTCTGTGTATGAAAATTTTTATGGACACTGTATCTTACGATCCAATGAACAAAATTCTTTCTAACATGGTATTTAGTAGGGCTTTGACCCATAACTAGCACTGATTTCATTTCCGAATTATTTGCTCAAAAAGTGGCACTTTAGTCCTATTTTTCAAAAGAAAAAAAAAAAAAAAATTAACATCCCAGAAAAGGACAAAATTTCGTAAAGTGTGCGCATAACCAGAATTATGTTTAATGAGTGATTCTGAAATTAATACGAATTATTGATAACGGTAATAGTGAACTCGAAAAGAAAACTGAGTGTATGTAGGATAAACGATCCCCTCCCCTTTCCCCCCAAGAAGTGTATATTTTCAGTATGCATATCCTTCAAAAGAACTCGTCAATGTCTTTAAAATGAATGGTTGAACCATAGTTCTTTGATAATTTAAAACAAATTTATACATTTTTTTTTTCCTCCATTAAAAAAATAATCTTTAAATGTCGGCGCAAAATTGACTTTCATTGGGCTTTTTAATACTGTACTTCTCTTAGATAAAAATCGTCTGCATTCACTGTAGAAAATAATTTTAATAAGTAATTTGTACTGGGGGAATTTGTATAGGATAATATAGAAGAAAGTCTTGTGTCGGAAATATTGTGTTAGTTTTATTTGTAACTAGATCTATAAAAACTGGTGTTTCCTTAAAGTATAAAAGAATCTTTAAAAAAGTAAATAAATTATAAGATTATAAATCCTATAGTTTATTTACTTTTTTAGAACGATATATGAAAGAATTTTGTTTCAAAAGTACTAGCTAAAATACCTGGTATTTCTCGGGTTCATCAGACAAAGGAAGTGATAGAATGTACAACAAACTCCCTATTTTTACCATCCATTCTAACCCCTCTGTGTAGGTTGAGTAAATTTTTAATGGGGTATTGAATGTGAATTTGAATGAAGAATTTCCGAGAGAACCACCTTTTTTAAATCAAATTTCATTACTTTGGCCAAAAACAATTGTTGCTTGTTAACAAAGTTTAAAGTGTTTGTTTACACAAAAAAATTCCAGAACTTTTCAGTAGTTTTTACTGCTATAAAAGAAATTTTCAGTCAAATTTTATTTTATAAATTTATGAATATAAATATTCATGAGAAATAAATATTTTCTGCCGTGATGTTTTTACCGTTGTCTCCTTGTTTATCTTGAAAATATTTCTCATACATGCTTTTTGTGAGCAACATTAAATTCGATCGCATATATCTTTCGTGTTTAAGTTTTGACGTATATATATATATATATAAGAAAAACGATGCTTGTCGATATGAAAACTGAATTAAACTGTGATCTATTGTTTGATTTCAGATATTCAAAGTAAACTGTGAAATTATTCTTTACAAATCGGCTTTTTTTTCTTTTAGATAAGAAAAAAAATAGAAACGATAATGCATAATAAATGCATATTGAGCTTTTAAGGCTGATAATACTGATCATGCAAAAGTTAAAGTATTATTATGAAAGAAATAGTTAAATTCGACTACGAAAGTATTTACTTTTAAGACTACAACGCCAAATGGTTTTCTTCTTTTCAAAAGAAGGGTGCTACGCTGTGCGTGCCTCATAAAAATCGGAAAAGTGATCAGAGGTAAGTCCGTGTATTGGATTTCTAGCCATTTAAAAACATCCCACATGAAAAATGAAAGAAAGCTTAAAATGTTTTCACTGAAGAATTAACGTATAACCTGTTAGTTTGTTTGCGAATCACGATATTATAAAAGATTACAAAATGGAAATCTTGTGTTTTGAAATGCATGTTTGGCAATGGTTAACTTAAAAAAAAAAAAAAAAAGCGGTATACCAATCTCCTTTTTTAAAATACATAAATAAATAAATAAACACATTGTTATGTAATAGCAAAATGTACCATAAATGAATATAAATTTTAACTCGGAAACGTTTTAATTTAACGTTGACTATCACAATAAGTAATAATAAATAGACTGAAAGGGACGCCATTTATCAATTCCTACTATTAGTTCACACTCTCCCTATATATATATATCTTGTACAAATCTTGCAATCGATTTTTAACTAACTTCTCGCAGCTAGAAATTAGAAACTTTCAGGATTACTCAGAACACGGTGACAACACAATGCTTCAAAGTCCGATTTTCGAATTTTTTATTAGTTTTCTTATAATTAATTAAAATATGACAATAATAACTTACTAAGCGTTAAAATAGCCATTAAAATATTAGCTATAATTTAATTGTTGCCAAAAAAAAAAAAAAAAAAAAAAATACGAGTTCATTTCCTTTCGACATAAAAATAAATACATTTAATTAACGTGAACATTAAAAAATTATAAAAAGTTAAATTATACATCTCACAAAAATTGACGTCATTATCACTTTAAAAATTTTATGCACATTGATAAGAGCTCTATGATTCATCAGAAAATTTAAAACATGGTATATAAAAAGTTTTTGTTTCATCTTATAGTTATTTTTATTTCATTTTGCAGGCGGACTTCTTATTTCCTAATTCAAAATTATTAAAAAAAAATCGATAGAGTTTGTAAGTAGGAATTGACTTTAATTTTTTTTATTTTATATTATTTGTTTATATTATGAACACTTTCTGAAATAAATCTTGAAAATTTATTAGTATATGCAATCTTAATAAATAAATTGATTAAAATAAACATCAGAATATATTTCAAATACTCCTAGCATTCAACACTAAAGAATTGCAGCGATTTAAAGTCTTTGACGTAATTTTAAACATTATCTAATAGACCTTTATTTTGATTGACATATAAAAATTATGATTTTATGTCTCACACACGTATAGCTTCGCATATGCATTTAAGAGAAGATATTGGGAAGTTTTTTGTGAAAAGAAAATGAAAATATCTAAATCGAAAATTATTTCGACAAATATGCAAACTATGTCAGATACAACTGATAAAATATAACAATAACTTTGTTTCGCGAATAAAATAAGCAAAAATTGATAAATAAAGATTTTTATCATTCTGGAATGCTTGGGAACTATTAACACTTAACGGTTCAAGGTAATTCGGATCATTTAAATTACACTGCCACCGGAATTCACAAACAGAATTAAATTAAAAGAAATTTTAAATTTTCAGTTTAAAATAAACGGCCTTAACTTCTACCTTATAAACGAAAATTTTCCCTAAAAGATTTCCGGGAGGATTTTTTGCAGCTGGAGCCATATAGTAAGGGGTAAGTATATTCCCAATGCACGGGTAAGGGTTAAGTAATCGCTTATATAAATTTTAGAGCATTTGCATTCAAGTCGTGATCCTAAAGTTCGATTCTTGGCTGGTAAAAAATCACATTTATCTTGTTTACGTTTCTATTATTATTTTTATTAGCAAAAAATAATTTTAATGTAGTATACGTCGGTAGGTTAGTCAGTCTACTTATTTTTTACTTTCTAATTTGAAAACTTTCCAAGTTATTCGAAATTTACTACACTACCTACCAATAAGTATTTGGACCCTTTCGAATTTAGACATTTTGTCAAATATCTAGAAATGTTCTTTTGGAATCATCTTGAAACTTGGGTAACGTAAAGAAACACGTTATACCTCCTATATTTCAGCAAAAGTTGTTTCCTGAAAGGGAAAAGGGGACCAGTAAAAAATTAAAGAAAAATTGAAATGTTTTGAATCACCCTGTAAAGAGTAATGTTTGAAATGCTTTTTGGCTGTAGCATGTGATTAAAATGCATTTTCTCATTATCTGTATAAATTTTTAAGAGACTACCACATATATTCATGGAGATATAACTTTT
The DNA here is from genome assembly GCA_963930645.1 of Salticus scenicus. Classification (NCBI taxonomy): domain Eukaryota; kingdom Metazoa; phylum Arthropoda; class Arachnida; order Araneae; family Salticidae; genus Salticus; species Salticus scenicus. The sequence continues at coordinate 124,900,735 of OZ005654.1, forward strand.
TTTTTTTTTTTTTTTTTTTTTAACATTGCCAAAAAAAAAAAAAAAAAAATCCACTTTTTTAACTATAAAACATAGGGTATTAGACCCAGAGCAAAGACATTTTCAGAAAATTTGGCATACTTCACTGGACACAGAATAGTGCAATCAGAATTCAAAATGTTAAATATCTTACCAAACATAAGCATTTTTACTAAATAATTTTTATCTACTCTAGCTTTTAAAAAATTTCATTTGCATAATTTAATAGCCAAAGGTATTGAGCAACTTATATGAAAACACCAAATAAATATCGTGTAAATGTAAATTTAAAGAGTTATGAAAGATAAAAGGAACAAAATTTCAGTTCTTCTCATAAAAAAAAAAAAAAAAAAAAAAAAAAAAAAAGAAGGAAGATGATAGAGGGTTTTATCAATATTTATTTACAAGTAGCTGGCTTTTTCGCTTTGCTGGACACTATACTTAAATGAGTTGTCAAAATTCCATATCATTATTAATTAACCTGAGTTAAAGTTCCCGCTGTGTTGAGTAGAGGTTTTTCTCACTCGCAACGTGAGGAGTCCGTGTTCCCACTGTCTTCGGCAGCAACTTACCGGATTCTTACTTGCCCTTCCCCAGTGGCTAAGTTCGAAGTTTTGCGAAATCTCACCAAAGTACATAATGCGTACACCTAATCAACATCCACACACCAAAGTTTGCCATTCTAAGATAATTTAAGGAGAATTCAAACGGGAAAACGTGTTTTTACTATTTGAATTCCGCCCAAACGTTCTCGAGTGATACCCAGACAAACGTGTTTTTGTCTTTTGCCCCCCAGGGGGGAACATGGGAGAATTTTTCAAAAGTTTTTAGATATAATTTTAAGTTGGGTAAAGACCTAAATTCCTGCGAAGCGCCGTTTAATTCCGTCCAGCAGTTCTCAAGTGATACCCGGACAAAAAATTTTTTGTCTTTGACCCCCCCCCCTCAAGAGGGAGCGTGGGGGAATTTCTGAAAAGTTGATAGATATAATTTTAAGTTGGGTAAAGAACTAAATTCCTGCAAAGCGCCGTTGAATTCCGTCCAGCCGTTCTCAAGTGATACCCGGACATACGTATTTTTGTCTTTTGCTCCCCCCCCTCCCCAGGATGGAGCGTGGGGGAATTTCTGAAAAGTTGATAGGTATAATTTTAAGTTGGGTAAAGACCTAAATTCCTGCGATGCACCATTGAATTCCGTCCAGCCGTTCTCAAGTGATACCCGGACAAACGTGTTTTAGTCTTTTGCCCCCCCCCCCAGGGGAGGGCGGAGGGGAATTTCTAAAAAGTTGATAGATATAATTTTAAGTTGGGTGAAGACCTAAATTCCTGCCAAGTGCCGTTGAATTCCGTCCAGCCATTCTCGAGTGATGCCCGGACAAAAATAGCGACATTCAGACACGATGACACACACACACACACACACACACACACAGGCAAAATTTTCTGAAGTCATTTTAGGCTTTCACGATGTGTAAAGCGTAAAGATATCCCAAAAATTTTTGATTCTGACAAATTTACAGACAAAAGTCTGATTTTATTAATGTAGGTCAGCGAACACTTTATTGTAATTGGGCATCGATTGAATCAAAATAAAAATGTGACTAAAACCCCTTATAGTTTAGCTTTTATTTTGAGAGACCTGAAATTCTGTTTATTCTATCACTCATAAATCTTTAAATTTACGCGATATTTGTTTGGGGTTTTCATATAAGTTGCTCAATATATTTGGCTATTAAATTATGCAAATGAAATTTTTTTTAAAGCTAGCGCATGCGTAGATGAAAATTGTTTAGTAAAAATGCTCATATTTCGTAAGATATTTAACATTTTTGCATTCTTATTGTAGTATGATGTGTCTAATGAATTGTGCCAAATTTTCTGAAAATTTCTTTGCTCTGGGTCTAATACCCGACGTATTATAATTAAAGGCGGATTTTTTTTTTTTTTTCTTTTTATGTAAAAAAAAAAATTAGTTATATCTCCATGAATATATGTGCTGATCTCTTAAAAATTTATGAAGATAATGTAAAAATTTCTTAATCACATGCTTTTTTTAAAAAAAAATTTTATTAATTTTTTTAAAAAAAAATTTATATTTTTATTTAATTTTTTACTGGTCCCCTTTTCCCTTTCAGGACACAATTTTGCTGAACTATATGAGGTATAACGTGTTCTTTACGCTACTAAAGTTTCAAGATGATTCCAAAAGAACTTTTTTAGATATTTGACAAAATGTCTAAATTCGAAAGTGTCCAAATACTTATTGGTAAGTAGTTTATTTTCATAACATGAGAGAATAGGACAAAATTTCCTATAAATGTACGTTATGAGAAGCATTATATTGGAAATGGTCAAGAATTGCATGAAAACTAAAATATGAAACTAATCAGGTGATTGGGATAATTGTATCGGAGGTAGAGTAGCCTAGTAGGTGGGACATTTCAGTCTGAAAACCATGCTGACTGATAATCTAAGTTCATAATGTTTAACACAAATATAGAGTGTTCTATTGTAGAAATTTTAAAAAATTGATATATGATGAGAAGATAATCAGAATCTACGTATTCCAACTAGTTTTTTGCAATGCATTTTGGGATAAATCGTAGCAAAATATTATCGTAGGGAAGCAATCGAATAATTTGTGATGATACTTCGAGAATCAATACCTTATACATTACTAGAGTCCAAACAACATACAATGCTCTATTTAAAAAGTTGAAATAACATTTTTCTTTAATGTTCAAAAACAGAAATGAGTTTTGTCATAACTGTGAATAATTTATTGTTAGATAATTTTCATTTCATCTGCATATCTCATCCTAATCAGTATGATATTGGTCGCAAAACGAACGATCAACATGATATACATACATTCAATAACCAATTTAGTTTTATTTTGTACTTTATTTCCTTTTATGTCTCAAAGAACATCAGTAATCATAAATTAGATTACATTACAAAAAACAAGTTTTCAAAGTATTTTCAGTCTGAAATGATAATATAATGGATGTTTCAAACACGAAACATCGCCAAATGCTTGTAAAAAGTTTCTTTTTGGTATTTTTTGCATTTCAGTTATATATACGTTATTGGCTATAATTTCAAATTTCTGTTGTGATGTTTTATTTAAATTAATGTTTTTTAATGGGAAAATATGTAATAGCCTCTGAATATTTCGGCTTTTGTTTATTTCGGGACGGTTTTTAAATTTGTCGACATTTAATTCAAAAACACATCTCCCCGTTCTGTGACTCAATTTTGTAGTAGTGTTTACCAATTGTGGGTGATTACACTGATGATGGAACACGGCATTTACATCTGGCACGCGATATCGTGTCATCAGACATAATTCGTGAAACGTATATATATATATGCAAAATAAAAACGGAGACTACTTTTCTATCCTTTTAAATAATCATCATTTGAAAGTCATCAGTTGTGCCACATGTTACACTGTACTGACAAAATAACATCAATTTCGTGCATGTATAATTCAAATGTAATCATTCAAATACTGTTGAATATTTTATTTGTCTCTCAAAGTAAAAAAAAAAAAAAAAAAATACTTGCAACAAAAAAAAAAAAGTTTTAAATCTTTCTCTATCAAAGTACCACGCAAAACCTAACACAAGCGAAAAATCAGATAGTTTAATTTTGCACTAGTTAAAACTGATGTTTTGTCTTTCATTTTATAACTATGGTGATATTTTTTTTTTTTTTAATCCGCAAATAAATAATGCTTTAAAAAGTAATTAATCTTAAAAATATTTAATAGATTTGTAGATTTTTACGAAGAAAAATTCGTGTAATTGCATAATTTTTCACATTCGATTTTTCTGAACTATAGAAGTCTTAAAAAAGTTTAGCTGTGAACGATTTTCGTTCCACGTTTGTTCAAAAGCACCTACGCAGTATACTTAACTCAAACAAAAAAGCAGATCGTTTACTTTTACCATAGTTAAAACTGATGTTTCATCTTTTGCCTATAATGTTATTTTTGAAACTCGCAAAGAAATAATACTTTAAAAAGTAATTATTCTTTAAAATATTTAATAGATTTGTAAATTTTTACGAAGAAAAATTCCTGTAATTGCATAATATTTCACATTCGATTTTTCTGAACTATAGAAGTCTTAAAACAGTGTAACTGTGAACGTTTTTTGTTCCATGTTTGTTCGAAAGCACCCACGCAGTATATTTAACTCAAACGAAAAGTTTACTTTTGCGATAATTAAAACTGGTGTTTCATCTTTTAGCTTATAATTATGTTATTTTTTAAACTCACAAATAAATAATACTTTAAAAAGTAATTATTCTTAAAAAAGGTATATTTGTAAAGTTTTACGACAAAAAAAACCATGTAATTACATAATATTTACATTAGATTTTACTGAACTGTAGCAGTCTTTAAAAAGTGTAATCGTGTATGGTTTTCACTCCATGTTAGTTCAAAAGCACCAGATTAATAGTTTAATTTTGCACTAGTTAAAACTGATGTTTTATCTATCATTTTATAATTATGGAGTAATTCTTTAAACCCACAAATAAATAGTACTTTAAAAAGTAATTATTTTTATATGATACATTTTTCTAAACTGCAGTACTCTTGAAAATGTGTAGCTATGAACAATTTTCGTGGAAAGAATTTAATTACACGTTTATTTAAGAGCACCACGGGTATAACTTTGAATTAGTTACACTGAGAAAAAATTCTGTAACTGACACCCAGAATCTAAATTGTGGCTCTAGAAAAAATAGTTCCATGTCATCCTCATAAATTCTTGTCCTCTTTGAAACTGAGTTCTAGAAACCCCTATTAGAATTCTACAGTGTTTGTTTATATTATCGAGGGCAAAGTTTTTTAAAATCTCTGCAAATAAATGCGAATACAAGAGGCGGGTTTCAGCAAATATAATCTTGGTTTATGAACCAGTTGTAGAAAATCAAGCGAGAATTTCTCGCAATACAAAAATTCAGAATATTCAGAATATACAGAATATTGTTTCACCACCTAGAAATGTGTAGACTAGAAATTATCGATCATTTCATCTATTCAGTTTATTGGTGTGCTTTATGCGCATAGCTCAGAAATCTATATTTCTAGTTTAGGGATTTAGAAAATGACCACTTATTCATTCTAGATGAAGGCGGTATATTTTTTTTTCTCAGTGTAAAAATTGATGTCTTATACTTCATTCTATATCTATATTGCAATTTTTAAACTCACAAAAAAATTAAAGTAATGAAAGTAAGCAGATATATTACACATTTTTAAAAATGTGTAATATATATGCATAACTTTAAATAAACAACAATATTCAATTACATAATTTTAATTTGTAATTACATGATTTTAATTTGTAATTACATAATTTTTCCCTACAAAATTTTCCTAAATGTAGCGATCTTTAAAAAAAACTTGTTATTAACGGCTTTCGTGGAAAGAGTTTCCACGTTTGTTTATAATCACTTTTCTACATTAAACAAAAGAGAAGTTAGTATAACTTTACACTAGTTAAAACTGATGTTTTATTTTCCATTTTATATCTATAGTGTTATATTTTATATCCAAGTGCGGCTTTTTTTTTTTTTTGTCGCTTAGTGTACATATATTGTCAGATCGCAATAATTTTTTTTAAGTAAAATGAACATATCATACAAATTTAGGATATATAAATCAGATTTACTGTTTCTTTCTTTCTTTTTTTTCTTTTTTTTTTATTGATCACCCGCAAATAATTTATAATTATAAAAGTAATTACTTTTAAAAAATGCGTCGTACACGTGATTAACTTTTAATTAAAATTAACTATGTAATTACGTATTTTTAACCTGTAATATCACAATTTTTCCTTGTAGATTTTTCTAAACTGTAATGGTCTTTAAAGAGTGTATACCTCACCATGCACATTTTTCGTAAAAAGAGTTTAATGATTCCAAATTTATTTAAAATCATGTTGGCAGCACAGTTCACGCTCGATGCTATTCTAATGTCTGAAGCATTGATTATAGAGATTACAAAAGTAGAATTTATTTCAAATAAAATTAAAAACAAATAAATTAATTAGAATTTTATTCAGTCATATATTTATTTTATTTATTTATTTATTTATTTATTTTTTTTTTGGATAAAATATCCAGAAACTGCCTATTCTTTAATTCGAGTCAAAACAAACTAAGGAGATTCTACTCCGACAAGGGGTGGACGCTATCATTGAGATGTACATTTCCAGAAATTTTATTTCTGATGATTTCCTTCCACCCCCATTTTGATAAAATCGAAGCAGACCTGACACATGCGTAATAGAAATCATTTTAGACTTTAATGGAGAAACAAACATTTTATTCCTAAATACCACTAAAACATCCTTTTTTCTTACTAATGTGTGGTAGAGAAAATGCTTTTTTCGGGTCGAATTTTCAAACCTGATTTTTTGATACATTTACACATTTACAAGTTTTGAGGTGCCCTGAATACAAAATCAGGATTTGTGGTTGGTCTTTGTGTATGTTTGTCTGTGGTACTGTTATCATCATAACTCAAAAACAAATATTGCCAGGCAGTCCATACTCGGTATTCTAAATCTGTATTATATGGAGATGCTATAGTTGAAATTTTCATTAAAATCCCACGAATATGAAGTATTCGTCGGATTAGTCCGTGTACAGTTACATCCAAAAGGATTAAAATACATTGCGAATATGAGCAAGATTTCTAGTAGGTACACTTTAACATTCCAGATTGAACCGAAAAACAAAAAGTGTGAACATTCATTTTTTTAGATTCATAAAACCATGTTTCGTATACAATATGGTATGAAAACCATTCACCATTTGTCTACAGATCTATACAAGAGAATTGGGATATAATAAGGCTATAAGTAGATTGGTTGGTTGGTTGAGTTTTACGTCGCACTAGTGCTGCGCAGATGGGCAATTGGCGACGGTCTGGGACACACCCCTAGAGGTGGTCCGGAGACATGCCATCACAATTTTAATCCTCCACGGATGGGATGGCTCTCTCGCTTCGGTGACCCCCAGAGGTATAATTTTTGATGGAAACTTGGAGGACATTGCGGCCACGACAGATTTTACGTGCACCAGCCACCATTAGTGTACACAACGGTCTTTGGCCGGCTCAAGTACTGAATCCGCAATCTTCCAATTACCAGGCCGGCGCTCTACTGACTGGGCTACCGCGGCCCGGCTATAAGTAGGAATTGCTGCAAATTCATTTAGGGCTGTGCTATTCGTGTTTTTCCTACTGTGCTAAGTACTAGTGTGTATAAAATTTATAGACAATATATAGTGCTACTTAAAATTAAGCGCAAACATATTTTACTGTAGAATGTAATTCATGGAAGAACTCTGCTAAATTTTAACAAGTCTGGAAGAATTGTTGAATTACTTACTTTTTCCCATATGGTAGATAAAGTATGTGTTTTGGATTAAGAGCGATTGACTACACGGTATTCCTAGGCCTAGGGGTGTGCCCTCCGTGGTGGTCCATGGTAGCCAAAGTATTGTTTGCAGTCCAATTTTCAACTTTGATTTTTGCTATAATTCCGCGTTTTGAAGGAACTTAGAACGAAAATTAAGTTTTTACATGCATATTTTTCATCAGCGTAACAGAAAGACAAATAATTGCAAAAAATTTAAATTTGGTGTTTTGAAGATCAAATTATGGTGATTAGTCATCAATTTGAAAAGTTCAATTTAAAAGTTTGATGAAAATTGGTAAATTTCAAGGAGCGGTGATGTGGGTGAAAATTGCCTTTTCGAACAAATTTTCAATTTAACAACAGCCTTATTTTTATTTATTTTTATTTATTTATTTATTATTAATGTAGGTGTAAAATTCAAACGAGGAGAGATCCCCCCCCCCCAACACATAAATATATGTCAAATAAAACTATTCCTAAAACAATTTTGAACTGTTTTTAAAGTATTTTCATTTACATAAGTTATTTTACCCCCTAATCTGTAACACGTCTTTGTAACCTTCAAATGCAGGGTAAGAGAGTGTTGTGTGAGTACTATATCAGATTATTTTAATTGTTTATGACATGCAACAAATATTTTATTAAATGTAATGACTCATACAACATTCATTTTCATTATAAAGGATTCATACAATTTAAAACAATATTCATTTGTTCAATTATAAAATTAAAGTACGATTCAAAAGTATAATTAAATGGATATTTAAGTAAATAAAAACAAAAAAAACTCCTTTTTCTTTCATTGTCTGTCAGTACTTTGATGGTACTTATTTTCGTTAAAATCCTAAAAGCGTTTCGTCTTACAGAGAATACAAAAAGTTGATAAATGAAGAACAACAAAATTGAAATTTCAAGTGTAACCAAATGATTTAACAAGCTGGAGATGGGGGGGGGGGGGGGACTGTAATCAAACAGAAAAAAAATGAATAATTGTACACGATTCATCTCATGTCATTTTCAATAAACAAACTAGTTGATATTGAAATTCAATCGTATTTATTTAATTCCTGTATATTCGAATTAGTAATATCGAAGCATTGTTAAGTTATTTTATTTCTCGTCGATATGCATTTAATTAAAGTATTGAAAAACCTTTCATTATTAAAAATTCAACCATTGTTGGTTTAAAAATCAATTCTTTGTAATTTTGATGAGAATTTTTGTTTCAACAATAGAAAGATTTAACAATTACTCCCATTTCTAAAAAAAAAAAAAAAAATAAATAAATAATAATAATAATAATAGTTGTTGCTGTTATTCTTATTGTTATAAAATAAAGACTTTTCCTCCAATTAAAAAAAAAAAAAAAAAAAAAAAAATGAATGAATGAATAAGTTGTAGGGATTCAGAAAAGTAAATCTTATCCTGAACCTTTAAGACATTTAATTTAGAGATTTAATTTAGAACTATCGGAAAATACTAGTAAGAATTTTATTACCTATATCTCTAATATCAGTGAGCAAAGCCCAACGCATATGTATATATTTTTAACTATATTTATATTTTAGCGTTATAACAGTGTAAAGTTTTTTGTCAAATGGTTAATAAATACACTACTTTTTAGTAATAAATACTATTTTAGTTTTCCATTGATTGAACTATCGATGAATAAATTTAATAAGACAGTCAAGAACAATCTTGTTGTATTTTTGTAAAAAAAAAAAAAAAAAAAAAAATATTTTTTCTTCTTACATCTTTCTTCTTTCTACATTTAGCTCGAGAGGTTAACCTTTTTCTTTTTTTTTTTCTCTAAAAAAAAAAAAAAAAAAAAAAAAAAAAACCTTCATTCTTCTTCTACTCATAGACACCACCATTTTCCTTTTTTTTTTTTTTCTTTTTGTTAACACTGTATATAATAATCTATTTTCCCTTTTAGCGACTATGACATCATGCATTCTATCAAATTATCCTTTTTAACACTTTCCAACAAAATTAAAAAATGTTTATGACCTCAATTTGTCTGTGTGTCTGTCCGTCTGTCCGCGCTCTAACTCCCGTAAATATTCATAGAATTTCTTGAAACTGATATACGTTGTTTAAATTCACTGTGGGATATTCCCTATTGAAAATGGGGTAAATATCACTTCTAGTTTGTCTATAGGGACACCCGAAAGAATTTCAAAGCATTGCGTCCTATGAGAGGTATTTCTATAAATCATATTTTAAGACTTATTTCGCGCAAATAACAATGAAATTGACATTAACAGTACATACACACAAGAAAATGCTTTCTATAGAATGTAGTATGATTAGCATTAAGATTTACAGGGCCACTCAAAAACATTCTGTTACATTAATGACCATAATTGAAAATCACTGGAATTTCACTTTCGTTTGAATTAGTAGATTTCAAGAATTTCTAACGATGTTTAAGAGTGATTATGATATCAGTTCTTCTATATGTCTGTCTTTCTGTCCGTCTGTCTGTCCGTCTGTCTGTCCATCTGTCTGTCCGTTCTCTGACTTCCATAAATATCCACGGAATGTATTGAAACTGGTATGTACGGTAATGTACGTTATTAAAGTTCATTATTCGATGTTTCTGATTTAAAATGGGATCAATAAAACCGCTGGTTTATGCATAGGGACAACCAAAAATATTCCAAAGCATTGCATTTTAAGAGAGTTATTTCTATAAATCACATTTTAATACTTAAATAATATAAGAGATTTTGTACAAATCATTATGAAATTGACATGTGCACAAGGAGTGCTTTCTATAGACTATAGTAATGACAGGGCCACACAAAAATATTTCTCTAAATTAAATGCTACAATTAGAAATTCTTGGAATTGCATTTTCGTTTGTGTTGAGCGTTTTATATACTTTCCAACATTATTTACAAGTGATTATGGATTCAGTTACTTTATCTGTCTGTGTTCCACTCCTGTCTGTCCGTTGTGTGATCACGTGAGCAAAGTTCATTAAATGTTAAATGGTGCAGCCAGTGCATACCAGTTGAAAAGTGTTAATAATCTATGCGAACCGCCTGATTTTTCGCTCTTGTTATTTTTTTTTTCCGATTACATTGTTGTACCTCTGATCTCATAATAATTGAACTGTGCAATGGATGTTAAAACAAGCCGCTTTCTTCTTAGCTTTAGACAAAATACGTTGATAAAAGGAAATGCTATTTTATAATTTTCAACATGCATACACCGGGTGATCCAAAAGTCACTAGACTTTTTAAAACCTTATAATTATTAAACTATTTACAATAAAACGATGCGGTTTGCACAGAAATGCTCAGAAACATGGGGGATTTTTGTTTTTAATGAAAAAATATATATTGCATATTAGTTATAATTTTAGTCAAAAGGTGGCGCTAGTGTTTCATGCAGAATGCAATCTTATCATGCGTTAACTGAGCAGTTGAGTTAATTGCGCATTATTTCATAACATTTAAAACATTTTCTGTCACAGGTGGACGATATGAAGCGCTATTAAAAATAAAGTCATCCCTTACTTGCAAGAGAGGCAAAAACTCCATTCAATAACATTTATGCAGTATGGAGCGCGTCCGCACATAGCTACTCCTGTCACGACACTTCTGAGGTCGTTGGAGACAACCATGTCCACAGTCAATGTTTTCCACACGAATGGCCCCCAAGGTCTCCAGATCTTACACCTTGTGACTTCTGATTATGGGGTTATTTGAAATCACGTGTGTATAGGAATCGGCCTACATCTTTGGCGTAGTTAAAAGAAGCTATACGCCTCCATGTGTCAGAATGCCAGATATACCCTCTGACATGCTTTTTAACGCTGTGCAGGGTGTCTTCAATCGACTGACGGCTGTAATTATCAGTGATGGGAATCAAATTAAATAGCTGTAGGTATTGAAACACTTTTATTTATATGAATGAACTGTATTATAATTTTATAAGTCTGTTAATTGAACTCTAGCGCCACCTTTTGGTCAAAAATGTGACTAATATGAATATATTGTTTTTCATTAAAAACAAAAATGCCCTGTGTTTCTGAGCATTTCTGTGCAAACCGCATTATTTTATTGTAAATAGTTTAATAATTATAAGGTTTTAAAAAGTCTAGTGATTTTTGGATCAACCGGTATATCTTTGGCCAATTTAATGTAGAACAAAAATGACAAAACATCTGCAAAATTTACCAAAAAATCTCAAAAACTGATTGTAGCAGATATTTAAATGTATTCTACGTGGTTTAGAAATTTGCTAATCACATAAATTTGCTATAAAAAAAAGTTTTTTATTGAATATGTTATGTTTAGCATTAAAAATTATCGGGCTACACTAAAATATTCAGATCCATTATAAGCTACAGTTGGAAATTGCATCTCTATTTGTGTTAAGTATTTTAAACATTTTCCAAAAATGTTTAAGAGTGATTATAAATTCAGCTGAACTATGTTTGTCCGTTGTGTTATCATCTAGGCGTAGATTGAAGGCTAAATGATAAAACGAGTACGCATAGGTAGAAAATGTTAATAATCTATGCATAATCCTGATTTTTTTTTTTTTTTTTTTTCTTGTTTTAAAAAATGTTGGTAGCTTAAGACCGATTGTCTTCGTCAGAGATTAAGACATGTGACAACTGACCTCTGTGGAAGATATTTCTAAGGGGTCTTAATCAGATTTGAAGCGAGTTTCACGAAAAAATTCAACCTACTAGTTCTGTGAACATTACCTATGTTCGAACCCGGCCCCTTCTTTCTTCCAGCTTTGATATGAGAACTACTCTGCTAGTGATGAAGCAAAAATAACATTCAAAAAATTATTTAAGTAAAAAGTTTCTTCATGTAAGTAAATATGCTGTCTTTGCATTTGCCAAATATAGACCATAAACTTTTTTTTTTTTTTCCCTGTGTTTTTCCTTGCACACTTTGCTGTACTGAACAATGTGAGATAAGATTTCATATTAAAAGCTATATCAAAAACACATTCAAACTATTAGGTGTACCGGAAAGTTATGTCGTTTTGAATTAATAAAATGAAACCGGAAATTTTTGTTTAACAGTGTTTACATGGTACTTTACAAATAACCATCTTATAAGTTACCTAAGAATACCTTAAATTTTATCCCGGATAAATTTCCGATGTCAGCATTTTAATTCAAAACGACATTATTTTCCGGTCCCCCTAATATTTTGAATGTCATTGTTAGTTACTCATAAATGCACGCATAATATTTTCTAATAAAAAAACGCGCAGTAATGATTCTTAATAACACATAAAAATTTCGTTTTAATCCAAACACATTTACAAATGTTAAAGCCTGAAAAGACTGGACGAGTCTAATTGACATACGAGATGCATTTAAAAACTTCTCACTAATTTAACACAAAAAATAAAGTTATTAATAGAAGATAAAAGATGCTTGGGTTGTGTGGCTTAAGGCCGATTAACTACATTAGGGTCCTACACCTATAGGTAAAATGCCCTTCGTTGGGGTCTTTATAAGGAGTCCCAGCCCGCATTTGCGCGAGTTTCACAGAAAACCACGGAAAACTCCGAACGGCCAGGTCGATGAGCGCAATCTGGGATCGAACCCAGCACTTCACTTCTAACAACTTTGAGCGCAGAACCGCTCGGTCAATTGTGGGTCAACAGACACTTGGCAATGCGCTAAAATAGACGCCACCCAAGACATTTATCAACATTATTATTCTGTTTTATTACTTTCATCTCAAAATGATTGCAAAAAGCCTTAAATTTTGTAAAAATTACAAAACCTAAATTTTTATATAGTTCTTTCTTGTATTTCGTAAAATAATCTTGATACAACAAAATAAAAAGGGGCATCATACTAGGATTATAATTGACAGGGATTTTCAAATTCAAAATTTTTGATTTTTACAGACATTCCTGGTTTTTAAATAAGGAGATCTGTTGCAAACTATTTCTTATGCAGTTATACTTTAGTTTCGTTTAAATATTCCATTCTTCATTATTTTATGACCCCGAAAAGTTAGTTCAAACTTTCATATGAAAGAGCTCTGTGAATTTTAATTGTTGAAGGATAAATTTGTTTTTCATATAAAAATATCAAGAGTCGTTATTTTCTTTATTTCTTTCTTTCTTTTCTAAATATTAATAAAATTACAGGGACTTCGGGGCCATATAAAAATTTAGTTGAAAAGTTATTTTTGGAAAGTTAGTTCAAACTTTCATATGAAAGAACTCTGTGAATTTTAATTGTTGAAGGATAACTTTTATTTTTCATATTAAAATATCAAGAGTCTTTCTTTTCTTTCTTTCTTTTTCCTTTCTTTTTCCTTTTTTTATATTAATATAATTATAGGGAGTTGGAGACCATATAAAGATTTAGATTTTTTTAATTTTTGCAAAATTGATTTTATGGATTTTTCTGTAGCAGACTACTGTTAAGTATCCATTTAAAACATTTTTGCAATTGGAAATAAGTCTTTTTGTTGCAAGAGTGCGAAAATAAAAACCATCTAATGATAAAAATTTAGACTCGGAATGCTATAAATTGAAATTTTGTGCCTATTTTAAAAAGATTTTTAAGTGAAAAAAAAAAAAAAATCAATTTATCCAAATAAGTTTAGGGGAAACTGGTGTACTTTGGATATAGTGTACCTCGGACCTGTGACATTTCTAGCTCTATTTATTTAGGTATATAAACAATGTCACATACAGTTGAAACATTTACTGTTAGGTGTCTCAGTGAAGTAATCTATGTTTGCTTGGAAGCTCAACTTTTCGATGAGTTCTTGGAAAAGTAAATTCACCTTGCAAAAGTAATTTTTTCTCAGATACTTTTATGTATTTCTATACCCACACATACATTATATATTCTGAAATGAGTGCTATGGATCATAAAGTAGCTTTCTATCTATAACCCCAGATGCTTGTAATCAAGTGAAGCCCAACCTGAACATCATGATTAGCAAATTAGTTTTTAGTAACAGAGTGGTGTACCTTGAACCCAATATAAGTAGTGTAACTTTGACTGGTCATATTGTGTGGTGGATCAGAAATGCAGATCAAAAAGTTAACATTAAAAATTGACCTATCCAATTATAATCTTGATTATAAATAAGTGTGAGAAGTTTTACCAATACTCACAGTATGACTTAATGCAGACTTTTTAACGTTAATATTTAATATTTTTCGCTTTTTAGACTTAAATTAGACTTAATAACAATACGAATATGACAGATTAATGACGTAGAAAAAAAAATGTTTATTTGAATTTACATGTGTGTAATTGATTAATAAATAGATTTTCGTACTTAAAATTGAGTTTTTCTGTATCTTTTAATAAATGGCTCAAGGTACACTACCAGTGGTGTACTTTAGACCTAACTTACTGCACTTTTTTTTTTTTTTTTTTAATATAATTGATATAATTTTAATAAAATTTTGGAATAAATATATGTTGTATGTAACACTATATAGTATTTAAAAAAGCTATTTGCATTTAGTTTTCGCGAATAATTACAAAATTAAAATTAGAAAAGTCAAAATAGGTCCGAAGTACCCCACCTTCCCCTACATATGATGGAACCTTAAAAAAAGAAAAGAAACCCCCTTCATTACCCTTTTATTTTATTTACTAAATATTAGAGGCACGTTTGATTTAAAGAAAAAAAAAAAAAAAAAGCCTACACTAAATTAAAGAAAAGAAATGTACACGCAAAAAGACACTATATAAATATATATATATATATATATTAGAGACACTTGTGTCTTTTTTAGATGAGCATTTGTTTCTCTTTAATTTAGAGTAGGCTTGCAAAAATGTTTTTGATCAAATATGCCACTATGAAAATTTCTTTTCTTACACTTTCAAAGCAAATATACAACCGAAAACAGTTTTAACAAGAGTAAAAATAGCTTTATAAAAACCACGGACCTAAAATGTAATTAAATTATACACTGCAAAAAATAAACCTTTAAAAGTACAGGAAAAATCTGGCAGCTGGGGTGCCAGTATTTCTCCGTCAAATATACAGTTTAAAACCGCAAAATTGTATCACTGACATATATTTTACGCAGAAATCTTGTAAATCAAACAGTTTTTTGTTAAAAGTACAGTTTTGTTCTGTATATTTGACGGAGAAATACTGGCACCCCAGCTGCCAGATTTTTCCTGTACTTTTAACAGATATTTTTTACAGTGATAGATATATATTTTTTTTTCTATAAAATCTGCAATTTTCAGTTAGAATAATTATAGCTTGAAAATTATAAAATGTAAATGCAGGGCTAGTTTTGAATTTAATTACACATTATATTTTTTTTTAAATACCTAATTTGCAACCCAATTTAGCAATTTTAAAAAGTGACTGTGAACTGTTAGTTCACAGTTAGAAAAATAGTGATTGCGAACTCACAATCACTATTTTTAACCTATTAGTACCTTTTGTCAAAATAGATTCAAAATTTTCAATTTTTAAAAAAGTTGTTTTATACTCTTAAAAAAAAAAAAAAAAAAAAGAGAGAGAGAGAGAGAGAGAGAGAGAGACATGACTTATTATTTAACATGAGTTAGAATTTGAAAATACCACAGCTAGCAAATTTTAAAATATCAATAAAAAATGGGTTAAAAAAAAGACATTTTAATTAAATTTTAAAAAATTCTATAACATCTCTAATTTTCAATCGATTTAAAGATTTTTAGATTATGAACTCATAATCATTATTTATAGCCAGTTTTTAACTTTTATCAAAATCTGTTTCAAATTCGCATTTCTCTAAAGCAAAACCCTTTTTTAAAAAAATCGCGAATTTGAAACAGATTGGTGCTCCAATAATAATAATAAATATGGTTTATAATCTAATACAATTTAAAACCTTGGAGTTTGACAACTCATAGATTTTGTAATATCAATAAAAAATCGCTTAAAAAAAAAAAAAAAAAAAAAAAAATCCATTTCAATTAATTAAAAAAAAAAAAAAAAAAAAAAAAAAAAAAAAAAAAAAATCAAAGCAGATTTTCTTCAGACATAACGAGTAACCATCCCTATTAAATCAGCATTCTAACAAAGAAAACTCCATTGAAATCGGCCCACCAGCGGCCGAGCGGTTCTGCGCTCAAAGCTGGTAGATGGGAGGTGCCGGGTTCGATCCCAGGTCGCGCTCATCGACCTAGCCGTTCGGAGTTTTCCGTGGTTTCCTCCGAAACTCGCGTAAATACGGGCTAGGACCCCTTAGAAAGACCCCCCACGGAGGGCATTCCCCCTATAGGCCTAGGACACATAAGGAGTCAATCGGCCTTAATCCTCCAACCAACCATTGAAATCGACCCATTTGTGGGAAATATACAGTTCTATAGATAGATAGACTCTCAGATAAACGAAGATTTAGAGCTTATAACTTAATCAAACTTTTTTTAGTCGGGGTTACGAATGGACAATACCTAATCTCGCCGACAGTCAAGTGCCCACGATATTCTGTAGGAGAATTTCTTTCCACAAGTAATCAATTACCTAATGTTTTTATTATTTGTTTATTTCTTTCGCTTCTACATTCAAAAAATTCACAACCGTTAAATTAGTAGTGATTTTTTAAATTTGCTAATTTATCTATTTTTAATATTTTATTTTGAGTTAAAAAAAAAAAAAATTAAACGTATTTTTCCCATTTTTCAGCTGTAAAATAAAAGGTTAAAAATGTGAAAAATATTTTTTTTTTTTTTTTTTTTTAACGAGTACTAATTTAACGGTTTTGAATTTTCTCAATATAAAAGCGGAATTTTAAAAAAGTACATTAGGTAATGAGTAATTATGGAAACAAATTTTTCCATAGAATAACATGAGTCTTAGCTGTCGACGAGATTAGGTCGACGAGATTGTCGACTTCGCTCTTAAAATGAAGACCTCAATAAATTAGTAGTGATTTTTTAAATTTGCTAATTTATCTATTTTTAATATTTTATTTTGAGTTAAAAAAAAAAAAAAATAATAATAATAATTAAACGTATTTTTCCCATTTTTCAGCTGAAAAATAAAAGGTTAAAAATGTGAATTTTTTTTTTTTTTCTAAAACGAGTACTAATTTAACGGTTTTGAATTTTCTCGATATAAAAGCGGAATTTAAAAATAGTACGTTAGGTAATGAGTAATTATGGAAACAAATTTTTCCATATAATAACATGAGTCGTAGCTGTCGACGAGATTAGGTCGACGAGATTGTCGACTTCGCTCTTAAAATGAAGACCTCAATAAATTAGTAGTGATTTTTGAAATTTGCTAATTTATCTATTTTTAATATTTTATTTTGAGTTAAAAAATAATAATAATAATAACTAAACGTATTTTTCCCATTTTTCAGCTGAAAAATAAAAGGTTAAAAATGTGAAAAATATTTTTTTTACTTTCTTCTATATGTAATATAGAGAAAGTATTGGATTCGTAAAAATTTTCGACCTCGGGTTTTTGATGGATTTACACGTTTTGAGAGCTGTAGAACACGATTTGACCCTTTTTAGAAAATGTCTGTCTGTCTGTCTGTCTGTCTGTCTGTCTGTCAGTCTGTGTGTGTGTGTGTGACAAAATTTTGTGGCAACTGTATCTCTGGAACTACTGCACAGAATTTTATACAAATTAGTATGTAGTTGAACCTTGACATAAATTAGTGCCTATCAACTTCTGGTAAAAATTGTCTTACAGGTTGCGTTGCCATCCCGCTTTTTCTAAATTTTTAACATGGTGATATAGGACAAAATTTTGTATAAATGTGCATAAAGATAATTATTTTTTAGTAATCATTATGAAATTTACAAGAATTATTTATAATAGAGGTAGTCAACTGGGGAAAAAATTTTGTATGCGTAGGAGCCTCGTGAACCCCCCTGGGGGGGAAGTCCCCCCTCGAGGGGAGTAAATTTTCAAGATGGGTATCTTTCGAAAGGTCTCGTCAATACCTTTAAAACGAATGGTTGAACTATAAATCTGTGATAATTTAAAACAAAGTTATCGATTTTTTTTTACTTTTAACAAAAAGTAACTTAGAAAAAAAATCGTATTTTTTTTTTTTTTTTTTTTTTTTTTTTAAACGAAATTTAACCAGACTTGGTATTTAGTTGGCCCCTGACATAAACTGGGGCTGATTAGATTTGGGGATTAATCACTCAACAGGTGGTGCTGTGATCGTATTTTTTCTAAATATTTAACATGGCAGTATATAGGACAAAATTTCGTATAAATGTACATAATGGGAGTTATTCTTAACCTGTGATTGTGAAATTAATATGAATTATTGATAATAGTAGTAGTTAATTAGGAAAAAAAATCTGGGTCATCGCTTCCCTCCCCCCAGGGGACAGTACCCCCCGGGGGAGGGGGGGTAATTTTTCAAGATGGGTATCTTTCGAAAGGTCTCGTCAATATCTTTAAAACGAATGGTTGAACTATAAATATGTGATAATTTAAAACAAAGTTATCGTTTTTTTTTTTTTTTTTTTTTTTTTTATGAAAAAAGAACTTTGAAAAAAAATCGTATTTTTTTTTTTTTTTATATTGTTACTCTGTGAATTTGTATAGGGAAATATAGAAGAAAGTCTTGTGGTGGCCACAGCATACTAGTTTTTTTTTTTTTTTTAAACGAGTACTAATTTAACGGTTTTGAATTTTCTCGATATAAAAGCGGAATTTTAAAAAAGTACATTAGGTAATGAGTAATTATGGAAACAAATTTTTCCATAGAATAACATGAGTCTTAGCTGTCGACGAGATTAGGTCGACGAGATTGTCGACTTCGCTCTTAAAATGAAGACCTCAATAAATTAGTAATGATTTTTTAAATTTGCTAATTTATCTATTTTTAATATTTTATTTTGAGTTTAAAAAAAAATAATAATAATAACTAAATGTATTTTTCACATTTTTCAGCTGAAAAATAAAAGGTTAAAAATGTGAAAAATATTTTTTTTTCTAAAACGAGTACTAATTTAACGGTTTTGAATTTTCTCAATATGAAAGCGGAATTTAAAAAAAGTACATTAGGTAATGAGTAATTATGGAAACAAATTTTTCCATGGAATAACATGAGTCTTAGCTGTCGACGAAATTAGGTCGACGAGATTGTCGACTTCGCTCTTAAAATGAAGACCTCAATAAATTGGAAGATGTATTTTTAAATATATATACGCTTTTACCATGACAACGAGCATATTATGCACAGCGTAAACACTTATTCGTAGTGTAATTACTCCAGCGTAAGCTTACATGTTCCGGATATGACTGCAGTGTTGTTTCCAAATATATATAATCAAGACATCTGAGTAAACAGTAACAATACAAATCTATATTTTCTTCTCAGTATTTTGCTTTCATAACTGTTTTAATGCACCTTTATACGATTTGCCGATTATCATCTCCTCCCATAGTTAACTTCTACTCACGCCACCCATTTTCGAAGATGATTACTATGTCTTCTGAATTCACTGCGTGATGTAAAAATTCGATCTAAAGATTTCGTGAGATTTTTTTTCTCCCGATTTCTTCCCAATCGATCTCTGTTACAATAAGGGCGAGTTAATAAATCTGCATAGAATCCTCGATATCCAACACTGAATATTTATTGACCGTAATACCAATTTTGTTCTTCAACAGACAGATAAAACTTTTTTTTTTTTTTTATGTTTACCTGAAAGGCTACGTTAAACTTGAATAAGGGGGGAGAAAAATCACGCATAAAATTGTCGAATACTTTGTTTTCTGTATTGAATATTTCTACATATATTACCACATAGCTAGAATACATTTTATCAAGTATTAGCTTCGGAATTTTAAAAGCACTTGTGCGCAATATATTCAAAAAGCAATTATGGGTTAATAATGCAAACCGTTTGCATTTTCAAAATCTTTCTTTTGGTTTCCAAACGAATAAACATCAATAAAATCACGTAACTGTCAGTAAAACATTTTTTTTTTATCCAAAAGCTATATTACTGTATTTCATTATATTTAAAAACAGATTAGATTCATTGAATATCAGATACTTGATTAGATGTAGATGCGCACTTAGAGAACTTTATGCAATTAAATTTAATAGAAACAATTAGTGTAAAGTGACAAGTTTCACACAGATAGCAGCATCTAAGTTTGACGATTGTTAATGGCATAATTTAATGACGAATTAGTACACTAGATTTACAGAAAACCCCGTAGTTGTTTAAAATTTCTGAAAAATACCCTGTTGGTTATGTTTCTAATTTATTGATGTCTTGTGCAAATATATACATTGGAGTACACATTAAAAATATATCTAACTCCATAAATATCATAAAAACATTGAAATAAATGTTTTTCTTAACGCTTTCGGTTCAACATCGTATCCCAATCTCCGGGAAAGATGGATATGGCCGTCGGTTCAGGGATAAGATGACTTATGGGATTTCAATGTAAAATACGCACTTTACTTTAAGAGGCAATTTTTTTTTTTTATTATTTCTTAACTTTATGTATCTTAAAATATTACTATCATTATCTATTAACTTATTGCATATTTTGCTAAAATTAATGCCTACATGCAACTGAAAAAACCAAAGTAGACAACCAGACACATTTTTTCAATGAAAAACTATCGACATCTTAACCCAAAATGTTAAACAAGATATAAATCTGCTTATTAAATTACAAACTGTCCCCCTTTTATAAGTTTGATGCAAAGGTCTGATACTGTACTTTAAAAAAATTATTGGATTTTTTTTTTTTTCCCCTGTTTAAACTATTGTTTACATAACTAACGAAGCAAGTGACGAGCCAAATTTTTTAACATTTATCAGATGAAAAGAGCTGAATTATTGGTCTAAACTAATATAAGAAATTCCTAAAAATTCGCGATTTTTTTTTTTTTTTTTTTTTTGTTACTGATGTACTCTTATGAATGGCCGACAACCCCCTACGGTGCCTGCGTTTATGAAAATCACGTGACACGCCATCTTGTCTAACACGGCATTTTATTCTAATTTACCCTATGTAGTGATCCCAGTGTCATGTCACTGAGATCCTTGCTTCGCGACAAATCATCAATTGGCATCATGTAATTTTCGAAACCGTACAGATAAAAAACAGTTAAAATAATTAAATGTGCCATAAATTTGATATTTTTTAACTTGAGATTTGGATCGCTATATATTACCGTCAGAGTTATTCGGATATACACCATTTTCCATCTCATGGATTGGATCAAGATTCGACACCGACGATAGCTTTTCAGCCATCAAATGTTTACCCAGTCGGGAAGCTACAAATTCTGTTATACGATTTCAACTTCCTAACTCGATATTTTCACTTCTTGTTACCTTTAACATAACTATTTTTCGTGGATTTTTTTAAAAGTGTCAATTTATTTTTCTTACTTATTTTTATACTTGTGATTGTGCGGTTTTAGAACCTCAAAACAAAATATTAAAAATATAAAAAATTTTACGGTTTTGAATTTTCTAACAAGGAAACATTCAAAAGGTGTCGTCTTCAAAAAATATTGAAAAAAAATATATGTGATTCTACTCTTCATAAAACACTAGGGAATGAAAAAATTATCGGATGAAATGAATTAAAACGATCGCAAAAAATTATCAAAATTAAGCATATTTGGCGATTTAGCGCTGTTAAGCGTTCAGTTCGCTAGCACCGAGATTGCCGTGTACTAACAGAACCGTGTTTTGTTTCTTCGCCAAGTACTCAATACCAATCGCCTAATAATGTGAAATCGCCAAATATGCTTAATTTTGATAATTTTTTGTGGTCGCTGTAATTCATTTCAGCCGATAATTTTTTTCACTTTCTGGTGTTTTAGGAAGAGTGATCACATATAATTTTTTCAATATTTTTTGAAGATGACACCTTTTGAATGTTTCCTTGTAAGTGTGAAAACAGAAAATAAGTCTATTGTGCATGCTTGTAATTTTCTTTCTCCTCCTCTAAACTATTCTAACATTCCCAACATAAAATACGGCCGAGCGGTTCTGCGCTCAAAGCTGGTAGACGTGAGGTGCCGGGTTCGATCCCCGGTCGCGCTCGTCGACCTAGCCGTTCGGAGTTTTCCGTGGTTTCCTCCGAAACTTGCGTAAATACGGGCTAGGACCCCTTAGAAAGACCTCCACGGAAGGCCCTCCCCCTCAGGCCTAGGACCCCAGTGCTGTCAATCGGCCTTATTCCCAAACACCAACACCCAACATAAAATAATCCATAAATAAAATAATGATTGCGTTGTTTAGAAAATAAATCATTTAATCTATCATTACTAGACATTTGCATCTGAATTCTCCAACCTGCTTTATCAAAAGCTTTCCAAGATGAAAACAACCGAGAAAATCGAAACATTCAACTTTAAATAATCCTCTAGAAAATGAATAAAAAGTATTATTGAAATCCGCATATCAATAAGTAAATAGCGAATGCAGTTCCACTTCATTTTGCCCTTGAGTAACAATAATATCCTGGCACGTTCAAAGCAAGGTTTCTTTTCGTGCTCTCATCAAATTGGGTTGCTAAAAATATTCCCGATTTAAAATAACTTTCGAAATTCTGTAGTAATACTTCTTGATTGCTATCACGTTTTTATTTTCTCTTGTGTGATAAGTGTAAAGAAATTTATCACCTCTTCAACTAATTTATTTATTTATAATTCATTTTTTCCTTTTATTATTATTATTATTATTATTACTGATAATTACTCTTGTTTATAATATCCTTTTTATGCTACTTTTGATTTAGTATAAATTAAACGGCTCATGATTAATAGCTATTATGTCTTAAAGTAATTGCGCTTTAATGTATTCAGTTGATTTTATGCAACAGTTTTACAGTAGAATTCAAAAATAAAAAATTAGCCTAGTTGAACTTTAATCACTATATGAACTATCATATGAAAAGTTATGTTCTAATTTTTTATAATAGAGTTTAAAATAAAACTTCCAAGACGCAGCGACGCAAAATTAAAAACAAAATAACCGTTTGTGATTTATTAGTCATTTTTATGGGCCCTCTGTGGCTGAGTGGTTATGTCACCACACTGCTAATCGCCTTCGAGCGTAGGAGAGCGGGTTCGATTCTCGTGCTGGCCCTGGGTATTTCTTTCATTTTCTGCGGGGTCTGCGGTAGCCCAGTAGGTAGAGCGCCGGACTCGTAATTGGAAGACTGCGGGTTCGGTACTCGAGCCGGTAAAATACTCTCGTGTACATTAATGGTGGCTGGTGCACGTAAAATCTGTCGTGACCGCAATGTCCTTCATTTTCCCATCAAAATTATACCTCTGGGGGTCACCGAATCGGGAGAGCTCATCCCTTATGCGGAGGATCAAAATTGATATTGTATGTCTCCGGACCACCTCTAGTGGTAAGTTCCAGACCGTCGCCAATTGCCCATTGCGCATCACTAGTGCGACGTAAAACTCATCCGTCAATCCATTTTCTTCGTATTGTAATTCTGTCATGTACTATCTGTCTTTATCTGACAAAGATTTACAAGATGACTACGAATCAAGCATACAAATCTGATGTGTTAAAAATAAACTCATTTTTATCACATAGTGTTACTAAAATCGTTCACTGATTTAAAGCAATTATCAGCCGTAACTAATATCTTATTACAACTATATTTTCATTTATGTGTTGAATGTAGAAAAAATATCTGTGTATTATTATTATTTATTATTGTTATTATTATTATTATTAGATAGAAAAACCGATTTCTGTTAGTTTCTCGTCCAGTCATGATACTGTACAATAAAGCTTTTTAGCTTTGGGCACAAATGGATGTCTTAATGTCCTAATATTACTTATTTATTTAATCTACCTTATTCTCTGCCAACATTGGTGTTATCTTAAATTATTTTCAAAAGGCCTAGGAATTTATAACATGCTATAGACCAGACCTGTCCAACCCAAAACACTTGGTGGGCCGCATTAGAAATATATGTTATTCATTCGGGCCACATTGTGTGTACAGTCATAACCCCCCCCCCTTCCTGCTTTACCAACTAATTCCGCCGTAAATTAATATAGAGACTTGCGACTGGTGCCAATCGATTAGTAATAAGACCTAGTTTAGACGGTTTAGTTAGATTTTGCTTAAGGAATGTATACATATTAAAACTGGCATCAACTTCATTTTTTTTTTTTTTTTTTTTCTTTTAGGCAACCCGCAATTTCGACAAGCTTTTTGGATTAAAAATTAGATGTCATTACGAATCGTTAGGTATCAGCTGCTATTTTCTACGATGATTTACGGCGAAATTAGTCGGGGAGGAAATTATTACTATTATTATTATTTTCTGACTGTGCATATACGCATATGTGTATATATGTTTGTGAGTATATGATTCATGTATGTATATACTTTATTCGGAGAAGGGCAGGGTAAAAATTCGGAGAAGAATACATTAATTTAAATTATTCTCATTCATAAATTAACAATAGAATTGTAAAAAAAAATTACGACTATATATTAAAACTATAATAAAAAGAATGAATAATGGATCTAATAATATTCCATTACAACATATCCTTATCTACCATAATCGTTGAAAGGTATTTTCACTTCGAAAAGTCAGAACGTATTTATTAATTTTTGATTCGTTAACCAAAGTTGCCAAACTTTGAATATCGTTAGTCTCCTCGCGGGCCGTAAGAAACTACGCGGTGGGCCTCGGGTTGGCCACCCCTGCTATAGACCCTCTTCAATAAAGCAGGATGCCCGACAACATCCAGATAAAAGTAAATAAACAAATAAGTAGGTCTCTCGTCCAAAATTAAATTATGTTTAACGTAGAATTTTAGGCAAAACTGTATGCAAAGGATTGTAAAATCTTGCTTCTATGAGATTTATCATCTTTAGAACACTGGAAAAATATTTTTTTAAACACGGATTTTGAGATCTTTTTAAGATCAGATTTTGTTTAAAATGATGGGTTATTTAAAAAAAAAAGTTTTAAGAGGACAATTTTTAAAGCTTTATGAAATAAAAAATTGACTTATAGAAAATATAAATAACTGATTAAAGATTCATGTTATTCTTCTATAAATTTAATCGATTCATACGTAATATTCTTTTCTTTCTTTCTTTCTTTCTTTTTTTTTTACCCGAGATGATGACTATTCCTTTCTAACAGCAAAAAAGCGTCGACATTACATTCATAGACCACATGAAAGCGGTTTTTATTTTTATTTTCCCATCTACGAAACCAATTAAAAACAAAGGTATAAAAATTACAAAAAGGAAAATTAAATATATAAATTGTGCATTATGGGATGAAAAAAAAAAAAAAAAAGAGGAATTCATAAACAATTTGTAGGTACATTAATTAGTTTTTGGTTCCGTGTGGATAATTGAATTTCTTAAATTTGACATTTTTCTTCTGAAGCTCGTGAGTATTATACACACATATATAAATATAGTGAATTTGGTGAAATATTATTAAAGATTTTTTTTCAACGTTTTAAAAAAAAGAAGAGCAAGTTTTTAACAGTATTTAAGCTATCACCTTAGATGAGGCGATTAATGCGTATTAAACGTTAAATGTTAAAGCTAAACATTTT
Source organism: Salticus scenicus (assembly GCA_963930645.1). Classification (NCBI taxonomy): domain Eukaryota; kingdom Metazoa; phylum Arthropoda; class Arachnida; order Araneae; family Salticidae; genus Salticus; species Salticus scenicus. Next base: position 124,926,747 of record OZ005654.1, read on the forward strand.
ATATAGTATCCAATATTAATAATTCTTCAAAATATACAAATAACTGTTAAATTGAACAAAATATTAAAAGTGGCAAAATACAAAATATTACGTAAGAATCGATTAAATTTATAGAAGAATAACATGAATTTTTAATCAGTTATTTATATTTTTTATAGGTCAATTTTTTATTTCATAAAGTTTTAAAAATTGTCCTCTTAAAACAGTTAAAAATTTCTGTTAAAAAAAAATGTTTTTTTTTTTTTTTTTTTTTTTTAATAACCCTCCATTTTAAACAAAAGCTGATCTTAAAAAATCTCAAAATATGTGTTTTAAACAAATATTTTACCAAGTTTCTAATTTTTGGAATTAGAAATCTATTTTCAAAAATCATTTTAAAGTGCTATTTTTAACAAAAATTTGAAATAACTTCATCCCGAATTCACATTCATAGTCTGAGAAGAAACATGAATCAGCCACGTCATGTCGCATTTGATTTTTTTTTTTTTTTTTTTTTTTTTTTTTTTCTCTCTCCGTAAACACGTAGATGTCATCTTCTACCAGGTGATGTGACCTGGTTTTTAACCTTATTCGATTTCCTACACATTAATCTACCTACTCAAAACCTGAAGAAAATGTGAATGTTTCTCTTTTCAGATTAAAAAGGGAAATGTGTTCAATTTGCCGTTCATAATTGACGCTCTTAGTGAGAATATAATAAATAATAAGTAGAATTGTTCCCGGTGATGACACAATAGAGAAGTGAATCAGATGGTGGGATGACACAAGCCAGGGCATCATACTTAAGAGAGATAAAAGGCATTTAAAATCATCCGAAGGTTGTTTCATTCACACCTAAAGTATAGTGACATTTGAAAGAAAGTAGCACAAATAGATTCTACTCTTTTTTGCTTCTGAAGGTGTAATTAACTGCCGCCTCTCATTAACAGAGTTTTTGGTTTTTTAATTTTAGTTTAATTTTATTTTATTTTTTACGAATGCAAATAAAATCCATTACTTTATGTAAAATTTATTTAGAACTAATGATAAACGAACTATAGAACTAGGAAAATAAACTTTATTATTTTACCTAGAACTTATTTATTTTAAAATAGAAAAGATATAGAATTAATGATTTACGATGCTCTGCAATGAAGAGAAGAAAGTGAACCACATTATCAGCAAACTTTTGTTGCTTAATATGATAAGAATATCTCATTCAAAAATGAAGTTTTTCGAATTCTGATTTTTTGAATTTCATTCCTAAGACATATAAACATTTATTTTAGTAAGAGTTTTTTTTTTTTTTTTTTTATAAATTCAAATATTGTATTTCATTAAGTAAACTCAGTCTCTAACCTTCAATCTGGAAAAGAAATATTTTAATTTCTTTTACTTTTTAATTTTTAATTGCTCTCTAAAATTTAAAGCAGGAATATTCAAAGAGTAGAACTACTGAATAATAATAATAATAATAATAATAATGAATATCACAAAACTTTGTTTGTGAATGAGATATCCTTAATGGAAAACAACGAAAATCCCTTCCATTACATGGGAGGTGAAAAGAAAAGTGAATCTGACTGGACTGCTAACTATAGAGGTCTGCAGGGGCCGAATTTTTCAATTTGCTCTCGGGCAGGGCCGGGTTCAATATTTTTTGTGTGTACTCGGGCCGGACCTGAAGGAAATTTTAAGCCCGTGCCCGGCCCAGCCCGAATCTTTTTCTAAATTTCTCGTTAATCAAAGAAAAAGGAAAATGATAAAATACTTTTTCAGTCATTTATTTTACGTAATTTTACAGTCTGGTATGTCACATAAAATTTTATTTTGTTAAAAGGTGTCTGTAACAACAATTTAATTTTCTATCAGCTTGACTCTTCGCTATCTGATTTTCCGCAAATATTTTAAACATGTCTCGAAATTAATGTATTTTATTTAAAGTAATATTAGATGGTTTCTAATTCAAAATAATATGCATGTTACTACCAGTTTGCATACATGTAACAAACAAAAGAAATTAGATACGTTACTGTATATAAGGCTTTGTTTTCTATGGTCTGTAGTGTTTAGGTGGTATGGAGGCTATGAAAATCCTTCCGCTGTAACTTTTCCTCTAAGGCTTCTTTTTCTTTTCTCCAGGGCACTGGATGAAAGTAGCACCAATTTTAGCATGTGCAAAAGTACCTTTTTATTAAATATGGTTGGATTAGCATTAAAGTTTTGTTTACCGGATCACTTGAAAGATTTGGATACATCACGGTATGTAACAGGAAGTGGTTGAAAGTGTATTTTTAGTACTATTAACCATTTTAAATATCTTCCTATATTGTTTGAAGAATGCTGATATTTTCGATTTGACTTTCTGTCTGTCTTTGTGCCTTCTGTACGTCTGTAGTAATGAAATACCATTTATATATAAATATCTTGTAAACATTAAGCAGTTTTGTTAAAGAACATTCTATTGCTTAGCTATATAAAACCTCTGCAAAACGCGAAAGGCATGTATTTTTTTTTTTTTTTTTTAATTTTGTTCCCGAGATTTTACTCATCTGAAGTGCATTATCAATTTTTATAATCTTTCAAAAGAAGGATAAGGAAATACAATAGAAGCCCCTAGCTAGTGCACCAGAAGATATGGTGCATATGTATGAACTTCGAGGTTTTTGTGAATTGAAAGTCATGTGTAATGTAGAAGATTCTATTTTTGTATCAGGTCATATGCTATGACACAAAGACTCTACTTAAAAAAGAAATAAAAAATATTTGACTATTTTTTAAAAAGTGTTGAATAATTAAGCTCGTAAAAAATATTGATTTAATGGGGGGAGGGTGAAAGGGGTAATGTAGCGGTATTCTTAGATATAAAGTTTATGTGTTAAATCTCTGATCGAAGAGCTTTAATTTTTTTATTTATCACTTTTTTTTGACAAAATAGTATACGTAATTCGAATTTTTTTCTGGTCCCTTCAACTTTGAATTATCCAAGTTCTACTGTATTTTAATTTTAAGCAATACTCTACAAAAATAATTTTTTCAAACGATTAATATATTTTTCTCCCTACAACACCATAAATAAGATTTTAAAAGATACCGAAAATAGATAATAATTAATTTTATAATTTTCTTAATACATAATAACAAGAAAAAGTTTTCTTTTGTATTAAGCAAAGCCCCACTAAAATATTTTTTTTTCAATCAATTAATATATTTTGCCTCCTAACACCTCTAAAAAGAGGCAAAACACGAAACAAAAATTAAAACCACCGAAAAACATTTTTTTAAAATTACTTTTATATTTTTAACAAGTAATTTGAGAGAAGAACGTGTCTCTATCTGTATATATATATATATAAATTACGTGTCACGATGTTTGTCCGGGGTAAACTCCTAAACTAAGGAACCGATTTTAATGAAATTTTGCACACTGTGTGCAGTTTGGTCCAACTTGAGAGATAGGATAGTTTTTATCTCAATTTATTGTCACAATATTGTTTTATTGCAATTATTTGTTAATTATAGACCTTTATTAAAGTTGCTCCAAAATATCTGTGAGTTCCATTAATTTAATTGTTGCCAAAAAAAAAAAAAAAAAATACGAGTTCATTTTCTTTCGACATAAAAATAAATACATTTAATCAAACGTGAACGTTAAAAAATTATAAAAAGTTAAATTATGCATCTGACGAAAATTGACGTCATAATCAATTTAAAGATTTTATACACATTGATAAAGTGCTAATGTAGTTCTATCATAGATATAGTAATATATATAGATCTCTCATCCCCATGTTATCGTACAAAGATTTTTGATGCCGAAAAAAAAAATAATAAAAGCTTTGGAAACAGCCATTAAGTGGTATTGAAAAAAAAAGAAAAAAGAAAAGAAAGAAAGAAAGAAATATGAATTTGAAACTGTATCTGGAGTCTTCCATTCCCCTTTAACAAATAAATTATTCATAAATTTTATTTGCTAAAATATTAGTATGTATTCCCGTGTGTATTCACTCGGGGAAAGACGGCCATATTTTGGTAAAAACGTCGTCTTTTCCCAAATGAAAAGGAATAACTTTTTTCTCCCCAATGATCACTCTATTCTATATATGCTATACTATATCTATGAGTTCTATACGCAAGCGAAGTGTGACTCACTGACCGTCTGTGCAGCCAAGAAAAAGATTTCCTATGTTAATTGCCCACTGGATTTTTTGTAAGAAATTATTAAAAATCGAGGAAATTTATTTACCGATTTTAATCCTTATATTTGGGTATAGATATGTATTAGTTATCGCGGGTGTTAGATTGAATTATTTTGCTGTCAAATTGACAAAATTTTAATTTTAAATTTCAAAACTCTGTCGCCCTTGGCTTTTTTTATTATTATTATTATTATTTGGCGATCAAAAGCGTAACACGAAAATATACATGCCAGATGTATGCATTGTACGAAATGTAATATGTATTATTCATTGTACGTATGTATGACATGTAATATGTATTGTACGAAATATTGTTTCATATTATTCATTACTCTTTTAATATAAGTTGTTAAAATAACCATGATTTTTGAAAGGAATTAAATATTTTCGCCAGATAATTTGGCGATATTCTTTTTTTTTCGCCAAGGATGACAGAAATGAAATCTATTCCGCTGCAAAATATTTATATCTTACATCAGATATTTTCTATAGACATTTGAAAACAAATTTGACTTCAAACTATGATAGAATATTTATAATTTTCCTTTTAATTAGTATATTATTAGTATATTAAAATTTAAAAGCATGGTATATAAAAAGTTTTTTTTTTTTTTTTTTTTATCTTATAATTATTCTTATCTTAATCCTCAATGTTTCCCATCTTTATTAACTTGAATTTAGTATTAAAATTTTAACATACTCAAAAACCTCTCATCACTTCGGTAAAATACACTAAACTTTTCCAAAATCTTTTTCTATTTAAAATGATACATGTATTTACTTTAAATGTCCAATATTTCATAAGATTTCCAATTTTAAAGTTTTAAAATATTTATCAAATTTACTTATTTTTCTGGTTTAGCCTTATTGTTTTCCTTTTTATAACTACAGCTGTTGCCCTCTTTAAAATATTTAAAATGATGAGGTCATTTTATAGTAAAATTATTCATTATAGCATATATTATATTTCACTCCTCCATAAAAATTGATTTTAAAATCGTCTGTTTCTTTTATACTTTTATTTTAATAGAATATTAATAGAATGTAATTTATATATTAGTCATTTTAGCAATTTTATCCAAAGTAGCATTAGAAATAATATATATCACTTCTCCATTAAAATTTATAGGACCCTACAATAAAATTAATTTGTGCTTAATATCAACACTACGAAAATTTTTATCAATCGCTTCCAAATTTTGACCTAAGTTTCAAATCTCAACCCTGTCGGTTTTTACATCGGCTACAACGTTTTCGTCTTTGTTCGTAAATAATAATTTGACTGTACTAAATAGTTTACAGCCGTATAATTCAACGTATAACATAGTCACAGCAACGCGTGGCCGGGTCTGCTAGTTATTTATAGAATATTTTATATCAATAAAAATATTTTATATCATTTTATATTTATGAGAAAAAAGTTGCTTTGGGCTTTATAATAGGACTCTGGAAGGAGTCAGGAAAAAAAGGGATAACTAAAATAATAAAAAAATAATTCTAAAATGTAAAGGTACAAAGGCAACTTTTCCGCATTATTATTAATTCAATTATGAAGGGGGGGGGGGGGGGGGAATCAGTCCGTCTAAATATGTGCATGTGCGTATGCGTGTAAATTTATTTTATGTTACTTTATTTTTTATTAGATGTAAAAAACATAACCTGATCAAAACTAAATAAATTACATTAAGGAGGACGGGAATTCTATAAAGCCATACCTGTGTGATATTTATTCAAACTGGTAAATAAAAACGCAATTTTGAAATTAATTAAAGCTTTTTTACAAAATTAAATATGTATCACTATGTTTAAATTGAATTTGCTTATCAAAGCTACTACAAATGAAAGTAAAAGGTTGAAATACATGTAATTTCGGTACATAGTCTGTTATGTTCCGTTGATTAAGTTACATTTTCTCTTGCATATTTTATTACATTTGTTTGTATTTTCGGTGGCCGAAACGTCAGTGGAGGCCCTCTGTTGAGACTCAAAAATATTTTGGGTTCCGTCTGTTTGTGTGTATGTGTGTTTGTCGCGCGATAGCAGCCGCAAAAATCCCACTATTGACTTGAAATTTGGTACACATGTTCATGATTCCCACGAAATCAGCTGTATAGTTTTGGGTGTGCATTTCATTTGTAGTTCGTTTACAGGGACACGCCAAAGTTTTTCTTGTTATTATGGCCTATGGGAAGAATTTGTATGTACCGCAATAGCGGCCGCAAAAATTACACTATTCACTGGCAATTTGGTACATATGTTCATGAGCTCAACAAAAATCGCTGCATAGTGTTAGGTGTGTATTCCATTTGTCGTTCGTATATAGGGGCACGCCAAAGCGTTTCTTATCATTACGGCCTATGGGAAGAATTTGTATGTACCGCAATAGCGGCGCAAAAATCTTTCGATTGACTTGCAAATTGGCACACACGCTCAAGATTTGCATAGAAATAGCCGTATAATTTTTTTTTTTTTTTTTTTTTTTTTTTTTTTGGCCTATATTATTTATAAACTCTGTACAGGGACACTCTAAAATTCTTAACATTACGGCGTGTGGGGGTGAATTTCGTTTAAACGCATTTTAACATCATTACTTTGCAATCAACAAAATGAAATTAGCGTACGTGAGTAAGATGTTTAAATTTATGCTGTTTGAAGAAAATGTGCTCTTAGGCTTTCTAATTAATCTACAGGACCTTACAAAAGTGTTCTGACAGTGATATACGCAGCATGAAACTAGTTAATGCCCTCTCGTTTGCTTTGTCGTGGAAACATATATGTTTCCAAGTTCGGACGTAGTAATGTATCAAAACCTGATGATTAATTTGTAATAACTCGGTATATACGGCAGAGCCTCGATTATCCAAGCCTTGATTAACCTAGGTAATCTCAAAAATGCCATGTCCCGGTTGAGACGTGGCCCTTGAGTAATGGTGTGAAAAACTTTGATTGTACAGTACTGTTTTTTTATAATTCATGTATGCATGTACTGTATTGTATTTTTAACTGATTACATTAAAAAAAATCTGGAGTGACTCCACTCGACTTTCCAAACATTGAGTAATTAACAGTTTTGTAGATAAAGTAAAGAAAGAGGAGTAGTTAAACAAACAAAAGAGAGAAAACCATAATAGAGTGTTTGAGTATTTTTCTCCATCTATTACACGATGTTTTGTTTAACGCTACTGAACTTTGAGCCCATAGATCATAATGATAAAGAATTTTTCGTTGTGTCCCTGTAAAAACCTATAAATGCTAAATTCACCAAAATGCTTATAGTTAGTGCAACAGTGATTTATAATACTCATATAAATTTTCAGCTCAATTCAATAAGGCGTTTAGATGCTATCGTACTTTTAAAAATTTAGTCCCATAGGCCATAATGATAAAGAATTTTTCTTTGTGTCCCTGTAAAAAAACTGTAAGTGCTAGATTCACCAAAGTCTATACAGTTAGTTAAACTGTGATCTATAACATGTGTACAAATTTTTTGCTCAGATTAATAAGGCGTTTAGGCGCTATCACACTTTTAAAAATTTGGCCCCATAGGCATAATGATAAAGAATTTTTCTTTGTGTCCCTGTAAAAAAAACTATAAGTGCTAGATTCTCCAAAATCTATACAGATTGAGTATTTGTGACCTATAATATGTGTATGAATTTTTTGCTCAATTGAATAAGGCGTTTAGATGCTATCGCACTTTTAAGATTTTGCTCCCATAGGCCATAATGATAAAGAATTTTTCTTTGTGTCCCTGTAAAAAAACTATAAGTGCTAGATTCACCAAAATCTATAGGGTTCGTACTATGGTGACTTACAATATGCGTACCAACTTTCAGGTTAATTGAACAAAGCGTTTAGACGCTAGCGTGTTCACTCACAGTCATACACACATACACACATACACACATACACACACACATACATACATCATCGTAAAAATAGTGAAAACGGACTCAGGGCACCTCAAAACGTATAGAAACATCAAAATCTCGAATTCGGATTTTTGACATGATTACAATACTTTCCTCACTATAGTGTTCGGAAAGTAAAAATGGCATATTTTCACTATCGGCTATATAAAGATATCGTGATTTACGAAAATCAGCTTTTAAAGTATTGCAACCTTTATCAATTAGGCTAAACTAGCAAAGCCCCAGTTCGGGAACGAACCGAATTCCGAATGCGGGAAAAATTTCAAAATCAAACTTGAAATGCACATAACTCGTGCTGATGCTGCCTACGTGCCTATAGATCAAAGTTTCTTAATGAAACCATTTTTTAATTCATGAAATCAATGAAGGTCAACGAAGGTTTCTCTCGCTTTGCTGGTCACTATATTTAAAGGAAACTCTTTTCTATATCGCTTTACAATCAAAAATAAAATTTAAAGAAATCATGAAATTGTTTTAAAGCCTGTTTTGTTTCCCTGCTGCCTTCGGCAGCGGCCCACTCCTTTGCAGACTCTTGGGTGTCTGTCCATATTGCCTGTGACAATAGCTTACCAGTGGCTTCCATTTGGGTGCTTATCAGATGAAAGTTTCGAAACAGACAGCATCGAAAAAATTTTTATTAAAAAAAAAATAATATATATATAATATATATATATATTAATTTTGCAAAAAATACCACCTTTCTTAACAGTAATTTTTTTTTCTTTAATTAAAATATTCAAAACTATTATATACTACAATATTCAAAACTTATCAATATGCATTAGTCAATTTAATGTGGTAAGTCAAAACACAAATTTAACGAACCCTATGTTTTAGGAAGTGCATCAGCCAAGATGTACTATGCCTAATGGTCCAGACCTTTTTTTTAATCGGGCCCTTAATACAGAGCTTTTGTTCATTCACTAGTATATTGTGTATTTAAAAATAAGATTCCTATTCAGAATCGAAAATAAAGAAGAATTTATTATGTTCCAATAGAATTTCAATAATTTTGACTTTCTCGTGTGCTGTGCTTGTTGTGGCCTAAATCAAATTAATTAGTAAGTTTTTGTTAACTGTTTTATTTATGTCACTGTATTTCATGTACACTACTTCATTATTCACTTCATTATCACACTATTTCATTATCACTACTAATAGAGTGAAGTTACTTTATGTTTTAGGCTGAAAAATTTGTTTTACATATCTATACTAATATTTATAAATGCGAAAGTTTGGATGTATGTTTGTTACTCAATCACGTCACAACGGCTAAATGAATCTGTATAAAATCTGGTACAGAGATTGATAATAGTCTGGAATAGGACATAGGCTACTATTTATGCCGGAAATTTGATTAGATCTTTTAAAATTAATTAAAATATGAAAATAATAAACTGGTAATTGCCTTAATATAAGCCGTTTAAATTTTTAATTGTTGCCAAAAAAGTTTGAGGTATTTTTATTTAATTATTTTTCGAACATAAAATGAAATATGCTTTCAAGTGGAAAAAAAAAATGTTAAATTGAAAATGAGAAAATGACGTCTTTATAACTTTAAAATAAAATAATAATAATACAAATCTAGCATGTTTCTTCTGAATTTTATTTCATAGCATTTTTTTTATATACCTCAATTATATATATATATATATAATTATAAAATAATAAAAGACAATAAAAAAGGTGGCGGTTGGGTGGGCAGATGTTTGATTACGGAGGTGGGGTGGTGTTGTAAGGCTGGATGGTTGGGTGGGTTTGTGAAATTAAATAAAAAAAAAAAAGTAGAAGGCTTGTTGCATTTGCTTTGTATTACTATGCAAACTTTCATTTTCCAATAAATTTTCAGTTTTTTCCTTTTTGAGTTGTCAACTATTTAATGTTCTAATTATACTGTTAAACACAATGTGATCAATCGGTGAATTTCATTGTGGCTTCGTGGTTTCATTGTTGTTCATCTGCTTTGAAATTTTGCATTTTTAAATCCATATGGTTCCTGTTCTGGTTGTGGCAGGCTGGGGGAGTGTTGCCGGCGTAAAACTAGTGTAACCCCACAGGCAAGTCACAAGTCTTGCCGCCTGCCTCCTTCTTCCTATCTTGTGTTTCTTGAGTTGTTTTTTCATTAGTTTTGATAAGTTTATGGTTTTAAGTTAAGATTTGTTGTTTTACTTTATTCATTCAGTTTTTTTTTTTTTTTTTTTTTTTTTTTTTTTTGCAGGCTGTTAATTAATAGATCTCGTTTCTTTACATAAATGTATTTCATCCACTGATATATATATATTTTTTATCTTATTGGTCATTGGTGTTACAGTGATCTTGTATCTGTTGCTTGGCTTCTACTATGCTTAATAGATCATCTTTATTATATATATATATATATATATTTAGCACGGATGAATCACGCTTGGCATAAAAGCTAATTCAGCATTATATTAAAGGTATTTACTTATTGATAATTCTGGACAATTTTTTTAATTTTGATGCTGAAGTAGATCGGACATTTTTCACCAAGGACAACCACTTAAAGCCAAGTAGCACATAAAAATATAACTAGATTATAAAATATTAAAAAAGAAAGAAAGAAAAGAAAAGATAGAAAGAAATAGGAACAATAATCGCATAAATTATAATTTGGTCTAAAACGGCGACAAAATTTCAAAAGTCGCCAAGGGGAGCTATATTAAGGCTGTACCATGATCAGGTTTACATATTAATTAATTAATTTATTTTTCTATATACCAACTACTATTAACTAAGCATGAAGTATATATAACCAAAAAATAAAATAATAATAATAATTGTCTCATGCCATAGAAGTAGCCGATCATACCATATTGTAATATTATATTTGGCTTGAAATTGCTGTCATTTTATGATTGATCGATTAATTCAAATAAATATAGGAAATAACTTGAAAGCAAATATTATATACATCACGTATAATGTTGTTCATATGTAACTGGGATTCAAATATAAAAGGGCTACTTCAAATTTATCAAAACTGTCATATATGATAAGCGCCCAAATGAAAGCTCACGGGTAAGCCATTATCGCAGGCAATAGGGACAGGCACTGGAGACTGCGACGACAAACAAATCGCTGCCGAAGGCGCTGGGAACCCAAAGTGAGCTTTTGAGCAATTTCAGTATTTTTTTCTTTTTTTTTGGTTTTTCATAAAGCTATATAGAAAAGAGTTTCCTTTAAATATAGTGACCATCGAAGCGGGCAAAGCCTGCTAATTTGTTATATATTTTTTTAACATTTCCACAAAAACACTTATGGAGCATCTTCTCAAACTGATTGGGTGTCACCCCTGTGAGGGTGACACCCGGGTCAGACCACCCCTGCCGCCCCCACCTAGCTACGCCACTGACACTATGTTTTTATTCTTACATTATTTTAGAACTTAATTCTAAAAATTAAAACTGTGGACCCTGACAAATTATAATCCTATGCAATGACACAATCTATGTTTGGAATGTTTATCGCTTCTTGTCGTATGAGATTAAAATTACCCTACTACAAGAAACCCAGTGACAGAAAAGTTTGTAGATGTCTGCAACAGGTTTTTAAAACTTCATAATCTGTCTGTGAAATTTGCATGTAGTCAGGGGTGAAAATGGCTTACACTCAAAAAGCTTGAAAGATGATAGCAGCAACATGTGTGGGGGGGGGGGGGGGGGGGGGCTTAACAACAGTGGTGATTTCATGCAACAATACAATACATAATACAATTTTACTATAGAACAATTTAGTATACACAATTATCAAAGAATAAGATTAATTCAATTAAATATTTTATAGCAATGTTTGACACAACACAATAAAAATAATTATAAATAATGAAAGTGTTAGTTTTAGTTTTGATACAGAAATTTTTATAAGTGAATTTTGAAGTGGAGGAGAAGTTTTGGAGCAGTTTTAAATGAAATTAGCACTTCTCTATATTCCCGTAGAATCTCAGTAATAGGTAACAGGATACAGGTAACGCAAGTATAACGAGGGATATCTAGGCTCCTAGGTCGCCTTTGTTAAGCACTGTTTTGTGTGTTCCTACCAAAGCACCTATAGGGGGCTCTAGAGTTCCTAACAGAGAGCGTCTAACACGTCATACACCGGTAACGCATTGTCGTGGGCGAAAAATGTCCGTAAATTGCAGACAATTTTTTATGACTACAGACAAAAACAGTCTGAAAGTTATGGACAATTTTTGCTTATTAGTACAGACAAAGAGTGTCCGAAAGTTGCAGACGAATTTTTTTATTAGTACAGACAAAAACTGTCTGCAAGCCGTTTTTCTGTGTCCACGACTATGTCGCCGTGTCACGTGTTTCTGCCACTGGGACAAGAAAGATATTTTAAAATAACATTTGTCAAATAGTGTATTTTTAAATTTTTTGAATATTTTTCTCAGATAAATTAAACACAAAAAATTGAAAGAATAAGCTATAACTTGCAAAAGTAAATGCTAAGAATTGGGCGAGTATTTAAATTCAGATTACAGTCTACACCATAGATTAATTCAGATATTTTAAAATGGTACCGCTTTTGTAAATTTATAAAATAATTTGTGAAAAATCAAGTAAGTTTGTGAAAATTGATTACGTTTCCAAACAATTAACCAAAATTCACAAAGCAGTTTATTTAATTTTAAAATACATTTAAAGGCATCAAAACATAGCATTGGAAAGGGTTGCCAAAAGCTAAAATAAGTTTAAAGAGGGCCACTGGATACTGTGCCCAGCCAAATTAGTCAAGAGTCAGGTCTAAGACCTTTTTTAATATATTTAATGAAATCTTGTTTTATAAAAATAATGATCCTTTCACAAAATTTTTTACACATTTTTGAAAAGCAGTTTAAAACATTGCCTGTACTAGTTTCTACCAAATATTATTATATAGAGTAAATGCTAAGCTAAACGGCTTTACAAGATTTTTTTTTCCTATAAAAATATTTTTTTTTAAACTGTTCTAATAAATTACTGTTCCTGCTATCTTGTGTTTTGTTCTGAACACTTTCAAGTTTCATTGTTTTAATTTATTGTGATATGTAAGTTTCTAGAATTTGTCCGTTTAAGAAATGTGCGTTTTTGGGAGAAGACTGTATTTTGAAAAATACTGTTTAGTAGAAAAATTAAATAAAACGATAATAATAAAAGAGAAAATTTATTTATTTTTTGTTAAAAACATACAGAATCAGAGTTAAAACATTACTGTCATTATTACCATTAGATTATAGGCCCATACAAGCACTAGAAAAATATGTTCGTAGAAATTAATTTACAGTCGAAACAGTGTAACGCACAGTAGAAATAGTGTATGGCAAAAATAAGTTTTAACAATAAGTGCACTCGGAATTTAAAATGACAAAAATGAAAACATTTTAAAACGTAACAAACATTTTATTCATTAACTTACCTTGATAATTAAAATGTTACCTGATCGCAAGACCACGTTTCGCTTATCAGGCGAGGCGGCATCCATCTTTCTCCTTGATGATCTTGTAAACAAACAGCGCTCGTTGCCATATCTGTTTTTCAAAATACTGCAATCTGCTAAACAAGAAATAGATATATTCTTTCAAGTTGAGATTGAGTAGATTTTACATCGTAAGATAAACGATAGCTTGATAAATCAATTAATATTTGTATGAGGATATATTAAAAAATGTTTAACCAATATTAATAAAAAATCTTAAATCGTATATTTTGTAATGGAGGCTTTTATGATGTTGCTGAAATATACAGTTTGAAGGAATTTTAATTTTTTTAATATTTATTAATGTAATATTGCACGGTTTAGCAAAGGTATTTATTGAATTCAAGGTCATTGCGTTTAATCTCTATGAGGTAGATATTTTTCAGTGTCCCAATTTTCCGAGGACTGTCCCCAATTTCAAAAGAAAATAATTTCAATAAATTATACTTTTATAATTTGTACTGGAATACATAGAAAATAGTTTTGTGTTGACCATAATAAACTAATTTCACAATATTTCAAAAGACTTCTAAAGGTTTATATTATTATTATTATTATTATTATTATTATTATTATTTTCTTCAAAAGAAGATTAGTAAAAATTTTCAACTCTTGGTTTTTGATGAGTCTCGAGCACGATTTAACTTTTTATACTTTCTTCTGTACATCTAAGAAGAAAATGATGGATTCGTGAAAGTTTTCGAACTCTAGTTAAAAAAAAAAAAAAAAAATTACATGTTTCGTGAGGTCCTTAACACACTTTGACCATTTTTAGAAAGTCTGTCTGTCTGACTGTGTGCTAGGGTGTAGCATAGGACAAAATTTCACATAAATATGTACATAATGAGAATTACTTTTATGAAGTGATTGTGAAATTATTAGGAATTATTGATAACTGTAAGAAAAGGTGTGTACACATTAGAACATCTCCCTGGGAGAAAATATTCCCCAATTGGTGTAAATATTCAGTATGAATATCTTTCAAAAGAACTCGTCATTATTTTTGAAAAGAATGGTTGAACCATAGATCTGTGTTCATTTAAAACAAAGTTATCGATTTTTTTCGAGTAATATATTCGAGTTGAATAGTTGTTGAGTCATAATCTTAGACTCATGCTCTTTTTATGCAGTAAGCTGATGATAAAAATTAGCAACAAAACTAAATATATATATATATATATCAGAAATCTAACTGTGTGCTTCGATAATTTTTCTTCCGTCTATAAATTTTGAGTTCTGGTATCATTTTCCCCTCCAAGTGATGATAGGGAATATCGTCTGAAAGGGGTGTGGGGGTTAAAAGAAATGTGCTTTTTGGAGGAATGCTTCACAACTTCTAAAAGGATGTTTAGCATGGCAATCTGTATACACTGAAACGGAAGATACAGATTTTTAAATTATTTGAACCATTATTATTATTTTTTACTTTCTTCTATATGCAATATAAAGAAAGTATTGGATTCGTGAAAATTTTCGACCTCCGTTTTTTGATGGATTTACACGTTTTGGGATGTCCAGAACACGAATTAATAGTTTTTAGAAAATGTCTGTCTGTCTGTATCACTTTTTTGTGGACGCTGTATCTCACGAACCAATGAAAGAAATTTAACCAAACTTGGTATTTAGTTGCACCCTGACATGAACTGGTGCTGATTAGATTTGGGGATCAATTGCTCAACAGGTGGCACTGTGATCGCATTTTATGCAAACCTTTAACATGGCAGTATAGGACAAAATTTCGTATAAATGTGCATAATGAGAGTTATTTTAAACTTTTGTGATTGTAAAATTAATATGAATTATTGATAATAGTAGTAGTTAACTAGGAAAAAAATTTTGTGCATGTGGGGGCATCGGTTAGCCCTCCCCCCCTGGAGGGGGGAAGTAACCCCTGGGGGTAAAGTTTCAAGATGGGTATCTTTCGAAAGGTCTCGTCAATACCTTTAAAACGAATGGTTGAACTAGAAAACTGTGATAATTTAAAACAAAGTTATCGATTTTTTTTTTACTTTTAACGAAAAAAACTTAGAAAAAAAAAATCGTATATATACATATATATATTTTTTTTTAACGAAATTTAATCAAATTTGGTATTTAGTTGGTTCCCGACATAAACTGGTGCTGATTACATTTGGGGATCAATAGCTCAATAGGTGGCGCTGTGATCGCATTTTTTCTAAAATTTTAACATGGCAGTAGGACAAAATTTCGTATAAATGTACATAATGAGAGTTATTTTTAACTTATGATTGTAAAATTAATCTGAATTATTGATAGTAGTAGTAGTTAACTAGGAAAAAAATTCGGTGCATGTGGGGACATCGCTTCCCCCCTGGGGGGGGGGGTTACATTTTCAAGATAGGTATCTTTCGAAAGTTCTCGTCAATACCTTTAAGAGGGGACAATACCTAATCTCGCCGGCAGCCTTTGCCCATGTTATTCTATGGGAAAATTTGTTGCTACAATTACACATTACCTAATGAATATTTTTAAATTCTGTTTTCGCAGTCAGAAAATTCATAACCGTTAAATGAGTACTCATTTTTGAAAAATTCATTTTTTTTAAATTTTTACATTTTAACTTTGAGTGCAAAAATGCGATTTTTCACAAAATGCATTTTTCTCATTTCCTAATCGCAAAATGAAATACTAAAATTTTAAAAAATCAATTTTTGGAAAACAAGTACTAATTTAACGCTTATGAATTTTCTAAATGTGAAAACAGAATTGAAAAATATTCATTAGGTAATGAGTAATTATGTAAACAAAATTTCCCATAGAAATAACATGGGCGAAGGCTGCCGGCGAGATTAGGTATTGTCCGCTCTTAAAACGAATGGTTGAACTATAAATCTGTGATAATTTAAAACAAAGTTATCGATTTTTTTTACTTTTAACGAAAAAAAAAAAAAAACTTAGAACAAAAATCGTAATTTTTCTTTCTTTTTTTTTTTTTTTTTTTTTTGTTACTGAGTGAATTTGTATAGGAAAATATAGAAGAAAGTCTTGTGGTGGCCACAACATACTAGTTTATCTTGTGATTGTAAAATAATTATGAATTATTGATAATAGTAGTAGTTAACTAGGAAAAAAATTCTGTGCATGTGGGGGCATCGCTTCCCCCCTGGGAGAGAAGTACCCCCCCCCCCCCCCACACCGAGGGGGGGGGGGTAAATTTTCAAGATGGATATCTTTCGAAAGGTCTCGTCAATACCTTTAAAAAAATGGTTGAACTATAAATCTGTGATAATTTAAAACAAAGTTATCGATTTTTTATACTTTTAACGAAAAAAAAAAAACCTTAGAAAAAAAATCGTAATTATTATTATTATTATTATTATTATTTAATATTGTTACTGAGTGACTTTGTATAGGAAAATATGGAAGAAAGTCTTGTGGTGGCCACACAACGTACTAGTTTTTTCCGGACTTGGAAATAATTAATCAATTTTGCAAAACCAATGCATATTCCCCAAATCCAATTTTATTTCAATCTTCTTGAAATTTTTAAATTCTGTTTTATAATAAAATGTCAATAAAAAAAATGGAATATTTTAAAATTTCGATCAAAACTTCGCATTTTATTCGAATATTGCAGTTTTGTTAACGTTATACCAGACACAAGGTAAAATTGTGTTTAAAAATACATAAGAGGCTTAGTTATTAAAAAATCTTAATGAAACTTCTTGTTTTATTTGCTATCGTGGAAAGAAGCCGAAATATAAATTTTGTGATACTGAACCTGATTTCCCATTCCCCCCCAAGAGGGGATGGGGGGCTGAGGGTCATGAGTTTTTTTTTTTTTTTTTTTTTTTTTTTGGAAGAATACTTCATTGCGTTTAAAACAATTCATAGCACGTGATTCTGCGTGCTTTGAAACGGGAGATACAGATTTTTAACCTTTTTTTTTTTTTCGGGACTTGGAAAAAGAAATGAACAAAATTTGCAGCTATCGTTTTTTCTACTGATACCAATTGGGATCAATAGCCTACCGATCGAATTTCTACTGATGTATGTAAAGATCGATTGATATCGATTGAGGATATAATCAATAGGTTACAGACGTCAATAGCTTCTATTGATAGCGGTAGGGAAATCCATAGAAATAATTTCATATCAATAAAAATCTACTGATATCAATAGCCTACTGATCATATTTCTAATGATGTCAGTAAAGGTCTATTGATATCAGTTGAGGATATAATCAATAGGTTACAGATATCAATAGCTTCTATTGATAGCGATAGGGATATCCATAGAAATCAATTCATTCCAATAGAACTCTATTGACGCCGATAGATTTTTGTATTGATCTCTATGGACCATTTTTAGTAGGGACGTAATCAACCAAACTATGTTAAATTTGGAACAATTATTAATGAAAAGCCCAAATTTAGCTGAATAGTTTTTACTGGTGTATACAATGGTGTTGATTCGTTTACAGGAACACAGAAAAGAATTTCGTGACATTAGAGCCTATGGACATTTTTCTATTTAAGCGGATGTTATTGTGTTTATGCTTCATTGAAAAGAATGGAATTAACATACATTGTAAAGATGCTTAAAAGCATGTTTACTCTTAAAAAATACATGCATAGACTAAATAATTTATTTATGGGACCACACAACGTACCGATGACGTTCTGTCATCATCCAGATGATGTCAAATTAGTCTGAAAAAATAATAAGTTATAATTAAGTAAGTGTATTCTTATTATTGCCGTATATAATAATTGTGGCTACTTTTACAGGATACATAAAAGAAATTCGTACTATTATGTTCTTTAGTCGTTATTTCTTAAAAGTGTATTTCAACATGGTTACATGCCCATTAAATATAATGGAATTTTACTGGAAGTGCAAAAGCACATTTTTCGGTGGAAAAGTGTGGGAATAGAATTGATAATTAGTTTACAGAGTTACGCAAAACTATTTCGATATGCTATGTAATCTTTTTGCATGAAATTTGGTACAAATATTTAAAAATTTCAGGGAAATAATACAAGACTGTCAGTTATTAAGAACACATATATATAATATACAGATAGGTATAGAAAGGCAGATAAAGAGGGGTGTTGAGGGGGGTGGTAGCCCCTTCAAGAACGCATCTGTTTATGTAGCAAGTCAATCGAATCAATGTATACATTATATAATAAGGAATAAATAAAAATGACCTGTTGAATAATGTGTGATGAAAATAGGACGTTGAGGTTCCTGATCTGCAGATCGACTAGTTATTACACTTTTAAAATCAAAAAATATTTCTATCCTGAGCTATCCAATCTATCCTAGCTATAGAGAATGGTAAGAGTGCAGTGCACACACATTTTTTACTTTCTTCTATATGTAATATAGAGAAAGTATTGGATTCGCGAAAATTTTCGAAGTCCACTTTTTGATGGATTTACATGTTTTGGGATATGGAGAACACGAATTAATAGTTTTTAGAAAATGTCTGTCTGTCTGTCTGTCTGTCTGTATCATTTTTTTGTGGACGCTGTATCTCACGAACCAATGAATGAAATTTAACCAAACTTGGTATTTAGTTGCACCCTGACATAAACTGGTGCTGATTAGATTTTGGGATCAATCGCTCAATAGGTGGCGTTGTGATCGCATTTTATGCAAATTTTTAACTTGGCAGCCTAGGACAAAAATTCGTATAAATGTGCATAATTAGAGTTGTTTTAAACTTGTGATTGTAAAATTAATATGAATTATTGATAATAGTAGTATGTAACTAGGAAAAAAATTTTCTGCATGGGGGGGCATCGCTTCCCCCCCCCTAGGGGAAAAATACCCCCCCAGGGGGGGTAAATTTTCACATTGGGTATCTTTCGAAAGATCAGGTTGATAATAGTAGTAGTTAACTAGGAAAAAATTTTTGTGCGGGGGAAGTTCCCACCCGGAAGGGGCAAAATTTCAAGATGGGTATCTTTCGAAAGATCTCGTCAATATCTTTAAAAAGAATGGTTGAACGATAAATCTGTGATAATTTAAACCAAAGTTACCGATTTTTTTAACTTTTAACAAAAAAAAAAAAGAAAAATATCGCAATTTTTTTTTTTTTTTTAACGAAATTTAACCAAACTTGGTATTTAGTTGGTCCCCGACATAAACTGGTGCTGATTATGTTTGGGGATCAATAGCTCAACAGGTGGCGCTGTGATAGCATTTTATCTAAATTTTTAACATGGCAGCATAGGACAAAAATTCGTATAAATGTGCATAATTAGAGTTGTTTTAAACTTGTGATTGTAAAATTAATATGAATTATTGATAATAGTAGTATGTAACTAGGAAAAAAAATTTCTGCATGGGGGGGCATCGCTTCCCCCCCTGGGGGGGAAGTACCCCCCCCGGGGGGATAAATTTTCAAGATGGGTATCTTTCGGAAGGTCTCGTCAATACCTTTAAAACGAATGGTTGAACTATAAATCTGTGATAATTTAAAACAAAGTTATCGATTTTTTTCACTTTTAACAAAAAAAAAAAAAAAAAAAAAAAACTTAGAAAAAAAAAAATCGTACTTTTTTTTTTTTTTTTTTAATATTGTTACTGATTGAATATGTATAGGTAAATATAGAAGAAAGTCTTGTGGCGGCCACAACATACTAGTTTTTTTTTTTTTAACGAAATTTAACCAAACTTGGTATTTAGTTGGTCCCCGACATAAACTGGTGCTGATTATGTTTGGGGATCAATAGCTCAACAGGTGGCGCTGTGATAGCATTTTATCTCAATTTTTAACATGGCAGCATAGGACAAAAATTCGTATAAATGTGCATAATTAGAGTTGTTTTAAACTTGTGATTGTAAAATTAATATGAATTATTGATATTAGTAGTATGTAACTAGGAAAAAAATTTTCTGCATGGGGGGGCATCGCTTCCCCCCCTAGGGGGGAAATACTCCCCAGGGGGGGGAAATTTTCACATTGGGTATCTTTCGAAAGATCAGGTTGATAATAGTAGTAGTTAACTGGGAAAAACGTTTTGTGCATGTGGGGGCATCGGTTCCCCCCCCACCGGGGGGGGGAAGTTCCCACCCGGGGGGGCAAAGTTTCAAGATGGGTATCTTTCGAAAGATCTCGTCTATACCTTTAAAACGAATGGTTGAACGATAAATCTGTGATAATTTAAACCAAAGTTATCGATTTTTTTTACTTTTAACAAAAATATCGCATTTTTTTTTTTTTTTTTTAACGAAATTTAACCAAACTTGGTATTTAGTTTGTCCCCGACATTAGCTGGTGCTGATTATGTTTGGGGATCAATAGCTCAACAGCTGGCGCTGTGATAGCATTTTATCTAAATTTTTAACATGGCAGCATAGGACAAAAATTCGTATAAATGTGCATAATAAGAGTTGTTTTAAACTTGTGATTGTAAAATTAATATGAATTATTGATAATAGTAGTATGTAACTAGGAAAAAAATTTTCTGCATGGGGGGGCATCGCTTCCCCCCCTGGGGGGGATAAATTTTCAAGATGGGTATCTTTCGAAAGGTCTCGTAAATACCTTTAAAACGAATGGTTGAACTATAAATCTGTGATAATTTAAAACAAAGTTATCGATTTTTTTCACTTTTAACAAAAAAAAAAAAAAAAAAAAAAAAAAAAAAATCGTACTTTTTTTTTTTTTTTTTTTTTTTTTTAAATATTGTTACTGATTGAATATGTATAGGTAAATATAGAAGAAAGTCTTGTGGTGGCCACAACATACTAGTTTTTCTTTTGTTTTTTTATAATAAGTGCAAGAAAATTTCTACAATTAAAAATACGTTGAGACTTCCAGTACGAGCATTTCGCTTAGAACAGTTATTTTTAGTTTTAGTGACCATATGACATTAACGCTTTATGTATTTATATCCAAAATAGTTTGATAAAAAATTTCCAAAATAAAACATCATTTAATTTGCAAAAACTTATGAATTTATCGCTAAGTTATAATGAGTTTTTCTGTAGTCGAAACAATTGTATAAACTATATAAATTTCAAAATTTTACTCGATTTAATTAAGATTTTATCCCTAGGACTAAAAAAAATTATATTATTTATAATAAACAAATCACCTGAACTATATTGCAATTCATTAAAAATGTTACGTGTGAAAAGAAACGTAACATCAAAATTTTGTTTCTTGTATATATACGGTGTCTTATTGAATATGAAGGGTGATACGTCAACGGAGTCCAACAGATATTCATAAAAGGTGAATTTTATTACTCCACATTATCAGAGGGGATTTTATGAATATAGCGTCATGGGATAATAACGCAATTGAATATATATATTTTTTTGTCATCAAATTTTTAAAAAAAATTTCTAAGCTACACTGCGAAAAATAGATATATTATAAAACCAATAAAAGTTTTATTGATAAAATAATTTTACAAATTATTTAACTGCCAAATTATAAAATCAAATTCATCCTCGAACTTAAAATTTTTTTTAACATATTTAATTTTCCTCAGCGTGGCATTCTGAATTAAATATATTTATTTATTTATTTTTCTAATTCTGGTACTTTTTCAAACAGAAAGCATCATTTTTTCTGAAAATAAATAAATAAATAAATTAAGGTAATATTTTGTAATATTTTTTTAAAGATATCTTGCTGCATTCGGAGATCTGTCAAAATAAATGTCAAAATACTCGTCTCGATCACATCTGTCAGAATCTGTCAATGACTCAAGCTGCCTGAGCCATCTTATACATATTATATTCAGCGCTTAGCTAAGGCAAGGACATACGGAGCACTAGCTCCAGACCCCTACGTCTCAATAGACCCCCAAATTAAATGTTAAACTTACTTCGATGCCTTTATTTGGTTTTAAGCTTAAACAAAAAAAAAAAAAAGTGTAAAAGGGCTTCTGAAGAAGTGTCTGTCCCAAGCCTCCACTTTAGTTAAGTCTGGCCCTGAACGTAATGGTAGAAAAAGATAATTAAAATTGCAGATACTTTAGGTGAATGGGGTATACAGAACCGTCACTTTAGATAGCAACAAAAATTCTGATGTGGATGTGCACAGAGCGTAATTCAGCTTGGATAATATTTATAGAGACGTATTTCATGCAATTTCAACCTTTCAAGACATCATTGATCACAATGGCTGGCAAGAAAAGGCGTGCCAGACTCGTGGAAATTCGTGATGCGATGTTCTCTGTAGGCAACAGATCTGGAGAACGTGTTGGCTAGGATGGCAGTCGAATACCTTATGTGTTGATGATGGTGGGAACAGCACGAGCAACATAATGTCTCGCATTATCTTGTTGAAAAGGAATGTAATTGAGACTTCAAAGACAGACCACAACCATGGACTTTAACACGTCAGGCATGTAAAGGTTCTGTTAAAATTACAGATTATGAGAAAAAGTAGTAGCTAGGGTGTGTACCTATCACTTCATAGCATCTCTACAAGGGCTGGGATCACATGACGATAGCGAATGAAAGCTAGCAATGTTTACGCATATGTGTTTGTGATTGTATATACTTAGAGAATCCTACTAGTATGCGTATTATGATCTAGAGCCGAAATTAGTAAAAAAGTGGCGACGTAACCTTTATGTGCGGTGTTATTGTATAGTCCGTGGTGCTGGAGGTGTCGTTGCATTATCCATGTGAACACCTGTTCATCAGGTTCAGGATACGGGATGTGGCTCTGCAAAATCCGGTAAGTTCAAGGAGGTAACATGTCTGCCCTTTCGGATGTTAATGGTGCGGATGTTAATTTCATGGCATTAAACGTAGCTTGTCCAAATCCGTCGATATTATATTCTGGAAACAGCGATAAGATCTCAGCCACCACGAAGAGCAACATTCCACAACAATGAGCCTCTGTTAAATTCCAACTTCTGACTCGAAATGACTATCATGTGATATTTCATGCGCATTCGATAAAATGCTAACCTTTAGCTTTTAATTCAGTATGTAATACAACTTTCATGTAAATTTGACATTTGTTTTGTTGCATGTGACCTTCAAAGTGTAGTAATTTTAATTACAGTTGTGTAACAAACATGAAGTTTTAAAGAAAATCATAATTCTTTCTGTATGTGCATTTCACAATATGTCATTTGTTATGATAATGATAAGTACAATTTTGTCGCAACCATTATAAGAAAATTTTTTTATGTGATGATATTTTTATCGTTAGAAGGTTTCATAAGATGTAGCAAAATTTCATGAACGATGGTGACGGTTGCTCCTTGATATATTGATGATCACCATCTGCTTGAGTTGTACACATACTGCAATTTCATAGTGCACTGTAGCGTTTTAAGCTTACAATAATTTATCGTTCAGTTAGTGTATAAATAAAAAACAATTTATTTAAACTAATATTATATTTTTTCTTGATTATGTAAAATTATGAAATTAAAATAAAGGCGTTGTGTAGAATTCAAAAAAGGGATGACTTATATACAACTATCCAAGACCTTTTTAGCACTTAATAGTTCATTGTTGAGGAGTTCATTAATTACAATACAATTAGTAATACTGTTAACCGTATTCTGGATGAATCTGATAAGTCAGCTTAAAAATTCCGCTAAGAGCTGAGATCTACTTAGTAGGAAGATCCCCCCTAGAATTGGTCCTGACGACCCTTTCATTAACCCTGAGAGACTCAACTGTCTCCTTTTCCCTTCTCTCCTAAAAATTACAACTCAGGTCCGGAGGAAAAAGAACATAAGGATGATTTCCCTTTGTCATCATAGGTCACCTTCTTTTTGGAAACAGTTTTTTTTCTTTTTCTTTTTTTACACTTGGATGTCATTGCAATATTAGAAGCAATCGACTTCTTATGTGTTAGAAGACAGGATGGCTTCACTCGTTAAGCGATGTTTATTGTGTTTCTCGGATAACTGACGCCTCGGAGTATTTCTCACACATAGGAAAATCTAATGGAGATTTGCAGTTTTTTATAGCACCTTTACATCAGCGATGTTGAATGAATATAATTCCCCGCGTGGTCCTAAAAATTTTGAGAGAAACCGTGAACTAGGTGGGCACTACAGACATTTTAAAGCCGGGCCCATATTTTATTTTATAGCAAAATTTATTACCGTAATTACTCATTACCTAATGTATTTTTTTAAATTCCGTTTTCACTTTCGGTAAATTAATGTCCGTTAAATTAGTACTCGTTTTCAAAAAATTGAATTTTTTTTAAATTTTAATACTTTATTTTTGAATTTAACACGTTCACGCCGGCGTGACCCACCTGTGGGTCACAGCATACAGTTGGCAGCAAAAGTATCCGAGCACTAGCAATAATCCCTGTCCAGAAAAAGTACACTTAATATTGCTTTGTTAAATAAATCCTTGTCGAGTCATGTTCTTAGTCAGTCTAAGAACATGATTCGACAAGGATTTATTTAACAAAACTGCATTAAGTGTACTTTTTTTTGGCAAGGATTATTGCTAGTGCTCGAATAATTTTGCAGCCGACTGTACGTAAAAGAAAAATTACACAGCGAATTAAAAAAAAGAAAAATCGTTACAGCCTTTTTTATTTTTATTTATTTTTTTTTTTTTGCATATTTCAGCTCTAAAAGGAAATATTAAATAATAATAATAATAATAATAATAATGGTAATTTAAAGAAAACGAGTACTAATCTAACGGATTTTAATTTCCTGAATGTGAAAACGTAATTAAAAAGTACATTAGGTGGTGAGTAATTACGGCAATAAATTTCCCCGTCGAACTGAACATGAGCTTTGGCTGTCGGCGAAGATAGGTACTGTACGCTAGAGGTTGGCAACCTCGTATCTCTCTCAAATAAGAGAAGAGAGGTGAAAAGATAAACACTAGAACCAAAAAAAAAAAAAAAAAAAAAAAGTCGCAGCAAGGAATTATCCGAATGGGACAAAAATTGGTACATATGATGTACATGTGGAGAAAAGCAATTGATTACAGTTTCAGAAAATTTGAATCATTTAATCAAGAGAAAGGGCCTCACAAAGTTAACAAGTCATTAACGCGTTGGTCCACTTCTGGCCCTTATGTACGCAGTTATTCAGCTTGGTATTTATTGATATGTTTGGCAGATGTACTCCTGTGAAGTATAGTGCCAAATTCTGTCGAATTGGTGCGTTAGATTGGCAAAATCCTAAGCTGGTTGTAGGACCCTTTTTATGATGCTTCAAACGTCCTCAGTGGAAGAGAGATCCGGAGACTGAGCTCAACTCTATTTCACTGAGCCGCCTATTAAGGGTCTTTGAAGTCACTGAAGTATCAGTTGCACGTAGGATCGACGCTAATGATGAATTCGAGCTTTGAGTACCGCTTGGCGATTGACTGGTTCTCCCTCTCTGTCCTCTCTTTAGGCCGACCGCTTTCTCCCTGACGCTGTGTTCGGCCATGGTTCACCCATTCCTGTCAATATCATCTAATAGTGGTACCGCTCCTATCCAGTTGTCAAAACATTTGCAGATTAGACCAACTGTCTCCTTTGAGCCCAACTACACACCACACTCAAATGCTGACATCTGCGCATGTTGTTTCTGCACCTGTATGTGAGGCATAGTTACTGTCTACCTGAGTAGACGGAATAAAATTTTCGAAGAATTTATGACCTGGAATCAAAATTTCTCATTTATAATATTCTGTCAATTACGCAGTTAAGATGCGCTGCAGCGTCGCATGCTCGTTCCATGGCAGCCAAACTTTAAAATTTTGCATTTTCCACCGAAACCTGTATTTAACGTCAATTTGTGTCCATTTTGCATTACTCTTTCTTGGGGCGTCGGCTTTTTTGTTATAGAGTATATTTGCTCGAAGATTTATAAGAAGAGTAAAAAACAAAAAATGACGTTTCTGCCTTCGTTGGTGAAAGCTATTTGAAAATTGGCATAACTTATTTTCGAATTTTAATGCCCTCCTATTCAAGACACAATATTTTAGGTAAAAAGCACTCTAATGTAAAGTTCCAAAGCTTGAATTGATAAATCCTTTTTTGAAATATTATGTATATTGGCTATTTAATTATTAATATCATTTCTGTAACTGAAAAAAATTTCTGTAACTGACATCTAGAACCTAAATTGTGGTTCTAGAAAAAATAGTTCCATGTCATCCTTATAAATTCTATTTTCCTTGGAAAGCGAGTTCTAGAAGCCCCTATTAGAATTCTAGAGCGTTTGCCTATATTCTCGAGGGCAAAGTTATTTAAAAATCTCTGCAAATAAATGTGACGACTACAAGAAGCGGGTTTCTGCAATATATAATGGTTTATTACCAAATTCTAGAAAATCAAGCGAGAATTTCTCGCAATATAAATGATTCAGAATATTTAGAGTATTCGGAATATTGTTTCACCATCTAGAAATGTGTACACTAGAAATTCTCGATAATTTCGTCTGTTCAGTTTATTGGCGTGCCTTATGTGCATAGCTCGGAAATCTATATTTCTAGTTAAGGGATTTAGAAAATGGCCACTTATTCATTCTAGAGAAAGGTGGTATATCTATATTTTTTTTCTCAGTGTGAAGAATTTTATTCAATTACATAATTTTTACGGTGAGCACTACAGAAAAAATCTTTTGTGAACGAATATAATTTTTGTCAGTTTATTTTTCGTGTAGTATCCAGTATTTTCTGACAAATTTAACGTCAGGAATTTATTTAATTAATTAATTAATTTTTATAGTATATTACATGACGGTAATATATTTTTGAGTTCAGAAAAATAAAATAAATTTAGAAAATATGTCGCTTCAATATAGTACCATCTATTGACATGAGCCTGAATGAAAAGAATGAAGTTACTGAAACATCAGCAGTTAATTACACTGTAAAAAAAATTGTGTAAGAATACACAACATTATTGAGGGAATTTATTTTCCTCAACCATGTTGAGAAATGTTATCAGCTATAGCTGTGTAACAGAGACATACAGTAGAATGTTACGCAATTACAACTGGCAACATTCTTCTACATGATCCTGGCAAGTAAAATGCCTCAATGGTTGAGGAAAATAAATTCCCTTATGTTGTGTATTCTTACACAAATTTTTTTACAGTGTATATGAGAAGATGTGAAAGATAAATTTTAAGCTCGCTAAGTATTTTATTTTATTTCTCTCTTAAAATATGTGACCGGAATTGCTTACTGAAAAATGGACGGGATATTTTTAGTCATAATTTCAGAGGAATTTCTAGGAAAAAATCAAATTTGAGTAAAATCAGTTTTTTCTGATCAAAAATATTTACACTCAAAATGATCGTTAAAGTATCAGCTAAGTTCTTATCGAATTTCGATCATTTTTCAATTGATGAAAAAAAATGCGTAATGATGGCGCCATCTATCGATCATATTTTAAGTGACACATGAAAATATTCATTAGATATATATAATTCCTTAATTTATATATTGTTTAAAAAATATGTTTAGGACTTTTGATGATTGAAAATGTAACATATATATTTTATTTTATTTCTCTATTTTTTTTTATTTTTTTTATAAATATAACAAATGTTTTACATATACAACTCACAAAAAATGTCAGAATTCTCAAATCGCGAGCACTAGTCGTATAAAACTGAAAATAAGCAATGAATGTCTTTTTTTAAAATGTTTCTTAAAGAAATATGTGAAATATAAAGAAAAAGAACAATATATTTATATAATGTAGAAATCTATTTATGTCTAAAGTTGTGTAATATTTTTATTATATTCATTGAAACTAATTTATTAAAATTCATGTAAAACGTTCAAGTTCAAGAAATGTGTTATAATGTTTTAATAATTAAAATCATCATCGGGAAAAATATGCATAAACAAAATACTGTATGTACTGTTTTTTGTTTTCAATTCATAGTTATTCAAGTAATTCTGCAACATTGCTTAGAAGAATTTTTTTTCGAAACGTACTTAATTATACAGAATTAATTTGCAAGCTTCTAAAACCTGTGCTTGTCATAGAGTTTCTGTTTTCAAAAGTTCTTCTTCAATTTTAAATCAATAGTGTTACTTTAAGGAAGTTTATTGGATTTCCCATAGCTTTATGTTATGTATAAAACAAGTAAAAATTAGTAAATAATATTTTCTTCATTTGAGAATGATTGAGAACGGCTATACAACCACTTTTAGCATGAAAACGTAGCGTAGTGGTAGCGCGTTCGTCTGCCCTGTAAAGGTACCAGTGGAGGGAATGTGATCATCACGCAGTTTTACTCAAATCTGGCACGATTTCTCTCAAAAATAAATTGTTTCAATTGCCCCAAATCTGAGCCGCTCAATGATTTGAGAGGATTTCCCTCAACGTGAGAAGTTGCTTTTCGACATGTCGATTGAGTGAAAAATGGCTCAATCTGGTTGAACTTTCCTTTTCCGTTTTTAGAGAGTTTATTTCTTGTTTTTGTCTTTTTATAATGGTTTACAGAAATTTTATAAGTGTTTCATAAGTAGCGGCAATCTAATTTTTGTCTTACATAATAATTATTTGGTAATTATGTACATTATCATCATTTATGTTCACCAAAAACCATTATTTAATGTCAGTAATAGTCAAAATCACATTTCTGTACTTTGAAATTGCATTTAAAACACAATGCAGGCATTTAACATTTATTAAACTTTTTTTTTTTTTTTTTTTTTTTAAATAATGTTGATAAATTTGCATAGCTCATTATAGCCTCATATTTCACATTTTTGTAATGAGCTTAACATTTTGTAAAAATCTCTTTGATCGGATTGAGTTTCGTTCGGCTTTTTAATCAAATGTAATACCTCTGTTTGCTTGAGTTGGTTGTCAGCTACACTGTTAAAAGTAACAGTTCAACGGAAACATTTTTAGCTGCAACCAATATTTTGGTGCTAAGTTGCACCATTTCAGAGGTGCTTACTACTGGAATGGCAATTCTAAAATTCGATGAAACAAAGCACCATAATCTTGGCTGTAGCTGAATTAGAACCATTTTACTGGTGAAACATAAGGTTTTATTTTTAACAGTGTTAAATTTGACCCCAACACCTCTGTTTGCCTGAGTTGGTTGTCACGTACACTGTTAAAAATAACAGTTCAACGGTTCACCAAAAGAATGGTTCAAAATAAACATTTTTAGCTGCAACCAATATTTTGGTGCTAAGTTGCACCATTTCAGAGGTGCTTACTACTGGAATGGCAATTGTAAAATTCGATGAAACAAAGCACCATAATCTTGGCTGTAGCTGAATTAGAACCATTTTACTAGTGAAGCACAATCTTTTATTTTTAACAGCGTTAAATTTGACCTCAACAGTGTTAAAATGTCTAATATTGCAACATCAATTAAAAAACGAGCCTATGATTTTTAACAATCTGTTTCATTCAATAATTTTTATTCTCTTTGATGTTCTAAATTACAGAAGTATCAGAAACGGAGAAACGAGGATGAATTAGAAACATTGACAAAAAGATTTATTTTTCATAATCTATTTAAATCAATAATAAATATACAATTTTAGTTTCCAATAAATATGATAAGTCTATATCTGTACATGGAATAGGGAACACAAACAAAAATTCAGAGAGCGAGAGAGTAAATGATGGACGATTATAATTATTTTTGATCACATGCTGACTTTAAAATAACTATAATTTAAATACAAATATAATACAAATAGTCAGCATTTTGTGATGGCTTTGGATCTGATACATGTTAATGTTATTATTTCTGTAACAGATACACATAGATAAAAACTGGTTTGAAAAATTATCACAAAAATATAATCAACAATCATTAAGTCATTGTGTATGGTTATACTGAAACTTCAGTTATAAGCAGGATGCTGCAGTTAAAATTAGACAAGTGAATTACCACCATATTTGGCATGTATACTATTTATGAAGTTATGCCCAGGAAATTAAATAATAATAATAAAAAAAATGAAATAACGAAATAACGAAAACACTACTAATGAAATGACTCATAAAGAAGGCATAAATAGTTTGACGATTTATTAACGAGAGATTGATTCAGTGATGCCAGATGGTCGAAAAATATTGCCCCAAACAGGTTTTCAAATTTCCCCAAATCAGGGGGTTTTTTTCGAAAAAATCCCTAACTTAATTTCTACTAAAAAGGGAAAATTTAAAAATTTTCAAAAAAAAAAAAAAAAAAAAAAAAAAAAAATATATATATATATATATATATATCAAGCAGATTTAAGCTCAGATTTTCCCCCAAATGAAGGCAATTTTTTGAAAAAAATCCTCAAATAACAATAAAGCTATTGAAAGTCCCTAGTCGTAGGGATAAATCATTACATTGCCAACATTGACAGAAAGTTGAAGAACTCCCCAGATTTGTCCCCAAAAATTTTAGAATTCCCCAAAAAAGTCCCCACAAACATTTGGTCCCCAAAATTGTCCCCAGAATCCTCACAAATCCCCAAAATGGGGACAAAATCCCCAATCTGGCATCACTGGATTCATTCAATGTAGGTCATTAAATTTATTAAATTTACCAGTTTTACATGCAAAGCGCCATCTGATGAGCTTTTTTTGAACTAAAGAAATATTTCTTTATTCTTTGGGCCTACCTCATGAATAGTTCATGTACCAAATATAGTGGCAATTCGCTCTTCCGTTTTAGCTGCTAATACTAATTTTAGAGGAAATTTAATTATAACAACCTTGAATCAATTTAAGAATTCGTTTTTTTTTTTTTTTTTTTTTCCTTGTTCTGCATGCGGGTGAATATAGATATCAAGAATTAAACTTAAAATAAGTGATTTTGTTGAGTATTGTGCTAAATTATTCAATAGGAAACATTTAAGACATTTTTATTAAAACAAATTAAACATTATTTTAAAATAATTTCAATTTTTTTATAAAAAGTCAGTATAGTGTATAAATGACTCTAAATTAGTTTGTTTTCCTATTGAAATAATTTTTATTAAAGATAACTAAGTTTTGTCTTTATTTTTTCTACAATTAGGAGTACACATAACTTTCGATGTTTCAATTGGTGATATTGAAACAAAAATTCTTAAATTAGATCGTTACTTTCTAGTATTGGATAATAAAAAAATTATACTTTTTTTTTTATTATTCAAGTGTATCGAACAATATACAGGATGATCCATAAATTTGTAAATATGCGGAATATTAAATATAATATTCCTTCGCAAAAGTTAAAGGAATTGGCATATTTAATTTCGGTTTAAGAAAAAGCTATTCTTATGAAGGTAGATTTTTTAATTAAAAGGAAAAAGTTATTTTTTAGAAAAAGATTGTCAGCAGAGGGCGTTGAGCTAAAGAAATCATTGAAGAAATGGAAAATATTGAAAAGAAGAAAAATGCCAAATACATCGAACTTTTTTTTTTTTCTAATATGGATCATTGAAAAAATATAATGAAAAAAAGCTACAATTTTAAATTTCAGTACCACATACTTAGAAAAATTATCCTGATTTCAAGAGCACTTAATTATTTTTGTCTAAAGAATTATTTTGATTAATTAAATTTATTAAAATCTAAACACAATTGAAAGTAACTCATTTTTCTCCCTACTAGTAAAAGCTAAAATTGTTTCACTCTGTTACCATGACAACAGAGTGATAAATAGTTTAAATAAAACCTTTTTTGCATACCGCATTAAAATATATCGCCTCCTTCAATTTTTATGATTTTTTAAATTATTTATAAATTTATGTTTCATCATGTATTGGATTTTTATTTGTAAAATTTTTACAGACAATCTCTTCAAAATTAGAACTCATTTAAATAGAATATTTTAAACATTTTAAAACTACTATGTTATAAATATGCTTAGGGAGTCTAAGTATTTCCAACATCAATAACTAATGTGTTATTACCAAAATTATAGACTATTCGCGTCTATATTATCACAGTAATTTGAATTTATAACATGAATTATACATGAATGGAAAATTTTAAAAGCTTACTATATCTGACGAATATATTTTTTAAAGAATAATTTAAAACGCATTTATCATTATATGTGCCATTGTTGTTAAAAACATTTTAAATGTTGAATGATTTAAATATATATATATATATATATGCACTAACGGACAAAAAAAAAAAAAAGGCCGCACTTGAATAATTTTATTTTATTTATTTATTAATTAATTTATTTTTATTTATTTATTTTTTTTTTTCTGAAAAACGGCGAATTGGATCATTGTAAAATTGGGGTGAAACGCATAGTGATTTCGTCGGATAATACATATCCGTATTCAGCATATAATAGAGTTCCGGATATTTGATATCCGGCAAAGTTACATGCCTACATTTAAATGTTAAAATTGGTGGTTTTTGAAAGGAAAAACAAAATTATCCAAGTGTCGCTTTTCTTTTTTTTTCCTTTTTTTTTTTTTTTTTTTTTTTTTTTTTTCTTTTGTCTCTTTGTGTAGATTTTTATTGCAAAATTAAAATGCTACAGTAGAAAAAAAAAACTTCAATTCTAAGGGGTTTTTCTTTTAGAATCTTAATCTATCTAGTAGAGTAATAAAATCTGATAATAAAAGCTATTTTTATTTATTCTTAATTTTTTTTTATAAAGAAGATTAAATTTTTAAATTTTTTCTTTAGCACTTTAAGAAATTATTTTAAAAAATGTTCATTGTTTAATAGGCGTAATTATTATAAGACTAGTATTTTTCTTTTCAGTGGAAGTGTACAAGTTTTATCATTTAAAGTCTCGCTCTCTTAATAATATATATAGATCACATTTACATTAACCATAATTAAAGGCATATTCAGTGACGTAGAAAAACGAAAATGAAAACCAACAATTAAACATCATAATATAAAATAAACTATATCTATATCGCGTTATTTTTCACATAATTTGTACAATAGAAATAAATCTTTTTCTTTGGATATTATTATTATTATTATTATTATTTCGTAAGTGAATAAATTCACTTATAGAAAGACTTTGAAACAACAGTATTTAATGTCAGAAGCTTAATATACACATTTATTTTAATTATGCAACACTCGAGAGACTTGTGCAGCGTGCTCTCTCATGAAAAGGGTTGCCAAAAAAAAAAAAAAAAAAAATTCTTCTAAGTTGGTAATAAATAAAGATTTTTGTTGAGTTGTTGAACACCTGTACATTGAAAGCATTGTCTCTATTTTGTGTTTGATATAATTAACTATTCGATGACTAGGCAGATTGAAAAATAATATGGAAATTCCTTTAGTTCATTTTTTATTAATAAAACGTTAACTTCCAGAAAAAAACTGTGCTTTTTTTTTTTTTTCATAAATAAAGAATACACATAACACAAAATCTTGAATATATGTTATAAAATTTCTTGATTTGTAGATGCAATAACGTAGGAAAATTTTTAAGATTATTGAAACATTTATTTAAAGCACCAAATTGTTTTGAATATTTCACTGTGATGAAATGAGCTTATTTTTTCTTTTATTTTAGTGATTGCATTTAGAATGCATGACGCTTTTTGAGTCACTTGAAGAGTGTACATGTACGATTTCAGCTGCTGCCTGACTAGCTTCACCTGTGAATTCATTGAATATCACTCAGTAAGTAAGAGTCAATGGATATGTTTATCAGTGAATTTCTAAGCAGAAGGATTTTGCAAATATAATCAATTCCTTTTGATTTGAACAATGAAACTGCCCCAACCTAACCCCAGTCTAAAGTCTGCTGATCACTTGTGCTACTTTAACAAACGTGGCTCACTTGGCCGTGTATTTGTTGAGCATTTTTCAGTTGAGGCAAATATCCATGAGATTTTATTTTCTTCCCATCCAAGTTTGTATCACTCTATAATTTGTTTTATTTTCAATCTACTTTCACTTCTTCCATCGAGTTGAAGGGAGAACTCGTTCTACGCTCCGATTCTTCATCGCTGCGATAATGTTTTGATTCGTCGTCGTCCTCATCTTCCATATTTTCGACATCTATGTGCCGTTTGTGACCATTTTCTTGCACACCATTGCTCAGTTCAAGTTTCCTGTTCAGCTGGAGCATGACTTCATACGCTAATGCTTTTTGATGCAAATTTAAAGCAACGTCTCCGTTCTTAAGATGATTGTTTATAATAGGATTCCTTGTGGAATCGGGACTTTTATTGCTCCTTTCAGTACTCGGAGATGAGCTGTTGTAACTCGAGTGGTCATCACTACAATGTCTTTTGTTAGAGGGCTCGATATCATCAGGATCAGAAACATTAATTCCACCGTCTGTTTCGTCGTCCAAATTGTCGCTTTGACCACTTGTCGGGCTGCTGTTTTGACGCGGGGAAACAGATGAGGACATAAGCAACATATCTCTGTCCCTCTTTCTGTCATCGATTTGCCCCATTAGAGACATTGGATTAACAGAACTATGTCCACTGTTTGTTACTTTTCCGATAAAATTTCTGATTTCGTCAAAATATGTTTCATCTTTGTCATCAGGCTCAGTTCCTTTGGGAGAGTCGTCTAAAATTGTTGGACCATCAGCTTCATGTTTCTTTAAATGCCTATCTAGATTCGTCTGCTGACCAAAACATCGGTCACAAAGAGGGCATTTAAATGGTTTTTCTTTATTATGAATATTGCGCACATGCCTTTGTAAATTGGATGATATGCTGAAAGATCGCTCACAGTATTTGCACTTGTAAGGTTGTTCGCCTGTGTGCGTTCTTAGATGCCTGGTAAGATTTGCTGATCGGGGAAATATTTTCCCACAAAATTTACAAGAGTATCTTTCTTTGGCTTTGTTTAAATGAGGGGACATAATTTCGTGCATTGGTTTATTCACTTTTTCCATGTGAGCTCTCATGAAATCGAATGACGGGTTTGCTGTAAGCAGAGGTCCTAAAAAAGGATATCTTGGTGGAAAAGGAGGCATAAGTCGATCTGGACTTGGAAAAAGATGATTGAATGTAGGTTTCTCTTGTTGAAATCGGTACATTGATTCTAGGAACATAGGATGAATAGGTCTAGGATATGCCATGGGTAATTTATTCGGGGAATGTGGAACAGGCGGGCTTTCTCTCTTCTGAAGCTCTAACTGAGGCACTGGTTCTTGAATAGGTGCTAAAACTGGAGGATTCTCATTATCTTTAAACCTCTCTTTCTCCTCGTAGAAAATTTTTCTTTTATCGATGTCATCTTCATAAACAGGAGATGCTTTTTTATGGGACATCCTCAAATCGAGAGGCTGTTCTTCAGATTTAGGAGTGTCTCGCATTTTCGGATGAAGTTCTATAGCTTCGTCACAAGTAATTCTGGATTTGCTATTTTGAGATAAATCAAATGGCATATCATGATCTGTCTTTAAATGACCATTAGTTGGTACAGGTCTTAGTGGACCATTAGAGTTAATTGGAGATCTTATAAGAGATGGATCAGGGCAAACAGACCCTTGTTTAGGTGAACCTTGCCTATGATTTCCAAACATTGTTGAGGAAGTTGTGCTTGTTTCTGGTTGGTTCGTCACTGGGGTAGTGGAAGAATTTCTCAATTGCGGAGAGTCTCTAGACGATTTAACAGTTTCTATTTCAGATTCACCGTCACTAAATGAAGAAATGTCTTCTCCTACCGTACCTTCTGAAGATAGTTCTTCTGATACTTCAGATTCGGATACTTCAGAATTTTGCTTTTCAGTTTGTTTATGAGATGAGGTGTTCAACTCTTGTTTTGAAGGGGGTGTAGATTCAGTCTGCTGTTGTGGAGCATTATTATTTAATAAATGTCTCTGAAAGTCTTGCGCTGCTTGCGTAGCAGCATTAATATTGACTCCTTGTCCCGGTATTAGTCCTGTGTCAGGTATAAGTGGGGGAGGCGTAGGAAGTCCAGGCCCCGGTAGGAAAGGATATCCAAACAGCGAAGGGGGATAGAGAGGAAAACCCGGACGCTGATAGAACAGGAGTTGGTTAGTGGGTGGTGCTAAGCTCATAGGCACTGCCTTGCTGGAATCGTATCCAGCAGAACTGGAGCTTGATGTTTGTGCTGGTGCCTGATTAGAAACAACTGCAGACGAACTGCTAGTAGAAGGTCCGTCGCAAAATCGTTTATGTTTTGACAATGAAGTAACGGCACTAAATGCTTGACCACACTTGTGACATTTTATTTGCATGCGACAAGTTGCGTGCATGCGTTTATGTCGACATAAGTTAGAGAACTGTGTGTAAGCTTTAAAGCAGACCTCGCAACGAAAAGGTTTGACACTGCTATGAATGTGCGTATGTTGTTTTAAACCACTTGACGTAGCAAAAGTCTTTCCACACTCTGCACAAGCGTGAGATCGGGCTCCAATATGCTGGGACCTGATATGACGTTGTAGATTGCTGGGATCGGTGAAGACTTTCTTACAATTCTCGCACACGTAACGCCGACTTTCGTCGTGTGCTATTTGATGTCGAATGAGGTTTGATTTCCAGTTGAAGACTTTAGGACACTGTTGACATTTGTATTCTTTTTCTCCTGGATTACTGTCTTCTGAGAAATGGCAAGTTCCAATATGCTCGCTAAGTCTAAAAAAAAAGAAAAGAAAAATACAATAAATAAGTCATTTGTACATATTTTTAAAAGCATAAATACATCAAATCACTGATAATTTCAAACTTACAATATAAAAACTTACAATATAAAAAAATAAATAAATAAAATGTTTTATGATATAAAAGAAACAAACAAATAAAAATTCAGTATAATCCAAAAGAATGTACAGTTACTCATTGAACTGGATGCATTATCCTCAAAAATGATAGAAAAGAAAATGATCGTAAATATTTTAAATCAAGTCAGTTTTTGTGATTTCTGGCAGCGCTTCTGCAGCAAGAGAGATCATTTACTGCGAGTAATTTGCGAAAAGTTTATAAATTACTTATTAGGCAATTCTTACAGTTGTAATTTTTCATTGATATTTTGTAAGAAATAATTTGTCAATTAAAGTACAAACGCAGCAAATTTATTAATGTGCTAGCAATAATTAAAAAATGTGCACGTAAGGGGGCGTTATATATTTTTGTTAAGTAAATATTTGTCGAGTCATGATCTTAGTCTTTACTCTGTTTATAAAAAAGTAAATTGATGATAAAAAATTAGCAATCAAACTAAAAAAAAAAAAAAAAATGAAAAATGTGGATGTGGATGTGTGTTTCAATAATTTTGCTGCCGAGTGTAGAAAAGAGAATACTTATAAACGAAGCAGAATAAAAAAAAACGAAATAAATTCATTTTTTATTTAATTAGTTATTTATTTTAAAAATACAATTGAAGTTTCTAAAGTTGCATTGAAGCATTAAATTTCGTTTAAACATAGAATAAAACGTACAGCATTCCGTTTGACTGTTCAACATTTAGATACATGACATGTCAGACGAACTTTCATATAACAAACACATTCAAATTAAAGCGTAACTTATAACAAAAATCTTCATATATAAACCTTGTAAATCAAAATCATTTTTTATACATTTTAGGAAAAGCCTTCTTGTGTCAACCTTTGAACTTATTTTCATTTGTAGCTTTCCTTTTTGTGCGGGAACAAATATTCTATTCAACATTTTTTATGTCTTAATCTCTTGTAAATGTATGAAAATAAAATTGTTAGAGTTTTGATAAATTATTAGCGGATACATGTTTGACAGATATAAATGCATACATGTCTTAACTTTCAGAAAATTTGTTTATAAAGCAAACCAGTTTACTAAATTTTTTTTTTTTTATTCTAAACTATCCTATGAGCAGTGCTTCACTAAGTTGAGGCAGTTCCTACTTCTTTTGATATGCTAACACCCCTTCAAAACTGATTTAAAAAATACCCGCTTCAAAAGTGTTTTCTCACATATGACTATATAAAACAAACACAGCTTAATGATGTAGGAGATATAAAAATAAAAAATAAAAAAACCCAGTCAATTATATAGATATTCAAGTAGTTTGTAATAGGGGGAGTGTCTGAATTGTCTGTAGTTTTAGTTTAGCATTATTCAGACTCCAGAAAAAAAACATCTCCATAACAAAGAGGTAAAGTTAAAGCTGAAAGTCAATGTGTTCTATGGGAAAACTGCCCAGTTTGTCGTCTTGGGTGTCAACCAAGTCCAGCTCGTCGCACGATTTTATTTACATAGCATGACCTGTTTTCAATATAACTTTAGCGTGGGTGGAGGCTCTTCTTAGCCTTCAATTATACATGAACTTTCACCTCGCTAAGCGGGGACAAAAATCGTACTTTATATTCCGCATTTTTGTGGGAGTGGTCAGCACATTGTCTATGATGTATCAAAGGAAATTTTAGATACAAGAGAAAAGTGTGAAATCTCTGTTGGATATTTCATCTAGTAGGTCATCCCTGATCTTTTAAGAAGCATTTTACAAACGTTTAAAGGATTAGTGGATTTACTTAGGGATTTATCTTTGTTAGGGATGGAACGGTATCAGGTTTAGAGTGGTTTCTTTCAGTTCGTGCAATTTATGTTTTACAAATCTTAGCATAACATTGTATCCTACATCTTCTAACGTATATGTTTTTTTTTTTTTTTTTTTTTTTTTTTTTAATAAAGACATCATATTTAATATTTCCTCAAGAAGAAGAAGAAAACATAGCTTTAAAAATATTACTTTTTTATACTGTTATGTATAGTTGTTTACAAGCACATACAAATTTAACTTATACGAGCTCAATAGGAAGAAAATGTATGAACTGTTACGCTGATATTTACAAGAAAATGAATGAAAAAACATGCAAATAGAAGAAATTAGTTCGCTTTTTTAATTTACATAAATAAATATATTTATGCAGGGATATAAGTAATTCTCCGTATGAAATAGCTTTTTCGACCAATATTTATACATTTATATTTATATATTTGAAGGGGAAAACATTTGTTTATTATTATTATTATTATTAGTAGTAGTAGTAGTAGTAGTAGTAGTACACTTTTAATTATATTTTAATATCACTAAAAAAATATATGCTAAGACAATGCATAATGTTTGTGTTGTCAGATACATAATATATATATATATATATATATATGTGTGTGTGTGTGTAAAGGAAATGTTTTATTATTATTATTATTATTTTAACTATTGCGTTTGAACGTCGTTTATGTACATTTGTTACTTAGCAAATTTCTATGTTTTGATATTTAACATGTGCTTAAAATGCTCAACTAATATTGAATAAACTGAATTCGATGAATTTAATTTATATGTATAAGAGCACTGCAAGCATAAATTTTGATTATAACCAATGTATCTACAAAAAAAGACATTTCAAAGCACAAAATGCCAAGTTCAAAGAAAGAGAGTGGATTAAAGTTGAGTCTAAAAAGGGCGTGATATTAAATTCCCAAGGTTACATTTTAATACTTATTTAATATTCCATTTTAACTAAATTTTCACATGTAAATCAAGTGCCTTATGATATATTGATAGACATCTTCTTTCCTTTACTAAATATATCATAGCGTGTTTCTGAAAATTATTATTATTTTTATTTATGCATGATGGGCTTAGCGGCCATCTTTCAAAATTTTACGTTAGTTTGAATTCTTCTATAAATCTCATCAATTATAGAATGGGTTGGTTGATTGGTTGGTTGATTGGGTTTTATATCGCACTAGTGCTGCGCAATGGGTAATAACTATAGGATAGGAGTGCACCAAACTTAACACTGTTAAAACTTAAATTGATTCAACTTGTGGGCATAACGGGGCTTTTGCGATGTTTTTCCTGCATTTTTTTTCTTTTTTAATCAGAATATTTCAGCCTCTGTTGAATGGAATAACCATATTATTTTGACTTGCATCGCTAATGGTTTCATATAAAAGCTAATACTTCCATTTAAGATTTATAAATTGAACTATAATAGGTTTATCCAATAAAATGTATATTCCGGCAACAATTCTTATGATTTTTGATAGATATTTTACAGATTTAAAATGATTAAACTGCGTTTTCTCAGTTTGTTTACATTTATTTATGAATTCGTGATCATCAAAATGCTTAAATTTCTACATATATTTAAGAAAAAACTGAATACAGTAGACTCCCGATTATCGGCGGTCGGATTATCCGCTTTGCGGATTATCCGCGGTCCACAAGGGCTTGAATTTAAAAGGAAATTTAAAAATACAGAACAAACATATTACAAAAAAAGATCGAAGAGAGTAATGACCTTCAAGGCTTTTGGAGATATTATACGATTCTTCACAGCATTTATGGCATACACACTGCTTGGGAGGCAGTTAAGCAGTCTACATTGGTAAGGTCTTGGAGAAAAATTTTACCAAATGTGGAAAATACTTTGGTAGAGTTTATAGAGGAGGAAGAAATTTCTGCTCGTGATTTGGAAAATGTAGCTAAATCTGTTACTGGAGGAGAAAAAGTCAATGATGGAAACATTGAAAAGTAGATTAATTGTGACGCCAATGATCTAGGTATTGAACACCTTACAGATGAATAAATTGTGGACCAAGCATTAGACCCAGTTTAAGATAGTGAAGAAGAAGAGAAAGAAGGAGATAAAACTCAGCACAGGATGAGCCACGACGCAGCCCTAGCACTTGCAGATGGACTTATAAAATATCTCGTGAAACAAGACGATGTATCCCTTTGTGACAAAATGCTGATAAAGAAACTGCAATCGCAAATTAAGAAAAAGTGTTTTAGTACCAAAAAACAAAAATGTTTGACCGATTTTTTTGTTAAAAAATAAAGCAAAATGTAAGTAAAAATTTTTATTAGTATGTTAAATTGTATATGTAGGCTATGATTAACTGTTAATTAAATAGTATTGCTCAAAAGGCTTTATGTGTTGATTTATATCCCCTTTTTGACCATTTTGCGGATTATCCGCTGATTCGAATATCCGCGGTTGTCTATTCCCCGTTCACCGCGGATAATCGGGAGTTTACTGTATTTCTTTTTTAGATGTTCAATATTATGACCTACTTAAAAGAATTAGGGGTAAAGATATTTTGCAATATCTTTAAAAGAAAAGATATTAAAAACAAAAATCTAACAAAAGTAATGTTTCCTTTGAAAGTTTTTACATACACATACAGTTTTTTTTTTCTCAAAAAGTAATTAATAAATTTCAAAATAAATCTCTGATTATTTTAAGTAGGTTCTACTAAATATCTAAAAAAATTATTAAGTCTTTTCTTAAATATCTGTGGAAGTTGTAAGATTTTGTAGATCCTGAATTCATGAAAAAACGAGAACTGAGAAAACGCAATTTAAAGATTTCAAATCTCTAAAAGATGTATTAAAAACCATAAAAATTGTTATCTGAATATATATTCTACTGAACAAACCTTGTATAAATCAATTCATAAATATTAAATGGAAATATAAGCTTTTATATTAAATCTTCCGTAGTGTCAAGTTAAAGAAGCCAAGTTCCCTCAAATGTAAACCTACCTGCCAAAAGAAAAAAAAAATTGTTTAATTATATAATGACCTAATTAAAGTAGTTCTAGTTATTAATATATAAAGTTCTATTTATTATTAAATATAAAATAAATTTTACTGAATATTCATTGAGTGTCGATTGTAGGAATTATCTTCTTTAAACTTTACATGCAAAATCTTAGTTATAACTGTTTTCCTTATATATATATATATATATATATATATATATATATATATATATATATATATATATATATATTATACATAGCTATAATATAATACCTGTCAATCTTGGAGAACAATTCATAAAAGAAGAAAATTATAATTATTTTATATTCAAATTAATATCAAATTTAAAATTTAGTTTTTGATTTTGAATATTAAAAAAAAAAAAAAAAGCACATCGAAAAAGTTACTGAAATTTTGAAAAAGTTCTTTTTGTTAAAGCTAGTTTATGGTGGCTATTGTTCATCTAATTTATAAGGACTCTCTATGTTATAAATGCTAGATATATACTAGATTTACTGTATGTATATATTTTTTGAATAATTTAATTCCGTTACAACACTTAGCAAATAAAAGATAGAAGAAAATATCAACAATGAAATTTTAAATGAGATGTATTTCGTATAAAATTATTGTCACGATGATAATTTGGCATCTTCTTATTCTCCAGTTTGTGTAAAAATGTTACACGTGGCTACTCTGCTTTTTTCTAGTTTTCTCTCTGGATTCCTTGATGATTTGGTTTAATAAATTAATTAATTTCTCATTCAAAATGGTTTTGCTGCCTCGATCGGGGCTGAAACAATATAAATTGCTATGATTAGCTATATTGTTTTACGAAATCGATGCAGCTTTCACAGCTTTATGAAGTACATGCCCCCTGAGGCGTTTATACTTCAAATTTTAAGCATTTTTATCCAATCATTATTTCTGTGGTCCTTTATTTACTTTCTCCGTCATTAAGTTTAATGGTCCTTTTTTTATTATTATTATTCATGTCGGCGTAAATAATTTAAATTGTTTTTGTCTCTTATTGGTTCTTAATCTGTATCGCAACATTTTTGTGTCAGTCTTACCTAGATGTTACAATCAGTTCTGTTTTTGTTGTGTTGGTATTGTTTTGTATCTATTAATTGCTAAATTCTAAGGTTAAATTTTATTAAGTACTATCATTTATATATACTAGATCGAACTCGTGATTTTCTTTAAAGGGGTGGTTGACATTGAAAATTGCTCTTTGAAATTATTGTCTTAGAGTTATGAAAGTTTGCATACATATAAATTGAAATGTAACAATTGTAAAATATCTCGAAAACTATTAAAATTTAAAAATAAAATCAAAATTTTATTTTGTTTGAAAAATTTAAAATGCTTTCATGCAACTCAGTTTTTTTTTTTTTTTTTTTTTCTTTCCCGCTCGATTTTGCATTATTATAATTTATCAAGATATTTTAAATATACTTGGGTATTACTTTGCGGATTTGTTGATAAATTAATATTTAAAAAATATTTTTATGTTTGAATGTTAAAAATTCTCATAAAGTTTCAGCATTCAAACATAAAAGTATTTTTAAAAATTGACTTGTTAGTGAATCCACAAAGTAATACCCAAGTACATTAAAATGTATTGATAAATAATAAAATGTAAAATTGAGACAGAAATTAAAAAATTGAGTCGCATAGAACTTTTTTTTTTTTTTCAATTCTTTATAAGAAATTTGAATATTACTAATACAAAAACATTTCTATGCTTATGAATGTCTCTCTCAAATATAAACCAGTAATTTCGAAAAATTATTTTCAACCAACACTACCCCCTAAAAGTAAAAGGGGGGAGGGGGTACCTGTAATTATTTGATGATGTAAAGCAGTTATTAAACATGTCTGATTAAAAATACTGGCATTTTCATAAACCACGTGCAATACTAATAGCTAGTATTTAATATGCTATTACAGATATCTCCTTTTCACGTTCATTAATTGAATAAATAAGATTATCAAGGACTAACAACAATGTGAAAGTGTAAAGAACTCCTCTTCGTAACAAATAAATTAAACTACTTCAATGAATCTCTAATATCCAAGCTACTTTCTGTATAATAATTATACATGGCTTGAATAATGTACTGCCAGTTCCATCTCTAGATGTCCGTCACCTTTTGATAGGGCGTGGAGGAATCAAAGACTTCTCGAGAATTGTGACCTATTTCTGGAGGTCTTGAGTTATCCGTGGGTGATTTATTGGAAGCTATAGTCACTGAGTCATTCGCAGACGAAGATATAGAACTGAGAATAGATCGGTTTCTTGTTTATATTCAAGCGTTACTAAATGAATGAAAGGGGGGGGGGGGGCTGTAATTTATCCGATTAGTGTAATAAGATTGGGAACTAATTACAGCTTTTTTTTTTTTTTTTTTTAATCTATTTTTAATTGAGTTTCAAATATTGAATGAATTGGTTACTATCGAAAAAATAAAATAAAATAAAATTTTTATTCTTACAATGAAATTAATTGAAATTCTAATCTCTCTCTCTCTCTTGTACTTAAAAGAAAATAAATCGCAATTTAAAAAATATCGAGAACATTAAAAGTATTTAAAATAATTTTTGAATTTAATAGTGATAACATTTCTTTTTTATGGATAATTACGTACATGTCTTATTATGAATTCTATTTGTATGCAAT
Source organism: Salticus scenicus (assembly GCA_963930645.1). Taxonomy (NCBI): domain Eukaryota; kingdom Metazoa; phylum Arthropoda; class Arachnida; order Araneae; family Salticidae; genus Salticus; species Salticus scenicus. Next base: position 124,971,372 of record OZ005654.1, read on the forward strand.
TTCAATAGAGAAGCAAAAAAATTCTATAAATTCCTAAATAATTATAAAATATTTTGTAATTGATTTTTTTTTTTTTTTTTTTTTGTAATATAAAATTTTCCTTTCTCTCTCTCTCTCTCTCTCTCTCTCTCTCTCTCTCTCTCTCTCTCTCTCTCTCTCTCTCTCTCTCTCTCTCTCTCTCTCTCTCTCTCTCTCTCTCTTTTAGTTCACACCATACTAATCTCCATATATACATATACTATACATTAATACGGTGTTGCCGTTACGCATAACTTTCTCCATCACAATTTTTGTGATTTTTTTTTTCCTTGAAGGCTAGAAGGTTTCACAAATAATAAAAAGGAATACACGAAATTGAACCGAGTGAATGCCTGTATGTGCACATATTCCTTTAAATATCAAGAAAACAATAAAAAGTTTATTAAAAAAAAAAAAAAGAAAAAAGATGAAGAATTAAAATAAGATAGATAAAGATAAAGATAGTAATGATAAAATGGAATCGTCAAGATTCGAAACCCAGCTATCATCGATAAATATTGAACAATTAAAATAGTACTTCTACCAATTCACATCTTTCAATACTGCATCAAGACCATACGATCGAAAGAATGTAAGTAAATTTAGGGAATTTTTATCGCCACTACAGGCTAAATACAGTAAGAAATGCCCAACCATATAAAAATATTAGCCATATAAAAATCCTTAATTATTTAATGGAATATATATATATAATATATGAATAATGTTTAGAACAAATCAATATAAATTTCAAAGTGTGAGTGTTTATTAAGGTGACAGTTGCTGTTAAATAATCATTTAAAGAAGCATGATTAATAACAATAACATATTAAATATTTTAGTGAATATATTATATTAAAATTATGCACATACACACACACACACTGTAATTTTATAATTTATATATATATATATATATATATATATATGAATATGTATATGTATAAGATAACAAGTGGAATATTTCGAGCATTGTCCAACGAATAAAGCTTTTACGGTAGCACCTAAACTAAATAAATTTTTATTTCTGAGAATAATGAACTAAATTAATTAGTCAAGTTGAAATTTTACATTTCATTGAAAATTATGATAACCTATATAAAAATCAGCAAATAATATTTATATTTTACGTGATTTTTTTTTTATTTACTTATTTATTTTATTTTATTTATTTATTTATTTGAGGGGGAGGATTTATTATTATTATTATTTTAATAATTAATTTATTTATTTATTTTTAATTTATATGTCGTGTGAAGAACGATGACGCAGGTTTAAACTTATAACTGCATTACAGTTATTACCCGTGATATCTTTCCAATAAGTAAAATGCTCACTTAGTTTGAGGGTTTCGTTTCATAAATCAGTATTACCACAATTGAAACTGCATGTTTTGCTAAAATTTAATTTTGTTGGTTTTTAAATTGAAGTTTCATGACTGCTGTAAAATACAATTAATAATTTTTCATACTTAAAAGTTTAGTTTTGTAAATTCCAATATGTACTTCGTTATAAAATTCAAACATGTTTATATTATTAAATAAAGAAATAAAGAAAATAAAAAAAAAAAGTGAGTAAGTAAACTAAATTCAAAAATAAAATATTAAAAATTAAAATAATTTAATTTTTTCAAGGATAGGTATCATACGCTCTTAAGTAACCAATTTCATTTTCATAACGAGTCCATAGATGGCGCTACTATTTGAGAAGAAAAATGATGAGGGAAGAGCGAGAGCAGGAGAAACTCTCTCTTTCGATAATTCGGGTCACTCCTAAGCAATAGCTCTATCACGACTCATCGCACGCTTTAATGGTCTCATCTTAGTCATGGAACGGATTGCGAAAGTGTCCCATTCTCAGTGCCCCGTAACGGAAATTATTGGGCGAAAGTTTAATTGGATTAGTTGTTTCGACAACTTACTTGTCGGAACAAATGGAACAAGTTTTAACAGACCTTGTAGTGGAAAGAAGCGCATAATTTATTAGAAAATAATAATAATAATATGAACTCTTAATTATAATTGCCGTAAACAAATACATCAAATAATCTTAAAACGTAGAAAATCCCGATGAAAAGAGTAGGCTTAAAATAATGTTTATTTATTTATAGAATTTTATATGCTAGACACACACAAAAAAAAAAAAAAAAAAAAAAAAAAAAAATTGCAATGAACTCGTTCTTTTGTGTTATTAGTATTATTATTATTATAAACCACCAGTAGGAAAAGAAGTCGACCAATTCTGTGAAAAATCATTGATGAAGAGTTTTAAAGAATTAGAAATCGCACTGTCATAGTGTAATTTTTTTGGAAAAACAGTAGTTATTATCTTACTCTAAGGGAGTAAGTAGTATTTTACTCTAAGGGAAAAAACTGAAAGAAACAACTTTATTCGTTCTAAAAATAAATAAATTAATACATTTGTTTTTGTGCATATAAATCAATTTGACAAGTTATTATTTAGGAAAATTAGTTTGTAAGTAATATCCTGTTCTTCCAGTGAGAAAAACTATATAGAAAGCAAAATGTTTCAGTACTTACTGAAAATTCTCTTTGTAAGAATCTACAACAGCGCGTTTTGTAATACAAAACGCTGCGGATCTGTGGCATTACTTTAAACTTTTATTAAAATCAGGTTGCTTATTTATTTATTTATTTACATAAGCACATGTTTTGAAATTTTTAATCGAAAAAAATTAAGAAATCGAAAATAATAATGACTAACTTTTTTTTTTTTTTTTTTTTTTTTTGAAGGTATTCATCAAAATTATCAATTTAAAGAAACAGGAGATATTATAAACATTTATTTTTATTTTTATTTTTATTTTATTTTTATTTTTTTATTGCTGTCTTAAAATTATCATCAAACTTTGCATACATACGCCCTGAAATGTAACAATATTAAGTATATTGACATTTCTTTAAAATTATTTTAATTGAAAAAAAAAAAATTTCAGAATTTTAAATATTTTGGGAAAATTTTTCCAATGTTCATTCTACTTAATATTTATTTTTCCCCTTTGGTTTCAAGTTATTATTCTTCAAATGTACATTCAAAACATATTTGTGTATTTCCTTTGTGAATTAATTTGCGAGAATCACTTTGCAAATAAATTTTTTAAAAATACTTTTATGTTTAAATGCTGAAATTTCATGTAAATTTCAGATAATTTTTAGAACTTTAAATTATGTTTTAATCTGTGAAAACTAAAATGGATACACAGATGTGTTTGATTTTCTATTGGGTGTTTCAGATGTAATTTTTATATAATTTAGTCTAAAATTAAAACACAAGGAAAGTTTTAAAAAGCAACATTTTGGAAACTACTTGCTTTAAAAAAATAAAAATAAAAAAAAATAATAATAATAAATCCATTTAAAAGATATTGTTACATTTATTAGTGAAAATTGCTCTTCCAAGGCTATTAACTTTTTATTTGATTTGATTTAACATGTTTTTTGAAGCATTAACATATTTATTAGTTGAATTTTTGCCGAATTGGATGAAATCTACTGCCTTTTTAGTCCAAAATTCATATTTATAGATGAATTGTCGCAAAACTTATGAAATTTTAAGGATTTAGTCATTTAATAAATTGCACCGCGACTAACAACGACAAAATGAGCAGACAGTCAGGCACCACACAGTTTTAATTTAAAAAAAGTAATAAATTATTTAAAATTATTAAAAATACAATAGGCAAATAAATAAATAAAACTTCAGAACATTTTTAAATGAGAAGAAATAATATATTTCAAGATTTTATTTTGATACTGAATAAAGAAAGCAAAATTTAAAACGAACTCCATTATTATGTACCTGTTTCATTACACATTTAGATATTTATTGTATTAAATTAAATTTTTCTTTTCTTTTCTTTTTCTTTCTTTTTTCTTTTTGCATAAAAGACTAAATTGATGAACAGCCACGATTGACTGTTTAAATGTTATGAATTTTCAAAATTCGGTTAGACTGACAAAATTTATAGAAGATAAGTCGCATTTTCGTTAAGTCAAAATTTAATCATCATGTTTCTCAAACTTAAATACAACATATTTTTACGAGTGTTGATTCATACCAACTTATTAATTAATTTAATTTATTTTGTGTGTTTTTAAAAGAAATAAGTTTAAAATAAAAAAATTGCGATTTGATATTTAGAGTTTTACATTTACTATTAGTATCAACTTTGAATTATGAAACTTGAATAAGTGAATATTATATATAATACATGTATATTGTACTATATTTTAATAACGTTACTTTAAATATATTTTTCAGGGAGGAAACGCTAAACTTTGGGATATTATTTAAACAGAGTGAAATGATGTAAAATATGTAATATTTATCACTAATGATTCCATACGTTGTAATTGCCTGTAATCTACAGTAATTATCGTTCATTATTTTCATAAATTTTTAAAATTGACTTTTAATTACGATTCCACCTTTTCTCGCTTTACCAGTGCCGTAGATGCTCTGCTCGCAAAGCCAGTAAACGAGGTGCCGAATTCGAATCGAGGTCCATTCCATTTAGCCATTTGGAATTCCGTAATATATTCTGAAAGTTATACGGCTTTCTGAGATAAAACTCTCCGGGAAGGATATTACCTTCAGGCCTAAGCAATCTCTAATATAGACAATTGACTTACAACCCAGCCTCTCTTCCCTTTATTTTCACTACAGCTAGCTTTCTTTTTCATATATATATTAAAACTGTATCTTTAATTAAAGAGAGAAAGAGAGATATAATATGAATTGAAAGTTTTAAAATTCTGCCTCTCCCCTCCCCCTTTTTTTTACAGAAGACTTTTGTATTACCCTATTTACTCAAGGAAACAATGCTTTGAACAACAACCGCCCACCTTGTAACAGGATCATGTAAGTCTACCTAAGGCAGAAGAGAGATGCGAAAAATATGCAAGCACTTAATTTAATACGCCATTAATTTCAAGAACCTTCCTATCTTAGCACTGGATGTTAATGAATTTTTTGTTTGTTTTTCGAAACACTCCCACACTGTTGGATTTCACCGTCTGGTTTGCGTATGTGGCTGCTAGCAAGCTCTGGCCTCAAAGCAGGTTATCGCAGCATATTAAAAAATAATAAAAAGATAAATGTAAAGCAGAGAAAGAAAAAAAAAAAGAATCATCTTTGTTACTATAAACACGGGTGTGCTTACAATTCCTATTCAAATGTCTCGTTTCGAATGCAATTGCGGAAACAATGACTGAGATAAAACGGTTGCAATTTACTAGGGGATTTCTGGATTTGTACTGTTAGTTCGAAGCCTATTAAAAAGGGATGCTGGACTTTTATGGATTGATCACGTGATTATTAATTCGTTGCCTACAGCTCCCGATTTTTTTCTAGGTGGGTGGATACAGGGAAAGAAGGTTCCTTTAATTTGAAAACGTATGAATAAGAAAAGATTAGTCAAAGACATTCTAGATTACCGCATGCTTGCATTTGCATTTATTACCCACAATGTGATTGCTTTAAATCGTTGTTACCAGAAAAGTTTCGTACATAACATAGATTATTTATTTTCAAAATCAGTTTAATTTGTTCGGGAAGAAATTTACTTTCCAATTAAGTACTAACAATCGTTGAACCAGTTAAACAAAAATAAAGTAAATAAATGACGAGGAATTTAATTAAATAATCCTTTTCTATAAAAGCTGAAATTTTCAGTTCAAAGAATGCGAGCTCGCAAATTATAAAATATCATTTCATGGCTGGCCTTGAATTTAATTAAATATTCAAAATTTTCAACTGAGTTCAGTGATTTTGACTGTGAACAAATCACTGTAACATAAAGCGCTATTTTTTAACAAATTTTAATTTTTCTCAAAATTGGTTTATGATTATTTATGATTTTTTAAGAATGCTTTCTATTAAATAAACAAGTAAAAACTGACTTATCTTCTAACATAAGTTGGAAGTTGAAAGATTGCAAGCTCGCATTTTTTATAGTATTCACGCAAAATGGTTTGAAAGAACACATTTTAATTAATTAAAAAGTATATCAAATAGATTTTAAATATATATAACTAAGTACCATCGCGATTAAATCAACGTTCTAATGATGATAATAATAATAATAATAAACTGCACTAAAATAAGTCTACACATTTGGAAGCTACATTAACATACAAAAAAAAAAAAAAAAAAAAAAAAAAAAGCTTCAAACACTACTCTTTTTTGGTCATGGTTATAAATTAATATAAAATGATATAAATTATCATTTTATTAGGTAAATCTGTATTAAAAAAGATGGAAACTATGCATTATTTATAAATTATGAAACACTTTTCAAAATTACTTGATATATATAGTTATAGTAAAAATGAAAGTGTGCCAGTGAATGTTATGAAAGAAATGCAAAAAAAAAAAATAAATAGATTTTTCCCGTTCGAAGAATAAGTGACCAGAAAAAAACTAATTTTACCGGGGATAAAAACCTGCTGGACTGATATGCACTATACGGACGAAAAAAACTATAATTCTTTGAAATGGTCAAAATCGTTTACTTTCTGTAGTATTATCTACCACTATTCTCTACAAAACAAATCACAGCGCTTCTGTTACAAATGAATTAAATTACATTTCTTGTACTTTGCAAAAAAATTAATTCTTTATATAATGAAACGGAAAAATCTTTTTTTTTTCTCTTTGATAATAAGTTGGTTATGTTAATTTTCACAAAAGCACGTAGTCACGTGTTTTTGAGACAGGAAACCCTTATCAAAGTACAACCCAATACATTACGAACATTTAGATTGCAAAAAGTCTAAATAATATCCTAGATGCTCAAGAAATGAATAGATAAATTCAGTCAAATAACATATCTTATATAATTTTTAAATCGAATTGGTTTTGATTGTACCCTGTTGGGTTAGAGTTGTCTGGGGTTAAAACTTATTAGACCAGGACCTGCGTCTTAAAGTCGATTCCGAACCACTATGAATCTTCATAACTAATCCAGGATTCGAACCAAATACCTGGCAGTCAATCGGAATCCTGATTGAATCTTAAGATGTTGATATTAACTGTATATTGTAATTAATTTAAAGATCAATTACTCTAAGAATTGCTTTTTTTTTTTTTTTTTTTTTTTTTTTTTGCCTTTACTTAATAATATTACTCAAAAGTTAAAATTTATCATAATTTATAAGTAGAATGTTCTATTTATAGGTAAATCTTAATCTTCCCATATCGGTGTAAACTTCAAAATATATTTTATGTAGCAACACTTTATACCTAATTTTAGAGTATTATAAGTTTAGTTAATATTATAACTAATACAATTTGAATAGTTATTTCGTAAAATAATTTCAGAAGCTTTTTAATGAAAATTTATTAGTTATTAGCTTTTGAAAACGCATCACGCCAGAATTTCTAAGCAGTAACGCGTTATTTTGTAATTAATTTTACTTATTCGACTTTTAAAATATTTGCCAATAATATACAGTCGGCAACAAAAGTGTCCGAACACTAGCAAAAATTCCTATGTAAAAAAAGTACACTTCATACGGTTTTGTTAAATAAATCCTTGTCGAATCCTGTTCTTAGTCAGTGTAAGAACATGATTCGATAAGGATTTATTTAACAAAACCGTATGAAGTGTACTTTTTTTACATAGGAATTTTTGCTAGTGTTCGGACACTTTTGTTACCGACTGTAAGTAAGAAAAAATTGGAAGAAAGGAGTATTTTATTTGATATAACATTTTGAAATCTGGCAGGATTTTCTTTGAAAATATCTTCAACAAAGAAACGCTGATTCATTAAATATTTCCCATAAGTGATTCCATTCATCTCTTGTTTATAAAACACTCTGCTATTAAACTTAGTCTATTAAATATTAATTCCTCCATAAGACAAAGAAGGTTAAATATTCTTCGAGTAACTTTTTCTTACTGAAAATTAGTAAACAATTCATGCTATAATATATTAATGTTATACATTAACGAAAGAAAAAAAAGTATTACGAAATTTATTTACTCATTTTTGGATTAACATTCTCAACAAACAACGGTGACAGGCATTGTTAACATAAAAGCAATCTATCTATTTGCGAATTCAGTTGTTACAAAATCCACTCTGTCGAATCGCACAGTTTGAGATGGTCAGTAGAGAGGGAGAGAGAGAACAAGGCAAGCGAGAAGCTCAGCAGGTATCTTCAGATGGGAATGATACTGTGATATCTCTGACAGGCACAGATTGTTAAAAAATAGGCTAATAACTAGTTAACGCTTTCGCTTTCTCTAAATGGAAATAGCACTTTCTTGTTTCTAATGTAAAACAAAAAGTTTTAGCGTTCCGCTAGTGATAGATATGATTTGTGAAAAAATGAAATTTTTAGAGAAAAAGAGTAAATATTTATAAAGATTCTTTTCTTTTTGTTGATTTTATCATGCCTAATACTAGAAATGGCGAATTAGTGGTAAAGCAATATTAAATATTAGTAAATATTGTACAAAGCACCACAAAACTGGCATTTAAAAGTAATAAGTATAAAACACTGAATGAACACCATAAAATGCAAAAACTCGCAACAATTGTTTGGAGTCGAAAGAAAACGACCCTTCGTCAGGTGAACAATGTAGGCACGAGTGCTGCAAAATGCACAAAACCGATTTAAATAAAGCGCAAAAACATATAAAGTCAAATGTAAATATAAATACTAGTGTAACCAGAATTATAAAATGAAAGAAGAAAATAAATAAACAAATTAAAAAATAAAAAATAAGATAAAATCTAAAAATCTAAAAAAATATCAAAACTAAACGAAAACCAAAGTTATGTGAGTAATTTTCAAGCATCAGTAAATAGTAGTGAATAGTAGTAATATTAGTAAATAGTAGTAGTAAAAATTCTGGTGAATAGTGGTAGACTGATAGCGGTTGTGCGACTAACAACGTAATTCTAATAGTAGTTGTAGACAATGATGCAACAGCCAATATAATATTTTTCAATTCTGAAAGCAGTAAAATAAAAACTAAAGAAGAATAATCTACGTATGGAAATAGTAGTACACTACTAATTGTAAATTGTGAGAATAGTAAAATGGTAGTAGATAGTTTGTGTAAAATGCTGTTTAGGTTTAATACTATTGGTAGTAAAATAATATCATAATAATAATTATTATTATAATTTGATGAAGTTTTAAAATATTAATGTAGTAGTATCATAATTCTGGTTGAATATAAAATAGTAACTATTATTAAGAGGACACAGGCGGTAATTGTTGAAACAACAAAAAAGAAGGAGTAGGAGAGATGGAAAAAGATTAGGAACTCCGATATCACGAGGTAAAAATTGTTGCTTTTGTTTTAAATTTTTCGATGCATATTTTGACCGATTTTTAACTTCTGAATATTCCAAATAGAAGAAAAATGCATATTTAAATCATATGATATTGCTCTCTTTTTGAAATAGTGTGTGCAACAGCTACCGGTGTAGGAGTCATTGATTAATGGTATATCCCATTTTTATGAATCAAATAGCTAGCAGTGAAATGGGTATCAAAATGAAAATTTCATTGTTTACTAAATAAACAATAAAATTTTAATGCAATTTATTTGTAAATAAAATCAAATTGTAAAATTTTAAACCACTAATCCAAAAAAACTTACAATTTTCAAACTTTCAAGATATTGGGAAAGAGTTCTTTTATTAGACGTGTTTGTGAAATATTTTTCACAAAGGATACAAAATTAAATGTTAACGAAACAAGTGTGTGTTGTTGAAACAATTGTAAAAATAATAAACTAATTTTGTAAAGTATTTTTCACAAGGGTTACAAAGTTAAATGTTAATAAAACAAGTACAGTTAATTTTCAAGATTTCATGATATAACAGAAGTGAAGCTATGACTAATATTTTTTCAAGCCATAAAAAAAAAAGAAAAGAAAATCAACTCTATTACCACTTTGCTATGAAATTTAATTTACATTGGTACAATCGTGCCCATGCTCATGCGAAAATTAATGAGAAATAGAGTTTAACGTCGACTTTTTACACAGGTTTAATAAATAAGGTATAACAAGCGCGAACAATCTTTTAGGATCGTTATAGTAATTTACAATGGGAACTGACTGTAATACAAATATTAATTAACATATTTTTCGGCTCTCTTTTCGAGGCTCCTTTTTACCTCTTACAATTTCTTCGTCTCTGGCATCCAAACACAATGTTATACTATGTGGAAATTTTTTAACAGAATTACTCATTAACTAATTTTTTTTTCTTCCTTTTTTTACTTTCTTCTATATACAATAAAGAGAAAGCATTGGATTCTTGAAAATTTTCGAATTCCGGTTTTCGATGGATTTACACGTTTTGTGATGTCCTGAATACGATTTGATAGTTTTTAGAAAATGTCTGTCTGTGTGTCAGTCTGTCTGTGTGTATCACGAATTTTGTGGACGATGTATCTCACGAACCAATGAACGAAATTTAACCAAACTTGGTATTTAGTTGGGCCCTGACATAAACTGGTGCTAATTAGATTTAGGGATCATTCGCTCAACAGGTGGCGCTGTGATCGCATTTTTCTAAATTTTTAACATGGCAGTATAGGACAAAATTTCGTATAAATGTACATAATGAGAGTTATTTTTAACTTGAGATTGTAAAATTAATATGAATTACTGATAATAGTAGTAGTTAACTAGAAAAAAAATTGTGCATGTAGGGCATCGTTTTCCCCCGTGGGGGAGTAAATTTTCACGATGGGTATCTTTCGAAAGGTCTCGTCAATACCTTTAAAACGAATGGTTGAACTACCGATCTGTGATAATTTAAAACAAAGTTATCGATTTCTTTTTACTTTTAACAAAAAAAAAAATTTAAAAAAAAAGTCGTATTTTTTTTTTTTTTTTTTTTTTTTTTTTTTTTGAGAATAAAATGGACTTTTTTTTTTTTTTTTGGATATTTAGTGTTATACTACTTCTGTAATATGAAAATCATCTGCATTATCCTGGAAGATAATTTTTTTTAAATAATAATTTTAATAAATTATTTTTTCTGGGTGAATTTGTACAGGAAAATATAGAAGAAAGTCATGTGGTGGCCACAACACATGAATTAATTTAATTCCGTTTACTTTTACATTCAAAAAACTCACAACCATTAAATTTATTCTTGTTTTCAAAAATATTAATTTTATAATTTTTATTTATTGGTATTAATAAATATTTATGTTTTAGCTCCAAAATAAAATACACATAAAAGAAAATCAATCTTTAAAAAAGAAGAGCGAATTTAACAGTTGTAAAAGTTCTTAATAAGGAAATAGAAAAAAAAAAAAAAAAGAAGAAGAAGAAGAAAGTATATTAGGTAATGATCAGTACTGTTAACAAATTCCTACATAGAATAACATGTTCTTTGGTTTCTGCTCAACCCTTCCTATTGATATTCTACTGATAATGATGGGTGATGAAAAATCGCCTCTTTGCATTTTCTTTAAATAAATTCATCTGTAAATCCTTGAGGGATGGATATAGTATTTCATATCAACACAGTGTTCCCTATACTGCCTGATACAAAGCGGAAATTTCAAAATCGATCTTCCTTTTGTTTTCGGCAATGGGAAAAGTGAAGTTGAGTTGTAGAATGGAGATTCTTCCCTTTTTTTAGGCACTTCCAGGTAATTGAGGAGAGAGAGAGGATGCAAGCAGGTTCATTGCTCTAATTTAGATTGACATCTTTCGGTTTTGAAAAGAAAAGGCGGTAATCAATCGCCGTATTGTGCTATCGTTCTGTCCGTTTCGACACAGTTTATAAATTAGAGCGATTGTTTATTATTAGAGGAACTGAGGAAAGGAATGATAATATTTGGACTGTTACTTTATAATCAGTATTTCTTTTTTCTCATTCATATTTCTGGTTTTGTATTTATTATTGTAGGGTTGCTTCTTCTAACGAAAGTGTAAGTGAAAAAGGCAGGGTTTGATTAGACAGAAGAGATCCGATATATTCTTGCGTATGTTAATATGCTGAGATAAGTTACCATGTTATGAGAAGGAAAAAGAATTTGGTCAATTTTTAAAATTTGTTATTTTTATTTTTCAGTATATATTAATTGTATTTTGTTGATTTAGTTTATTGGCACACCAATGCAATATTTCGGAAATATAAATAATTAAATAACATATTTGTATAAAAGGTTTCAAACATATAATAACTGGCTTATAATATATATGTAATAAAAACTAAAAGAAGCTTAGTAAGGGTTATTGAAAATTTTATTTGAAAATTTAATTGCATCAAGCATGAAAATTTCCGATAAGTTTGGATTTAGGGTTTTATTAATATTATTATTGCCTCCCCCCCATCATTTTGTTTTTAATTTCTTTGGTACATACTCGATGATTTTTGTCTAACAATATGTAAAACATGTCCTTTATATTATGTGGTAAGACAATTCATAGGCATTTACTGTATACATATAAATCTATACAGTAATATATAAAGCAAATTCAACATAATATAGGTCAGTTGTAGATAACAAAATGATGTAATGATTGGGCACATAAATCTTTATTTTAATTATTTATTATTTATTTATTTATTTATTTATTTGCGAATATTTATTAAAGCTAAAAATAAAAACTGAATGGAATTTAAAATGTTCAACATTTTATTGAAGATTTTACAAATAAAGTAATAATTTACATCAATATATACGGTAATATAATTTTCTTGAATTATCTTAATTGGTTATATATATGCTACTGATGCAAATTGTTACTTGATAAAATTATAAGCAGCAACAAAGCCATTTTTGCTTTATATTGAATTAGAACCAAATTCTGATTTCAATAACATCATATTCTATTTCCATTATATCATGTTATTTGTGACCTCTCAGAATTATGTTTACCGCATAAATATTTAACCACTTAAGCCGTTAATAAAGTTTTCCCATTTAGTATTATAAAATTAACAAAAAAGTTAAAGAAGCGAGTATTTAAAAAAATTACCCAAAAAATTATAAAATAGAAGACCAGAAGAGATAACATTTTTAGAAAGACATAAACAAATATTTTTTATTTAAATTTATTAAAAACATATTTTTGAATATATGTTTTCCCAATATCTTTATTATCCTCCCCCCTTCCCCCACCCCCACACTATTATTTACCCATTTTAACAAGTTGAACATAAAAATAAAAAATAAAAAATAAAACGCTATCTATAGCAAGAACCATTTCTCTCCCTCTACAACGAATAATCAAGATTTCATCAATCTCACAAGTTCAACGGACGGGAATTAAAAACCATACACTGCATCGGCAAAGAAGGAAAAAAGAAAAGATTTGAGAAGAATTTACAAAATGATGATTCTTCCATTTCTTTTTTTACTCCATTACCGAAGAAATATTTGGTCTATATTCGATGGGAGGAAAAATGAAAAGTAACTGTCAAAGCTTTGATCCGTGACTTACACTCATTTACTGTGAAAGAGTCATAGAGTTCTTAGAAGCTTCTACTACATCTAAACATAGTGAAAAGATAGAGGGATCTTTGGGCGTTTTTTCCTTGTTTTCAGAAAATGATCGGACAAGAATCTGTAGAATTTTAGTAACGATTTAGAGGAAGTGCTCGTGCAATGAATAGTAACTAACGTAACAAAATAATAGTTTTGAACAATTACGTCCATTGGCTATTTTTCAAAGTGCTCATGAGAATTTTGTTGTATAAATTGTTATGAGGCATTGACACCTCATCTAATAGGTCTAATTTCAGAAAACATATATATCTATTATTCATATTTCCCACAACGACTATTATATTTAGACATCTCTAAGTAGGGTGTCTGCAGTACAATTTTTAAAAACTTGAGAAGATTCCTGCTAGGAGAAGAAGTAGATAAAAAATTATGACTTTACAAGTTTGCTTTATAAATAGCAATGTATTGAAATTCTAAGATCTTTGATGAGTCTAAATTTCATTGAATTTCAATTAAATATATTTTTTATATTTTCTATGGTTAAGCTTTAATTTCGATTTTATGGCTTTAAATTTGATAGCTTTCATTGACAGGAAATCAATTGGTTCTTTAATTTCAAGTTATGTACGGTTAATTAATAAATGCTGGTAAATATGGAACAGTTATTGAACTATAAAAAATGGAATATTGCCTTTTAAGTAAATAACAGAGAAATTCTCTTAATATTCTAGAAACGTTTATAAAGAAAAAAACCTAAATTTTCCCCCATTGAGTTTTTCATCTGTTTATCAAAGAAAATGATCAGTAATTATGTTTTTAAATAAGTTTTAAATTTAAAAGTACTATAGTATAGGTTATTAAATAGGAATTCTTTCATCTCTCTCTCTATATATATAATAATATTAGTAATAATAATTCAACTTTGTAATGATCAAGCACCAGAAAGGAAGACTTCAATTCGCAAGGTTTCATATGCCGAGGTCATGGAACAAACTGGAGGGGAGATAACAAGGATTTAGAATTGTATAAGAATCCATGTCCCCAAACGTCATTTTAACCCTTTAAGAATCGAGTGATTTTGCGTGGATATGGGCAGGGTTCTCCATGTTGCATTTTTTATTTCTTTCTTCTTTTTTTTTTTTTTTTTTTTTTTAAGAATTTTTATATACTAATGTTTACATAAAAAATAAATTTTGTTTTTTATCAATATATTTTGTTGCAGTGATTGCAATAACATTGATATTGTGTATGATTCTGCGAAATAATGCAGCATGCAATATTTTTAAATTGACACAGTAGGCGGGAGTTAGTAGTACACAGTAGTCCAAAACATCTAGTTCTTAAAGAGTTAAAATGACATTTGGGGACAGGGTTCCTATAAAATTCTGAATCTTTGTGATGTTCTTTACCTCCCGTCCAAGTTTGTTCCATGACCTCATAATCACCCTGTATAAATGAATCGTTACATACCATAATGAAGTTACAAAACAATAGATATTGCAAAAGTTAATAAATGTAGAAATTTTCTCAAAAAATCTGCTATATCTTTATCAAATTCTATTATACCAGCAAGGGTTGTTTAAAGAGCTGTTTTAGAGACAGTGATACCTGAGATCATGTAAAACCACTATCATTGTCAAATATCTCAAAGGTTCAAGAATAAATTAAAATACATGTAAGAATTGATTAATTTAAAAATAGTAAACACGATGCAAGATTAATGTAAGAGACGATGAAATCAAAATTTTTAAACAATTAACATACTATAATTGAAAAATCAACAATTAGATTTATCGCCAATAAATATAATTACAATTAAGTTGTGAAAAATATAAAACGTTATATTATAAAAGTAATTAATCATAAATATATTGCCATGTAATAACCATTTTCATGTAACTGTACCGAAAAATATAAGTACATAAAAAAGCATATATGGAATAGAAAAATTGTCTAAATTAAAGAATAATCAACGCAATTGTTTTAAACATTCAGTATAAAATAATCTTAAAAATAAATAAATAAGAAATCTGCTGAAGAATGTAAAAGTTTGCAAGAAAATAAATTGTATAATATGAAAATAGACCAAATACGTTGTTAGTTAATGGGTTTTGAATAAGGTTTTAAAAAACAATCGTTTGTTAACCTTCTGCCCACCGAGATAGAAATATACGATCACTGAGCTTTTATTCTTTCCTTAATACATTGATAATTTAAAATTACTTAACTAATTTTTTTTTTTTTTTTTTGCATGTATTAAAGTGCGAAAGTTATATATAATAATCATAAGGCTTATTTTCACATACATAGTTATGTTTTTATTGACAAGGTGATATAGACTTCATTTCAGTGAATTATAAAACTTTGGTTACATATTTGGGTAGCTTTTCTGTAATTGAGACTGGACTCGTCGTCAACTGTTTTGCCAAATTTGCCAATGCCTTGCTGAACTTATTATAAATAGGTTATTTCGCTTACAATATTATCGCATAATAAACAAATAAGTATTGTCAATGCTACTTTATTTATTACGTGTCGCTATTTTTTTTTCTGTAATTTACATTCAAAATTTCTATTTATTAATTTTTCTTCAATTTAACCGCCTCGTACATATTCTGGCGATTATATTTATGCTATTTATGCTTCAAAATTTCGCCAAATTCTGATGATCTGGTGATACCTAGACCCAATAAAAGAAAAATAGCTATATATATTGAAACAACTACGGAAGTTAACTAAAATAAAAATAATTTTCTCTTTTTAAGGTGTTATGTTTAGGGAAGTGAAAGGGGTGACCGAACAGTAAATGTATTACTTGTATCCCTTTGTACAATGCTCTAAAACTAAATAGCTCAAAATCCAATGAATCTTGCGAAGACAGAGGTTTTAATGCTCGAAAATACGTCTTTACAATGATTTTACGGGCATCATAAATAACAAATTATTCTAATTGCATATCAATTTCAGAATCTTTTAAACGGTAACGAAAATTTCCTCAAGCTTATCTATTCAACGGCTTTATCGTCTAACGATTACAATAAATAACATTTTTTCTTTCTTTTTGCATTAAAGCTTTTATATGTATTTAAACACTTTTTTTTTTCTCTTTGAGTTGTTTGAATAAGTGAAAGGAAGTCCTTTCTCTCGTGAGCATCTACTCCGTCTCATATTATTTCAGTATTTAGAGCGTTGTGTTAAATGGTTTAAATCGTGCATTTGTAGTCACGTTGTACGTTTAATTCAAAATAAGAGATAGGTCCAGCAAATAAAATGTAAGCGCTTGTCGTGAATAAGTTTAAAATTTTGTGTATAAATTAAATATAGAACAACAGATAGTTTTTACATCTTACGTATGAATGAATTGTTTTTATCTTGGTGTCATAGAATGCAACAAAATAGTGGTTTTTTACACTAATAAAACTAAATTTCAATGTGGTATACATAGTTTTGTAAGAATTAAATTTGGATTTATTGGACAATTTTAAGGAATAGTTATTCTTTTTTGCTCAGATGTACAAAACAGTTTTATAAAACTTACTCGAACAAACGTTTTTTCTTATATCAATAAATATAAAATGCTCTGGAAAAGGGACATTTTACCTCGTATTTCAGAATTACATTTGAATTTGAAGTATCCATCTGGAGCAATTCGATTTTTGTCTGCCTCGCGATCCACTTACCCCGTAGTTAAATGTAATCGGCTCATTTAAGTTACAATGTACATAAATATATGAGGAGAATAAAATTTTATAATTTATTTCTCATATATTTTACACGAGTAAAACATGTTTTAATCTTTAATTTAATTTTTTTAAAGGTTAATTAATTTTTAATTTTTAAATCTTTATTTATTTATTTATTTATTTTTTATTTATTTTTTAATCTTTACCACAGCATTATTTTTGGGTGATATTGAGTTACGCTTAAGAATAGGAGGTACCACTCAATTGCGCTTAGGGCCTTCATCCTCATAGGCATCAGTTGCGCAGAGATCATATCCCCCCAAAAGCATAAACGCATTAACTGCGCTCGTAGGTTTTTCAGAAAATCTTAAATCAGAAAACAAATTCTAAATGATTTTGACTATTCAAATTTGCATAATTTTTCGATAAAGCTTTCTGATAATCATTAATATTTGTTTGTTATAATTTTTTGAAAGCTTTTCAGGAATAAATAATAAATTTGTTTTTCAAAAAACATTTTGCATATCAGAACAAATTGTTCAACTTATTCTATCATAAGTTATTGATGGCATGAACTTTTTGGATTTCTTTTTGAAGTACTTATGTTTCATTTAAATGTGAAAATATTTTGAAAACATTACAGGTATGACAAAACTAAATAAAAATCTGGTGTACATTCATTATTTAAACTTTAAATCTTCTTCCCACACCATAAAATTTAATCCAGCACAACCGGTTTCGAAAGGGCGTGACCTTTCTTCATCAGGTGCAAAAAACACGTGCTACTGCTTTGGGGGTAAAAGCAAGACTTGCTTTTATTTGTGTATTTATTTGCTTTTATTTATTAGACAAGTTTTATTTGTGTAATATAAATATTTCTTTAAATAAATAATATAATATAAATATTTTTTTTTTTTAATTGCTCTTGTTTGAATTTATTGGAGCCTATTAGCGTTACCCTTGAGATACCACGAGGAGGTTGGCTCTTTATCTCCCATTTTTATTTTATTTTATTTCTTTATTTACTTACATTCCTAAAAATAATTCAAAAAAATATTACATTAACATATAATAATCATTACAAAAAATAATGAAAAGTAAGTTAAACCGGTTATGCAAAGTAAGTTAAACCTTCCGGTATACAAGGGGGGTGGATGACAATGAATGTTAACAGTAATTTTTCTGGCGAGCGCAATTGATGCATTTTTAACAATAGGGGTATTAACGTAAGCGCAATTGATATGCGCCCTTATTTTTTTTTTTTTTTTTTTTTTCGAAATAAAAGGGAAAAAAGACAGTTGTTAAGTTCCTTATTGAAATTTTCATTAAATCTCCATTTCAGATTTGATAATGCGCATGCGTTTCACATTTGCTAATTTATTTAAGCAATTCATTAATTTAATTTTATTAGAGAAAGTTTATTAAGTACAGGTGAGCTGATACTATTTCTCATTTTCTAGTAATTATT
This sequence comes from Salticus scenicus, assembly GCA_963930645.1. Classification (NCBI taxonomy): domain Eukaryota; kingdom Metazoa; phylum Arthropoda; class Arachnida; order Araneae; family Salticidae; genus Salticus; species Salticus scenicus. The sequence goes on from OZ005654.1 coordinate 124,990,002, forward strand.
CGAAAGGTTATATACAGTTTGTTGAATATGATTTTTTACTGGAATATACGTTTTTCTACTTGAAACATTCTTAATGAAACTTTTTTTACTGAAAATCTAAAAAGCTGTTAGCGTGCCAATATATTTCTATGATTTACCCACGTAATTCTAAAATTTAAGTTTCTAGTAATTATTCAAAAGATTATATGCAGTTTGTTGAATATGATTTTTGCCTGGATTATACGTTTTTCTACTTCAAACATTCTTAGTGAAATTATTTTACTGAAAATCTAGAAAGCTATTTAAAGCGTGCCAATATATTTTTATGATTTACCCACGTAATTCTAAATTTGATTTTCTAATGATTATTCAAAAAATTATATGCAATTTGTCGAATATGATTTTTGTTTCGATTATACGTTTTTCTACTTCAAACATTCTTAGTGAAACTTTTTTACTGAAAATCTAAAAAGCTGTTTAAAGCGCGCCAATATATTTTTATGATTTACTCACGTGATTCTAAAATTAAATTTTCTAGTAATTATTCAAAAGATTATATGCAGTTTGTTGAATATGATTTTCCTCTGGATTATACGTTTTTCTACTTCAAACATTCTTAATGAAACTTTTTACTGAAAATCTAAAAAGCTGTTTAAAGCGTGCCAATATATTTTTATGATTTACCCCCGTAATTCTAAAGTTTAAATTTTCTTAATGACATTAACGGTAAATAAATCTTAAGAAATACTGAATTAGATTTGACCTCAAAATAAAAAGGCGTTATTAAAGTATATTGCATTAAATATAAAAATACGTCCATTTATTCAAACAGCTTCTATTCAATGTGACTTAAAATAAAAGAAAAATGCTTAGAAATTTGTGATAATTTTTAACATAATTTTATACTATTAGATATTTTAATGCCTGTAAGTAGGCTTTTTTAGCATATTTTCCTTAACTAACACGAACATTATGAACGAAAAACACTTTGCCTGAACGAAATAAATAAATAAATAAATCTCACTTATTATTGTACAATATTTTCTAAGTAACATATAAAATATAATATAATATAAAATACTTTTTCCGAGCAATTATTGATTGAAATATTAAATTTTTTTTATAATAATATTATGCGCATTTTATTAATTAATATAATTCGATTAAAGTATAATAAATCGTTAAAAGTTAACAACGCTTGTTTAAATATGCGCATGTAAGTGTGTGCATATGTATATTATGTATGCGTGAATATATTGTGATTTATTTAGTTTAAAAGCAATCATGGCTTTAGTAAGGCTATGATATAATATATGAATTATAGATATGCGTATATTTTTTCTTGATAAACTAATTATTTTATTTTTTTAGAATTAAAAAATTTGTGCTACATGTTCATTACTGGAAGCTAAAAAAAGAAAAAAGGTTTTAGATATTTTTTTTTAAATAATTTTTTTTTTCTTTTTTTCTGTTTAAATACAACTTATATGTTATTTTCAGAATATTTATTACATTTACTGTGTTTGAAACACATACTATTGCTTCACAAAACCGTATGGTTAACATACTTTTGATAATATTGTAGAAACGTTATTTATAACATTTATTTCCAATTTTATCTGAACTTTTGTAACAATATTCAAAAGCGCAGACAACTGCAGAACTATAAGGAATTTTTCTGATGAAAATGCATATATAAATGTATAAGTTTAAACAAATTGAAATGTAATTAATTTTTGATAATTCAGTGAGTGGAGGGTTATTTTTAAAATGATACTTTTTTTCCTTCAAAGGAAAATACATATGCTCTTTAGAAGGACTAAAATATTTTCGAAACCATCTTTCAAATATTAAGATGGCTCTTATAAATTGTGCCTCCCCTCCCCACCCTTATTTCTTTTATTTATTTTTTTTATTATATTTTTTTCTTTACTTTTCTCCGCATATTGAAATTAAATAGACTGATAAATGAAGACTATTAGGTATTGTAATCTTTCATTATCTGGATTCTGATTAACATCTTTCTTCTTATTTAAATCTTTCATATCTTATGGGATATTTTAATTTCATCTCGTGGAATATTTAAAATAGTTTTCATATTATATAATACGTATTGTAAGAAATTATTTGCAGATAAGTAAATAATTTAAGAAATTATTTTTAATGTAAAAAAATAAATAAATAAATAAATAAATATTCTAAATGGTATTATTTAACAATAAGGTTGAATAATGTATTTGTTCATTAAGATCAACAATGATAGTCATCGATAAACAAAATTAGTCTTCATATCAACATTCAAACCAAGTCTCGAAATGGTAAAAAGTATGACTGTAGGTATTTAAAAGAAACATCATACTGCTATGTGTGTATTTATTAGATTGCATTTGTCTGTGAAGTCGAATTCGGTTCCTTTTATAGAAAAAAAAAAAAAAGATGAAGGAGAAAAGAAAGAAAAAATAAGAAAGAAACCTGTGGTTTTTTGAGAGTTGCCAATTCTTGTTAGAACATAATAAGCCTTAGGCACAGACGCCAAATTTCTTAGCAAAGATGGACGCCATGTGTTGTCCATCTGCTGTCCATCCTTTTAAACAAACAATTAGAAGATTTTTTTTACTATTGGCGTCACAAATTGTATTATGCACAATTGCACAAATTCTAGGGAAAAAACGGAATTGCTTGAGAAAAGAATCCTTTGAAGAGACAGGTAATAAAAAATCACTATGTGAAACTAGCCGACATGTAGAAACTTTCAAAGAAAAAGTAGCACTTAAAGAATCATCAGTGCCATTAGAACTCTGACGTTGCTTTGTCACAAACTGGATGCATCCTCGGGCGTCGGCATTTCTGTATTGTTGAAGTAAACCCAAGATTTTTCCCAAAGGTGAAAAATTCCTCTGACGTCTAATGTTTTCCCCCAAATACACCGAATAAAGGCAGATGCGATAACTATCTTAAAATAAATCGACTCTTCTCTTTTTTTAATAATTCGGATTAAAGAAAAAAAATAAGTAAATTAATTAATAAATGAATAAAAACTTCCTAAATATTTTATATATATTGTAAAAATTGTCTGTATATTGCACATTATGTAAAGCACTGCGTATTATTCCGTCATACCTATTATCATCAAAAACACTTTGTAAAACTAAAGTACTTTTAAATAATAAAATACATATTATTAGCACATTTATGTTATTAGCACAGTCGATTTCAATAAACAAACTGTAAATAATAATACTTTTACGAAAATCTTTTTATTTCGTGACCTGAAAGTACAACTTTTGTTAAAAGTCTGAAATAGTAGTTGAAAATACATAATAAATATTTGAAGCTTTTCTTGAATGTATATCACATGTTTGATATTATGTACTGTATTAATTATTTTTTCTATTATATATATATATATATATATATATATATACAGTCGAACCTCGTTAACGTGAATCTCAAGGGGGGTAAAAAATCGGTTCATGTTATCAGTAGTTCATGCTATCAATAACTGATTTTCATATAACTAAACTAATCTTCATTTTGACGGAGATAGTGAAAATAGTTCATTTTTAAAATAATTAACGTTAACAGTGTTCACGTTAACGAGATTCAACTGTATATATATATGTATATGAAAACTCATAGAAAATTACCAATATGAACATAAAAGGACCAAAATCGATGCAATTAATGAGCAGATTGGAAAAATCAAAATTAGACGAAAACAAATGAATGTAGACCTATTTAGTAATTTGTCTATAATTTGCTACTTTTCTTTTTTTTTTTTTTTTTTTTCGGTTTTATTTATCACTTCTGGTATTTTAATCCATTGATGATAAATCTACGAGTTGTTGGGTAATGATAGTCATCTTATATGGTCTCATCTTTCACTATCTCAGAAACAAATTACTATGTTACCCTTCTGTTATAATCTATAATTGTCTTTTATAAAAAAAAAATATATATATATAGCAGTTTTTGGAGAAGTTTCAAAGGTTTATTTTCGTTTTCAATATTTCTTACTCTGTATAAGGCTTCTTTCCATGGCTAATATTTTTGTGATACCTTGATAATTAAAGTTTTACATTCCTGATTTTTGATCATTATAGCGTTGAAATATGCAAGATTGGTCTCACTTTTTAATTTTAAAATGTTAAAATGTTAATAATAAGCATGAAATCTTGCATTTTAATGCTTACTAAAAGTATGGGCGACCTAAAGATTAATCTCTCCAATTTGAGCATATTCAACAGTTTGAATTTTTAATACGTTTGCATTATTTCTGTTTGTTAAAATCTGATATGGCATATGGATGGACATTCTTATATATTGTTAACGCATAATTTCACACGCTCTCTATTTTTAAATCAATCAGACCTTTATTTGATATACGGGTTTACAGAAATAATATTCAAGTGAGGTTTTTTTTTCTATTAAAACTATTGTTGGTTATTTTTATTTTATTTATTTGTTTATTATTCATTTTATTTTATTTATTTAAATTAATTAATTTATTTAATTCATTCATTCATTCATTTATTGTTCTTGTGGATAATGGTGTCATTCCATCATCTATTTTCTTTCATTCGACTATCATTGTTACAATATATATATATATATTCAGGGATCGATCCAGGTTTTAATTTTTGGATCCATTTTTGTAAAAAACAAAATATTTTTGCGAAAAAATAAAATTTTGTGTAAAATCTTTAGTTTTTACAATAACTGTATATGATGCTTAATATCAAGTTAATAGAGTTTCATTGAGCCAAGTAAAGGCATTAATTTAAAATAATACAGAAAACATGAAAGCATTTTATAAAAGGATAAGAAAATCTTGTGAAGCGGCTCATTTTATAAATTTGAATTTTAGGAAGCCCCCCCCCCCCCTTTTCATTAATTTAAATTTTGTGAAGGCTTCCTTTTCATGAATTTGAATTTTGTGAAGGGCCCCCTTTTTTTTACTATGTGTAATTTTGTGAAGAAGTTGCAAAAAAGGACCTAAATTTTGCTTGGCTCTACTCCTGATATATATATATATATATATATATAGATATATATATATATATAATAGAAGAAAATATATTGGTAACAAAAAACTATCAATAGAATAGAATTAAATAGGAATATACCAATGGATAATGCGCAAAAGCAGAAAATCTTCCTGTACATAGCATGGTAATACAGAAAAATGAGTTCATTTGACAAAATTTCGCACATGTTTCGATTATATTGATTATAATCAGGTTTTAAAGGCTGTTTTTTAAATTCAAAATTGATTAAATTCTAGAGAATATGAATTTAGAAAATAGTAAAATAAAACAAAATGCCATTCTTTATAGATGTTTAACTGTGCGGGAAAACATAATTTTGAAGAGTTATATACATTTTAAACTATTTATGGTAACTAAGAATCATAGAAATAACCATATAACATCATTCTAAAGTCATAAAATGTTGTTATTTAACCCACAAAAGTAGAGACGAAGCATTTGGAGTTTAACTCATGTAAAGAAATTTCCTTTGTTTCCTACACTTTTTTTTTTTTTTTTTTTTTTTTTTTTTCATGTGTTATGCATTTTTCGGTAAAATGCTCTGTTTTGAATAAGAGAATAAATTTCATTGACATTCGAATGCACCTTCTTCCTGATTTCCCAGTTCTTCCATCTCTACATAAAGCAGCATCGTTTTCTTGCCGGAAGACGACATAAATCTTCGGTAAACGCAGGCTTATAGGTTATGATAGAGAAATATCTAAAGCAATTGTTTATGAACTAATACTCGATGATTAGGCGTTTCTAAATCCAATTTTGATTTTATGTTAAGCAATGAATTAGAGTGTTATGAGTAATGTGGTTTCTTTTAAGTGGTTTTAATCTTTTAATTTCCTCGATATATATTTCAGATTTTATTTTGATTTATTTCGATACTGTAATCTTTAAACTCGTTTGTTATTATATTTGATTTGTCGATTTTATTTTCATTTATTTTATATTATAATATAGATTTTATAATTGGTTTTATTTTCTTTCGAAAATTTATGTAAGTTATAGTTAGTATCATATATATAAAGGAAACTTCGTTATTTTTTATTTTTACTTTGTTTTTTAAAAAAGCGTAATGTTCAAATAAGATTATAACTATGATTTTGCCTTTGATTTAAATATTTTCTTTATGATATTTTTGCAACCAGTTTTAAGGCTATTTAACCTCTAGCCATTTTTTGAACAAGGCAGTTGTTGTTATCATTATTACTATTATTATTATTATCAGCAGTAGTAGTAGTATAAATATAATATAATCCTATTCTTCAAATAATTTTGTAGTTTATAATATTTCTGAAGAATAAAGATATATGTTGCTAAGAAAAGTAATAATAGCAGTATTTATTGAGGCGTCAGTGAAAAAATATTATTTGTCACAAATATATCTGTGAATACTTTTATAACTAAATTATTCTTATCTTTATTCCAGTTATTTTAATAGACAACGGCATTCTCCTGTTATACTAAATATTACTTTACTAAACATTTCATCGTGTGATTATTTTTCTATCGAACAGGAGAAACGAATTCATACGCACGACTGATTATTGAAAAGGACAATATAATTCTGTCAGCTCGTATTTTTAAATATTTTTCTGTCAGCGGGCGTCGCCAATTGCCCATTGCGCAGCACTAATGGGACGTAAAACCCATCCTACCTACTTACCTGTCAGTGGGCATATTTAAGTGCTTTAATCGCAAATCGCTAAATAGTTGGACAACTGTTCACAGTTATAAAATTTTATCCCCCTCCCCCCCCCCCCAAAAAAAAAAAAAAAAACTATTTTATTAAATGATTAAGATCGTTTCTTATAAAAGTTATGATTATAATTAATTATGCAGCATGTTTTAAAAGTAAGAAAATTATTTCTAAAATGACAAACATGCATTTAATAATGCATGTTATACAAAATGTATTATATAATGCATGTTAAGAAGTATATATATATATATATGTGTGTGTGTGTGTTTGTGTGTGTGTTTGTGTGTGTGTGTGCATATAATCGGTAATTAATTTTATTAAATAATAAATATAATCCAACTGCAAAGATTTTTTTTTTAATTAGTTGCCTACGAATATAGTTTTTTACTTTTTGTGTTAACTAAAGGGTAGCAGTAGAATGTATTATATTAAACAGTAGTTTAGCGTTTTTTATTGTATTTCTCACATATAAAATACATTTGCATTTAAAAAGATTATTATAACAATAAATTATTTAGGATTTTTCACTGTTTTTATTAAATAAATACATTGAGCGATAAGCTTAATACTATATTGAAACAGATGAATCTGTTTTACCTAACATATTCATCGACCCTTAACATAAATTATGTATCTCTTTATGATAGAGTATCTGCTTGCAATAAATAATAAGTCAAAATATTCTGCTTTGTAAAAATTCAGCTACATCTTCATTAAACTTAAAACTGTCTCGTGACAATAGAAAAATTGCAATTAAATGTTAACTCAGTAAGTTTAAACATTTACATAGATTTTAATAATCCTCGGTGTTTTTTATGTAATATGTTTAGTGTCTTTTTCACATCTCCGCCTAACATTTATGTAATAGATAGCTGTGAATATGCAAATATGCAAAACTGCTCCACACCTAGAAGCGTCCAACAAACACGCAACACCCAGGATCGAATGATGAATCTGGTCGGACCGTCCTTTGTAACCAGGAAAAACTAACTCCTTCTTCACGTTTACCTTAAAGAAGAGTTATAATCACAGCACCGTCATGCAAGGCTGGATCACCTAATGTCAATGGGTCCGAAGCAAAAAAAAAGTACGGAACACCCCTGAGACCCTTGTGCTTTTGTTTTCTTTTTTCTTGTGCGTTTCGAAGAGAAAGAAAAAAGAAGAAAGAAAAATAGAATAAGATGATTTTTGCCGAGTTGCAAATAAATTAGGAAGGATTATAAGGAAGTAGATTTTCTGACAACGGAAACCTTTTGTTTTAGATTTTTTCTTTTTCTTTCTTTCTTTTCTTTTCTTTTTTTTAAATATATATATATATATATATAGGTAGTTTCTTACTTTTAAGAGAACATAAATAGATCGATAAAATAATTGTAAGAACTTAATTGTTTATCTAGGAATAAGCATACTTACTCTCGAATTATGTATTATTTATTTATTATTATTATTTTACTGTCTTCTGTTTTTAATGGAAGAAAGCACTGGATTCATAAAAAATGCCGACTTCTGTTTTTCGGCGTATTTTCGCGTTTTAAGATGTCCTGAACACGATTTCACCATTTTTTGAAAATGTCTGTCTGTGTGTGTGTGTGTGACATTTTTTTTTTTTTTTTTTTTTTTTTTTTTCAGTTTCACCTCAAGAACTAATGAACAGAATTGCATAAAAAATTATATTGACATAGATTAGTTACTACCAACTTTTGATGTATATTTCTCAATAGGGAACGCTGTCGTCCCGTTTTATTCTAATTTTTTTCATTGTGGCATAGGACAAAAATTCATATAACTGTACATAAACCAATCGTTGTATACTTTTTTGGAAGCAATGTAACAAAATAATTGAATTAGGTTTTTTTTTTTTTTTTCAGAAAAAAAAAAAAAAGGAAAGAAAGAAAAGCAATGACTGTAGCTTTGCAACATTTCTCTTGTTTTCATACTGTTGAACACTGAGTAATGTATGATTTTTAAAAATATTGTTACAATATATTTATAATTTTTATTTTTGGGGATAAAATAAAGATTAGTTTTTGAATGAAATATTTATGCATCACTCTGATAAGTAAAACTAATAAAAAGCTAACTTTTTCTTTCTTTTTTTTTTTTTCTTTTTTTCTCTTTTGAAAAATAACATTTGTAAATAAATTTATGATGACGAAAATTTCTAGCTCTCCTTCCCTCTTATACAAACATATTTTTAAAAGGTAATAAAATATATAACATAACGAAGTAGCTTTTCCTTGCTCATGAAATGAAACTAAATAATATCTCAGCAACAGTATTTATCTTACAGTATGCAGTAAGAGAAATGAGATTTCGCTACCTAAAAGGAATAATGTCAGTGATACCAATTTTAGGGAATATTTTTTATTCAATATTTGCTCAAAGATAAATCAATAATAATTACAGAAAAATTATTTTTTCGTCAATTAGAAATTAGGAAATTTAGTAGGTCACTGAATGCTTATCCAACAGATGATCTAATTTTTTTCGTTTTTCTTTATGCATAAATAGTGTTAAATACATGCTGGGAACAGATTAAAAAAATATATATTTAATTAAGAAATAAACACATTTATAAGCACGTAACACAGAAACCATTAGAAGATTTCCTCTGATGCTTTTGATTCTATTGTTTTATTAGCAGAAGATAAACGATGCTAAGTGAAAATAGTAGATGTACGGTGAAAGAGAATAACAATGCAATTATTAAGTAAATTATAAGTGTAGTCTTTTCTTTTCTTTTTTTTTTTTTTTTTTTCTTTTACAATTAGTAATAATACATCACAGTAACTAAAATATAATACGCTATTGAAAAATTTTTAGAATTTTACAAGTTACAAAACTTTTTTTTTTTTTTTTTCGTGTGTAATGAATGGTAAATAGAAAATAATTTATTTAATTTATTGATAACTGTGTAATAATAATCAATAATTAACTTGAAGTATGAAGAATTAGTCAGGAAATTGCAGCTAAAAAAAATATATTCTCAAATTCTAAATGTGTGTTGTGATTTTTTTTTTTTTTTTTTTTATAAGAAGCAAAGAAAAAAGGATAGAAAGAAAAGAAAGAAAATTATTTCTGTTTATTGCAATTTCATTAAATTTGAGTGAATGTTATAGTCTTAAAAAATATACCTTAAATTGTTTGATGAAAATATATTTAAAACAATATTCTTAGTGTTATTTTTTTTTTTTCTAAGTATAAATTAACGATATGCCTTATAAACTGCCTCTGTCATAAACGGCAACAAATATATTCAAGGGAAAAAATTTAATTGTATCCACATTTTAAAATTTTATTGTAAGTTTAATTATGGTAAAGACAGATATTTTGTAAAACTGATTCAAGGTGATTTTAAATTTATATAACAAGCAAAGAAATGATAGTTTTGTATTTCTCAAGAATTATAAAAACGTTTTAAAATTATTTTAATATTAAACATAATGTTTAATATTTTAAAACTATAGATGATATCAATTTTATATGAATAGAGAATAAATTAATAACTTAATTTTCTCAATAAATCCAAATGGTAATTCTAAATTATTTTATTATTAACATATTATTCATTTTCAGACTTATAAACATACTATATTATGTTTTGATTCATTCTCCAATGAATTTGAAGAATCTATTTCAAAACTAATAATTATTTCAATAAAATGTACTGAAATAAAAAACAGTAATCTAAGATGATTTTAGAAAAATTCCATTTTGTAAATGTGATGACTGTAAAAATTATAATTGAAACTAGTCTCTCTTTAGAGAATTATAGATAAATTTATGACATAAATAGATTGTAGGTTTAGTTTGGGGTATCACTCTATGGTCTTTTTCTTTTCTTTCCATCTATTTTACACTGATGCTTATTAGACTTCATAAATAAATTCTATTCAATATTTACTCTAATGGAACTTAATACAATAGACAATTACCTTTAAAAAAATGGGGGGGGGGGAGGCATTGGGATTTTTTTTTCCTTGGACCTGTTAATTTATAAATTTTATAATGTCTACTTATCTAGTATCAATGTCAGTGATAAATTTATTTTAAAACTTCTGCTTTTTAAACATGTACTAATTTGCATGCACATTATAATACTTATTTATTTTTGAATATATTTATATTTTTCAAGAAGAGTCAATGGATTTTCAAATGTTCATTTTATTTATAAACCTTAAAGAGAATTCCTCTATTTATTTATTTTTTTATACCCACTTCATTAAAACTATTTTGAAATTATTAATTGCCTATATTTACAAAATAAATAAATAAATAAACTAGTAATAAAAATGAAAGGAAATAATGAAACTTTATATTTCTCACAAGTGAAACTTTGATGGGTTTTTGTTAGATAGGTATTTATGAAAAGCGACATGATTATTTTTTATATCAACTTGCTTTTACAAAAAGATAAAATAAAAGACCAAGTCGGTCACTGTTACTGATTGTCCAGTACTATTTGACAAAAAACTGGGCTAATAACTAAAACAAGAGTTTTTAGATCGCGTAACTTTCTATTCTGCTCATTGAAAAAGGAAAAAAAAAAAAGCGTCGAAGACGAGAAACTTTAGTCATTTATCGCTATACAAAACACTAGAACAATTAGAACTCTTTACAAAACTAAACAAAGCGCGCTTAAAGAGGGAAAGCTTCAGTGACTTTCTTTAGCCGGTATTGTTAGCAGCTTCTAGACCCTCTTCAACACAGAGAGAAAAATTGCCACTCTATGATACTACTTAGCCTTTTTGTTTCTTTTTTGCGATGCTTATCTTATTGTAACAGGTTACGCTGAATCGCTCATGGTGCACTAAAGTGGTGGCTTTTTAACGCACGCATGGGTAGAATATGAGTTGATGAATTATGCGTGGCGGATTGGCAACGGTATAGTGACAGTTATGCACATGTCGTTGGACATTTTAATGAAACGGTTGTGAAAGTTTGACGATTTTACCTATGCATATAATATTCGAATAACGTAATGTGACGTAATTTCTGAAGCAAATTGTCTTCTGTTTAAAGTTATTATACTCTCTTTTGTTGAGAAATGCTCTTGTAGCATATTTAAATGCGCATCTTCACTCTAAAATGCTAGAAGATTTCATTAGAGTCTGTAGAGTGACACAGCAAAGAATTCGTCTAAATTATATACGTGAATAAGCAGATTCAGATAAGATTAATTAATAGTAGACGGTTTCGTTGCTAAATAGTGAAATGAAGATAAATACAAACAGAATTTTAATTCATGGTTGTTTAGTTGTCTGCTGAGTTTCTTATGAAACCGTTAAGATGATTGTTTTACTGACAATAATCACAAGCAGTTCTGTCTTTAAAAGGAAAAAAAAAAAAAAAAAAAAAAGACGATACAGTGATTAATTATTTTATCAAATATATATATATATATATATATATATAACTTGCATGCATTTAGTTTATTAAATGTCAGATATTATGTTCAAATTTTGTTATGTTTTGCATGTGAACAAACATAATATATTAAATTTTATAATATAGAAAATAAACGTAATGTTTTTATAAATTTAAAGATCAATCCTCGTTTGAAGCTAGTGGAAAATTATATGTAAATTACGCAAAATAATGATTAAAAATATTAATAATCATAATAATAATAAATAACTAATCTTAATATCAATCCCCAGTGGGGATCACAGAAGGATTTGGATTTGTGGTGTCGGTTTACGGTAATTTTTTACGCATTAAATAAAGCTTATTAGACCAGCACCTATGCCTTAAAGTGAGTTTCGGACCTTGCGAACAATCATGTCTCAACTGGGATTCGAACTCGGCAACCTGTAACTGAAAGCTAGAATAACATTCAGCTATCAGTTGAAGATTATGAAGAGAAATTCTCTTATTATATGTTTAATTTAAAATTCTAACGTGTTATGATTCATAATTCTTTGTATAAAAAAAAAAATCTTCCTATTAGCTCTTCATGTATCTAGACCAATATTATGAACATACTAAAACATGAATTTGAGTTACAATTTATGATTCTAGTTTGAAGAATACAAAACCAAAACTCACAGATTTAAACAAGTAAATCCGCACCGAACTAAAGTGTATGGTTCTGAAGATATTTGTCTTTCTCTTTTTTCTTTCTCTCTCTCTCTCTTTTTTATTAAGGAAAATTTATTCACAGAATAATATTAAATACACTTTATATTCATAGAATATTTCCCCATCAATACTACACATGTAAAGAACAAAATATTTCGACATAGTATATCTGGAGAGGCTTGTCAAAAATTTTGTTTTAATTATTATATGTCCATTATTAGTTTACGTTTAAATCATATCGAAACATATATGAAGCATAAAGTTATTTCAGAATATTTCCTTTAGTACAGGCATTAATTATATTTTAGAAATGAGCTCAAAATTATATCACAGTAAAGGCTGATAGAACAAATTCTGAAATAATGAATTATATTACTTAATTAGAAACGAAATGTCCCCTGCCAATATTTTGATAAAGATAAATCAGTAATTGGGACAATAAATAAATAAATAAATAATGTAATAATAATAATAATATATTTAATTTACAAAATTATATTTACCATTGACCCATCAAAAATTATGTAATGACGTTAACTTTAATGGTATTTAAAAAAATAAATTAAATTTCAAAATAGTAAAAGTCATTAAATTATAGTGAAGCAGTTAATAAACATACAGTGATTAAGTAATTTTTTATCAACGATGCCGTCTACGGGAAGACGTTCCTTCTAAGGGGTCTTAACCTGTATTCACGCAAGTATCAGAGAAAATCACGGAAAACTCCGAAAGGCTAAGTTAACGAGCACAACCTGTATTCGAACCCGAAACTTCACGTCTTGCAGCTTTGAAAGCAGAAATTCTAGGCTACAATTGAAACTAGTAAATATCTATACTTTTAATAAGTATGTGAAACAAGCGATACATGTTTACTACAAAAGTCATAACATATAATTTTAAAGACGTAGTTGCGATAGCTTTAACGTAATGCATATATTTAATTTTCTGGTGCTAAGAAATAAAATAAAGAATTAGCATTATTAGGCTAACAATACATAAAAAGGAGGGATTTTTATTTAATAATTGTTGTTACTTTAAAATAATGTACTCATATAATAATATTCCAGTGATAAGTAATAAAATGAAGAACTAACAGTGTTAGACCAAATTATATATTTGTCAAAAGGTTTTATCGTACTTTTATACAGCAGTTCTGGTAACGTTGAAATAATGTGCGCATTTAATATTTCAATGATAACAAATAAAATAAAGAATTAGTAGTATTAGACCAACTATACATTTAAAAAATATATTTTAGTGTATTTCTATACTTTTATCGAACAGAAGAAATCTAAAATGGGAAGTTTTTGAGAATAGTAAATTATTTATGTAACAAAAATAAATTTTAGTTTATTTTACCACAAAATGTGATCTGTTGTTTAAACCAATATATTTTCTTTCAAAAGTGACAGATTTGAAAATATTTTTACAGTGGACAATGGCAGAGATTGGAAATCCATTATAGAAATATCGCGGACCTCTCAATCGTCTCAGAATTCTAAACCCAACATATAAAAATTAGATTTCTGTTTTTTAAATAAATTAAAAGGATTCATGTTAATTTATAAAATTCGAATTTTTAAAAATGCATAACTAAAAATTAAAAAGCTTGCAGATGGTAAAACAAATAAATAAATAGATAAATAATCTATTCAATTCTTATAAAAGATTTTTCGAATTCTTTTAAACAGTTTCAAACATTAAATTTCGTAAATTGCGTTACGTATAATCGAAAGTTTCAGAGGAAAAAAAAACTGTGTTTTGTATTCAAAAAAGAAAGAAAAAGAAAAAAAATCTCGAAGAATTGGGAGGGGGGAAAAAAGTATGCCTCAAAAAACTCCTTGAACGTCTAATTTCATTTTTTTTTTTTTTTGCTAGAAATTGTGGACATCGCAACAGGTTGTCCAAGGGTCTCTAAAATATTTAATTTTATAAATATATTACAAAATATCCTTTGTAAAATAAATAAATTATTGTCGAACAATTTAACGAAAACGATTTACTTACAGAGTTTTCACAAAGAAACTGTTCACACCCTTAAAAATGATTTGTCGACTGTATGTGTGCAAGTTTTATAACATTCTATACTTTATTTGCAATTTTATATCTCAATAAAATCATTTTATATATACATATGCTGTCAAATTTTAAGTTTCTTATTTTAAACTTTTGAATCTGATAATTTATAGATGCGGAATTAAATAAATGTCAAAAACTAATTACATTAGAAATCCCTTAACAATATATTATTATATTTTAATGTTTCATATTATCTTATCTTAAAGTAATTTTAAAACCGAAAATATGTTTATGCTGATTATTTATCAGAAATGCATGTTTGAAACTGTATATATTTCAAATTTCAGAACAATAAAATATAGTGCGCTTTTATTATTTAATATATATATATATAGATTTTTTTTTGAGTAGAAAGAAAATAAACTTTTGATTACTAACGGGAAAAATACTTCCTACTGACATTTCCAAAAATTACTAGTTAGATATCGTCTGCAATTTGCAATAAAAATTACCTGTTAGGTACCATCTGCAATTTAAAAGCGGCTTTACAGAAAATTCCAAATTAAAAATATTACATTTAGGACCTATACATTGCATTAATAGAGTAGGCAGGGTAAATAAATAAATAAATAATTCTTCGTAAGAGGCTTAAAATGCATGCTTAAAATAATGGATTTTATAAAGTCATAATGTTCCAAATAAATTCGCGAATATATGATAAAGAAAAAGTAAGTTATATCTAATTCCAATAGATTTTTACCTTAGATATAACATATAGTCTAAGGGTTGAAAACATTTTAATACATATAATGGGCACAATCATCGCAGAAATGTTTAGAAAAAATATTAATGGATAAAATTTAATTCAAAACATTTTTCAGTATCATGTTTTTTTGTGAAAATATTTTAAAGTATTTCCAAGAATGTTGTCTAAAAAATGTTTGTAAAGAATTAATTCTAAGCAAAACTTGTTTTTATATTTATATCGTAATTTGCCGATAAAAATTAACAGAAGAAATATGCAAAAACTACAAAATAATAATAATAATAATAATAATAAAGCATGTAAAAGCAAAATAAAAATGTTTTACTATATTTAATATAGTAAGTATACACAAACAGAAAAAAATAAAATATGTTGTGTTGCCATTTAAAACTACTAAATCTACATTTATGTTTAACTTATATAATCAACATTTTATTTAGTAAAATATAATTTTTAAATAATCAGAATTTAATAAACTAAAAGTTTTACTCTGTAAAAAATGCAATTTGTGGTAAATCTACAACTTCAAAAATGTTTAAAATTAAAATATTTTGCCCCATGCTATATTTAATCTTTTTCTCTATTTTAAAAACATGATTAGCTTCTACTAAGTAAAGATAAATTTTTAAACAAAGTTAGATTTCAACCTTTAATTTCCATAATTGTGTGAATGAGATTTAAAAATATTAGCTTAAAAGTAGATAAATTGGATTAAAGAAAGAAAGAGAGAGAGAGAGAAATAAAGAAAGAAAAGGGGAAATGTTAATAAAAAAGAAAAAAAAAAAAAGGGGGGGGGGAGAAACGAAAGAAACTGTTTCGGAAAATTTTATTTGGGTCTTTTGGATTTAGTGTAATGCAAGAGATTTTTTAATAGAAGCTTAAAGAAATTTTATCTAAAGCATTATTTATACAATAACAAATTTTGTAAACTCCAAATATTCTTCTTCTTCTTCTTTTTTTTTTTAATTTATTTAATGCTTATAAATAAATTTTTAACACCTAGTATTTTGTGTATTAGACAAAAATTATTAAAGAATTAAAAGGAAATCTTTAATTAAAAGGAAAGGAAAAAGGTTTAATCTGAATTTATTCTTTACTTCTTTAACATACATTTAAAAATTTTAAATAAATAGTTTGTTTCAGATATAAAAAAGTACAAACTTTATACCTAAATGAAAATCTTTAATAATTTATATTAAACTTAATGTTGAATAATATTAGTTAAGGTATTGGAATTTTAATATTAAAGCTTAGTTTCCGTTTCAAAACAGATTGAAATTTAGATCTGTTTAAATGTTTAAATGTTCAATCCATACTCTTAATAAAATAAATTCTAATATTTTAATACACATGTGAACTCTCAAAGAGAAAAGAAAAAAAAAAGAAAAATGAAGAAAGGGAAGAAAAAGAAAGAAAGAAAATGAAGAAGAAGAATCAAGTAAATTACGGATCTAGAAAAAGTGTGTGCAGGAGAAAAAAAATGTTCAATGATTGGGGAAAAACGCAGTACCGAAACCGAAATTTCTGCTTGCCGAAAATGCGTCGATTTTCGAAAACTGCGCAGCCATGCTTAATGAAATATCAAAAGCAGCTATAATTAATGAATTAAAAGAAAATTAACTTGTATATATATATATATATATATATATACATATATATATATGATACACCCCGCGAGAAAAAGATAGGTACAAAGGTTTTCTTCTTTATTTTTTATAAAATAACATTATCTAAATTGCGCTTATCATTTATTATTATCATAAAATAACACTATTCCCGGACTCATTTTTGTTTTAGGACTCATTTAGAAAAATTTTAAGACTAAAATTTTTCCAATTTAAAACTACACTCCGCGACAAAATGATAGGAACATAGGATTTTTTTTAATTTTTCACAAAATAACATTATCTAAATTGTGCTGATAATTTATTATCATAACAAAATATTATCATATCAAAAACATATTAAATATTTGAATCATATTCAAAATAATCATATTTAAAAAAAAAAAAAAAAAAAAAAAAAAAAAAACTTTGTTCCTATCTTTTTGCCACGGTGTGTAGTCTTAAATTGGAAAAATTTTAGTCTTAAAATTTTTCTAAATTAGTCTTAAAACAAAAATGAGTCCGGGAATAGTGTTATTTTATGATAATAATAAGTGATAAGCACAATTTAGATAATGTTATTTTATGAAGAATAAAAGAAAAAATCCTTTGTACCTATTTTTTTGTCGCGGGGTGTAGCATATTACAAAATAAAAATTCGCCCCATTGTATTTTCCGAAATTTTAAAAAATAAACGGTTTATGGCATAAGATCTAATAAATTAATGGTAAAAACATATTTTAGGTTATAAACGTAAACTACAACAAGGTAAACATAGAACAAGATAAACTAAAACATAAAAAAATATTCTTAAATTTAAATATCATAACTAAATTAATAAATTTTTGAAAAACTGTTTAAGTCTGTATCTAAAAATTATCAAATTCAAAAGCATTTAAATAGTTATTTTCTAATGTAAAATACTAATTATAAACCAAATTTAAATTTTTCTAATTAAGGATCCAAAATGCGCAGCCATATTTAATGAAATATCAACATCCTTAGAAAAGAATAGATAAAAAGAGATTGAAACTGAAATGTATTTTATAAAATTATTATTATTATTATGTAAATGAAGTTTAAGTACATTTACGTATTATTAAAATTTATTTATTATTAAAATTTTATATAGACGTACGTTTGTATGATCCTGTATTAGGTATTTGCTTATAAATTTGCTTATATTAAAATAAAAAGTTATGCATTTTAAAAATTATTATTATTATTATTATTTTAAATACTATAACTGCATTTTACTCTTAATTATGCAAGAGTGAAATATTAAAACTAATTAACATATGGTTAAATATTTAAAAAGTAAAAGATAGAAAGAAGAAAAAAAAAATAGGAAAAAAGTCTATATAAATGGATTTTTTTTTTTTTTTTTTTTTTTTTTTAATAACAGGTTAAAAAAAAGAAAGAAAAAAAGAAGAAAAGGGAAGAAAAAAAAAAGCCTTTTCAGTCAGTTTTTTTTTTTTTTTTTTTTTGAAAATATATGTAAATAACTGTACAGGAATTAAACATAATTAAAAAAAAAAAAAAATAGTTTTACTAAGTAAAATATAAATATTGTATCTACAAATAATTATAATACTTTTTTTAAACTAAATTAAACTAAGAAAATTATAAAATATTTCTAAATATTCTTTGCTTAAATAGTATGAGCTTCAAATCGAAAATAAAATTGTTAAATGAAATGCCGTTAAAAAATCTTCATTAAATAATAATAATAATAATAATAATAATAATAATAAACGAATAAACTTACTCCTTAAAATTGCTAATTGAATGTAAATAAATAAATAAAATATAGATAAAAATAAATAATTATTAAAAATCCAATACCTTTAAAAGAAAATTTAGAAGTGACGATGGTGACTAAAGGGATATCACAAAAGGCCAAGTTCGTAAAATTTCAATTTCCAGTTTAATATGATAACTTCATGTAAATCACTGATGTTAATAATCCTATGTCATCAATGTCATTAATTGTTCCAAGCTTAGTTCTTGGATATTTCTTGAACATACACTTCAAACATAAATAATTCCAATTATAATTCACGGTCACAAAATCACAGTTTCTTGGAAAAATCGAACGGTGGATATGTCCTCATGCAACGAGTGAAGTCCATGCTGTGCGTTTTTCTCCAAGACCCATATCGTCATCATCGGACATACGCGTCCGGCTGGGATCGTTGCAGACAGTGAAGTGAAGTGACTTCCGACGGGTCCACAACAAACGAACCACACCGGCAAGCGAAAGGCAACAGGGTGTGGGAATAAACGATACTGGAAACAAGACCTAGGTACCTACTACCTTCGCCACCAACTCTCACTTCTCTCTTCTATTGAATGCCCATGCAACAGGTAGCGGGCTCACTTTGCGTGCCTCGTCCGTCTCCAAGTTGCCCTCGGGCATTATCGCTTCGGATCGCTCCATATCGCTGGTTCGCCAGGGCAGCGTTGTCCCACTTTCACGGGACTCCTCCCTCGTGGTGTTTTGGGAAGAAAGGTAAAGTACAAACACTTTTCCCAACAAGGTCTTTCTTCTCTCCTTGCTCTGGGAAGGGTGGTTGTTGATCCCTTCCTGATGAATCTTGGGATCACTTTCGCGAGCGATGGAAGAGAAATCGCAAAGTGGTTGTTTCTTGCATGCTTCGTTTGCTTTAGGGAAATGGACTTAAAAAAAAATAATAATGGGATGTCCGGGGTGGAAGAAGATTTTACTTTTTTAAATGAAAAATCCCTATTGGTTTTAATGTTTATTTTTAAATTATCACTAATTATTTGCCGATAAATAAAGTATCTATCGAATTTATTAGGTAGTAAATATTAAATAATAAATGCGTATTTTCACAGCATTTCTGTATAAACATACTCCTATATATAATAAATAAAACGTATAATTTATTTTCTATGCCACTGTTACCCTTATAAAATAATTTATTTTATTTATTTATTTTTTCTCATTACTTTAAAACAGAGTAAATAAAACGAAATTTCGTATTTTTTTTTTTTTTTTTTCTTTTTTTTTTTTTTTTTTTTTTTTTAAGACTTATTAACTATTTTCTAGTAAATAATTTAATATATTAAAATAAGTAAAATAATTTTTCTATTTATTTATTTAGTTTTTAATAATTATGCTTAAGTCATTTTTGTGATGAGTAAATTAATGGTGAAATGATTAACTTGAAGTTATGACAAATTTTCTGTAAGATTAAAAAATAAATTCGCTTGTAAAAAAAAAAAAAAAAAAAAAAAAAAAAATCTGATCTACAAAAGTCTTACAAGTCATTTTAATTTTTTTTCCTCATGGTCTTTCTAATACAAATAATTCTAGAATAAATATACGGAGATTTTTTTTCTTTTCCTGTCTTTTTTTTTTTTTTTAAGGTTACTTTTTTTAAGCTAACTAAAGAAAAAAAAAATCTACAAAATTTAGAAAGCACGGATTAATTATTAAATTAATCCATGCATGAGTACTTGCTAACTTTTGTAGATTTTTTTTTTTTTTTTTTTTTTTTTTTTAAATATGTAGACCAATTTTTATAAAATTTATTACATTGTGTTGTTAATTCTCTTCCTCCTCCCCCCCCCCCTCTCTCTCTCTTGTTAACACCGGCACAAAATGTAATAGTATTAAAAGTTTGATGTGCAGAATAAACTGAATTCGATAAATTGAAAGTTAAAGTTGTGATTATTTGAATAAAATTATTACTGATAAGAAATTATATGAAAACAAATTCTTAGATTTATTATTAATATTATTATTTATTTATTTTAGACAAATTTGAATTTTTATACTTATCGTCGTACAGTATTTCCATATAGTTTTAAGTAATTCTATGTTATATATATTTATAAAACCACATAAACCTATATATTTTTTACACTATAATCATGATTGGTTAATTTTATTGGAATAAGTTGCATTGAAAATTCGATACTTTGAAGAAAAAGTTCTTCGAAAGGCGGACAAATCGAGTTACCAAAATTAATTTATTACTTTTGACTTTCTTTTACTCATCTATGGTATCAAACTAATATTTTGAGGTCTAACTTTCGAAACTGAATTATTGCTATAATTACATGTTTCGAGGTCACCCGCATACTACAATTTATAGAGACATACTAAAGAATTCTGATATATTAAAGATAATGTTAAAAATTATTTGCATTGCGTTTAAATTTATGCTCTGAATTTTAAAAATTAATTTATATATTACTAAAACTAATTTATTGATTTTTATTTTCTTGATTGTCATCTAGGGTAGATAAATTTGTATGCAAATCCTGTAGGATGCCACTTGGAATTTTTAACTAAGTTGGACAAATTTGAAAGAGAGGGGTAGCCAAATATTTTGTGATTAGTTTCCATTACTCAAAATTGGACAACAAAAGAAGTCCAAACTCAATATTCTGAATGTATATCATGAGTAGATGCCATTTTACTAAGATAACTAACTAACTTTCCAAAAGATTTAGGTCAAAGTTCTTTGAATAAATTTGATGTTTGGTCTTTAGCTTTAAATCTCAAAGGAATGTAGGCTTAATATTTTGTACGTTTCCACTTTGTTTGCTGCAATCGTGTCTACTTTGTTCGCCTGATAAAAGATTATGATGTAATTTTGATCCGAAACAATTGTTTCTATTTTTTTTTTTTTTTTTTTTTTTTTTTCAATTTATGATGTTTATACACATTTTGTTTTATTTATTTTTTTTTTCAACACCAGTCCTCCGGAGCATTTTTAATCGCTTCCTGATAACTATAAGAACACATAATTAATCCAGAGTGTCTCTAACCCCTCTCCTCCTACACAAAAGCAAAAATTATGTGATCTTTATTACAAAATATACCGTAATTTTTGGAAAAATATACAAAAAATATTCAAAATAAATATTGCCATAAATTCATAACTTACTCAGATCAGAATCATTGTTTAAAATTTCGCAAAGCTTGTTACCTTAGCTACTTTACTTTTATTTTTTAACTTTCGGGAAAATGTTTCGAAATCGAAGTTCGTACTGGATAGTTCGAGCCTCCAACAAAACTTTCTATCAGACAAAATTTTACTTTTGAGAATAAAAACAGAAAAAATCCCCTAACCGCAATTAAATAGCACGATTAAAAGTCAATGTGAACTTTCCTTATTCAGTGCGACATTGAGTTCACCTGTAGCATCTCTCAGTAGCATTCAATTCACGTACGACCTGAACTGCTAAGCATATGGACATCCGACATGTTTGGTCACTAGTTGCTCTTCTCCCTCTCCCATTTAATCACATAGGGATTTTGTTGATTAGTATTGTAAGAATAACTCGTTCAAAAATTAAGTTTTTCTAATTCTGTTTTCTGAAAATTACTCTTTGAGTATGCCGTCTTTTACCTTAATGAGAATTTTTTTTATTAAAAAATTAAATTTAAACATTTCTCTTATAGAGATTGAAAATTAGAGTACCAAAGTTTATTCAAGGAAATGAAATATTTAAATATATTTCCTATTAAAAAAAAAAAATGCTCACTAAGATAAAGATGACATGCTCAAAGAGTAGAAATTTTAAAAACGTCATTTTTGAATGAGATATCCTTATAATATGAAGCAACAAAAATCCCATAGGATAACATGGGAAGGAAGAAAAGGGGAATCTGACTGATGTGCATTTCAGATGACCTCGACTTAGGATAATAATAATTAAAAAAATAATAATACAGCATTATATATACAGGGTGTCCCTGAATTCATGGGCCAAACTTTAAAGGGAAATAGGGCCCTTGAGTGAGGGGTGAGTAAAAAAAAAATGCTCACTAAGATAAAGATGACATGCTCAAAGAGTAGAAATTTTAAAAACGTCATTTTTGAATGAGATATCTTTATAATATGAAGGAACAAAAATCCCGTAGGATAACATGGAAGGAAGAAAAGGGGAATCTGACTGATGTGCATTTCAGATGACCACGACTTAGGATAATAATAATAATAATAATAATAATACAGTACTATATATACAGTACTATATATACAGGGTGTCCCTGAATTCATGGGCCAAACTTTAAAGGGAAATAAGGCCCTTGAGTGAGGGGTGAGTAAAAAAAAAAAAAAAAAATGCTCACTAAGATAAAAAGGACATGCTCAAAGAGTAGAAATTTTAAAAACGTCATATTTGAGTGGGATATCCTTATAATATGAAGCAACAAAAATCCCACAGGATAACATGGAAGGAAGAAAAGGGGAATCTGACTGATGTGCATTTCATATGACCACGACTTAGGATAATAATAAAAAAAAAAAAAATACAGTACTATATATACGGGGTGTCCCTGAATTCATGGGCCAAACTTTAAGGAGAAATCGGGAACTTTATAAGGATTCAGAATTACATAGGAATCCATGTCCCCAAACGTCATTTTAACCCTTTGAGAACTGGATGTTTTACGCTACTTTGTACAACTACTCCGCCTACTGTGTAAATTTATTAGCTTGCATGCATCATTAAGAATGTTCGTATTGTTGCACAATGTACGTATTGCAATCATTACGATAAAATACATCGATAGACACATAATTTATTTATTTATGTAAATATCAGCATGTAAAAACTCTTTTAAAAATGCAATATTGGCGAGCCGCGCCGATATCCACGCAAAATCACCCGGTTCTTAAAGGGTTAAAATAACGTTTGGGGACGTGGGATCCTATGCAATTCTGAATCCTTATAAAGTGCCCTATTTTCCCCTTAAAGTTTGGCCCATGAATTCAGGGACACCTTGTATATATGCATACAATTGTAACCATTATATTTTCAATAATGATGATGATGATGATGATGATGGTGATGGTGATGGTGATGATGATGATGATAAATAGATCTTTTAAAGATTTTTTTTTTCTTTGGAGAAAAAGAAAAAGAGAAACAAATTCGAGAGTATTTTTCTTTCTGGAGAAATGAAGTTTGCATGATAATATCTCTCTGTGTAAAAAAAAGAAAAAAAGAAAAAGAAAGAAAAATGAAAAGGCCATGCTTTATACTGCAGTAATAGAAAAGAAATTATCACAATTTAGTCAAATTTCAATCTCAAATTGCGATGCACAGACGCAATCGTAAATTACGATACTGGTTAAATAGAATCCTACTCCCACATCGAATTATTTTTATCCCGTATTGATATTGCCTAATTTACAATTTTTACTTCATTTCTTATAAATACATATCGTTATAAGCTTCGAAACAACTGTGCGTCATTTTTACGAGTAGACAAAGAATTTAAGAAAGTTTAAAGTAAAGAATTTATGAAGGAATTTTAGAAGAATTAGATGCTTTTCAGATTCTATAATCCAGGTCTAACCATGGACGATTTAAAAGTATCTTATTATCGAGGGTATCTCTTACATGATTCAAAGTAATGCTTTAATTAGAATATAACAGGACTGTTAAAGAACAAATATTACCTTAACTGATTTTAGAATGCCCTCATACGGGTCTTTCTTAAAAAATGTTACAATTTTAAATTCCAACTTTTTCAGAAAATATATTCTTTTTTCAAAAACGGTAAGAGAGATATTTTTCACCGGTTTCAATAATCTGAACAAACAAACAAAAAAAAGGGTTGAGTTACTTTACGCATATGGATTTTAATTAATTTAATTAATCAAAATAGTTTTTCCCACCTAAAATTAATTCAAAGTTATCGATAAAAGGGTACTTTTTCTGAACATGTTGAAAGTTGAAATTTGGAAATATTCCATATAAATTTGTGAATTCGTGGGTATATAAAAACAATATAAGAACTCCATTATTATTATTATTATTATTATTATTATTATTATTATTATTATTCAGTATAGGGGAAGCTTGACGATGCATATATTTGAAAATTGCAAGAAATCGTATCTAACAATAAGTTAATCTCGCGTTTAATTAACATTTTAAGTATCGTTCATTTTTCTCGTAGCACTGCTAGAAACAAGATGGTGGAAAACTTCCCTGCTTCTTTCATTTAAATATTTAAATGTCAACAAAAGGCGTATTTACTAATGGAAACAATTAGAACGAATATCTTTGCAACATCTTGCCGCCATGTTTTTAATAACATACGAAGACTTTTTTATTATTTTTGTTGTTTTTCAATTGGTTGTCTGATAATTAAAATGCTCGGGAAGTTACGAACTCTTTTAACCATTTTTTATTCGGAAAAATCTTCCCATTTACCCATTTTTGTAATTTATTTTTATTTTATTTGACGCATAAGATTTGAAAACATTCAATGTGGGAATTTCCTTTAAGAAATATCTTCTATTTTGGTAAAAATGACAGAAAATGTCTCTCAGTTTGGAAGCACAATGGAGAGATTTGTCATTTTACCACCATTTTTTCTTTCATCCCGGATTTTCCTTTAGCGGTATGAATTAGAATAAATGAAACGAAGATCATTAAAAAGAGTCATTGTTTGAAATTGATTGAAGATTTTTTTTTTTTTTTTTTTTTTTCTGATTTGCAAAAACTAATGAGTTCTTCTTTTAGAAGGAAAAGTTTCATTAAAAAAAAAAAAAAAAAAAAAAAAGGTTTGTTTCAAATAAATCGAATAGTGCATTTATGAGTATATGAGTATTCCTTTTTATAGTTATTTTATAAGTTAAATTTTTTACAATTAAATAAAAAATTGTACACAAATTTTATTCCCTATTGGTTTGGGATATATATATTATCTGGGATATATATACATATGAATAGTTCTATATAAATTATTACTTTGTATATTTGTTAATGAGAAACGTCAGATAAGTTATAAATTTAAATGCCTACAGTTTTGAAGTTATTCTTGGTTTTGCTCTCAAACCTGGAGGAGGAGAGTTGCCGGTTTCTAACTCAGGTCGCGCTTACCGCCTTTACTTAAGAATTGTTTCCCAAATTTACGTAAATACAAGATAGGACCCCTTAGAAAAAAAACCTCGGAGAGCATTTTGACTAAATGTAGATCACTTGTGTAGGCAATCGACCTTAATCCATCTCCACTATTTTTATGTTATACTTTTTCCAGATTGCTACATTTGGAGAAGAATTTTTCCATTTATTTCTTCCAAGAAATCGATTGTGAAAGCTTTTTATAATTCATTATCAACTTTTCTAGATCATTAAAATCTGTAAATTTTATGCATTTCAGAATCGTTTTAAGTTACTTAAGTTAAATAAAACTGATATTTTCTTATCGACTAATAGGTTTTGTGGATATACTTCGGCCAGTGTTGTGAAAACGGATTCTGATATAATGCAAATTTGTTTAGTAAGACATTTTACACAATCATTATACCGTTAGCCATTTACGTAAATACTTATAGAACTAAAATATCGTAACAAAATCTGTAAATAAATAATATGGAATTGAGTTTGATTGAAATTAAAATTTACTTAGCAAAAACTGTAATTTTGTTTGTGGATGTAAGTCAACCAAACCAGACAGCTCTTTGGTATTATCTTCTTTGTCAATTTGCGCATATTCTTTGAAAGGTCCTTTTTCATGCTATTTTGGATAATGTAATATCACAAAAAGGAACACATATTAAACGTAACATTCCACTAAAATAAATGTGTTTTATTTTTCCCATAAAAAACAATCTCACAATTGAAAAAAAAAAAAAAAAAAAAATATTTTTCCAAATATTTCCCAATAGAAAAATGTTTCAATTCAATCTATTTCTCTTTTAATTACATAGCTTATTTAACTGTAAATGTAACTATTTATAGAATTTAAGTTAATCTAATTACAACTTCGACAAAGGAGATATTCCACTTGACTTATGAGGCTTAGAGCAATCTATATATGTTTTTACACCTACCACGCTCTATAAACCCATCAATTTATAATATATTCTCTCTATTTTTTTTTTTCCATTCCTCTTTATAGAACGAGTGACTCTCCCTTACCTGAGGCAAGGGCGTCTTCAGTTCTAACTCTTTGAAGACGAGCCACCAAAAGAAGGAAGAACCAGCCACTGATGTTCCCCAAGAACAAAATCTCGACTTCCTTCAGGCCCGAGGCCATACTCTTCCAATTTCGCTGTCATGTCTTACGGGCCACTTTTAGCAGCTGAGACAAAAGACGTAATTAGCCCGTAGAAAGAGAAGAGGTAAATATTATGAAAAGAGTTCGATTGAAATCGATGCTGGATGACTGTTTCTAAATAAAGCAGTGATTTGAAGATTCGGTGCGCGAGATGCTTCCGTGTAATCAAGGTGGAGTAGAGAACATTAATTTTTCTTGCAGAATCTATTAATTGCCCAATGGTTTAAGAACAATCTTAGAACTATCTTAGTTCGTTCAGTGGGAGAAATATATATAGAATTAAATACAGGTGTTACATTAAAATAACAATATTGATAAACATCAAAGAACTGTGATTGAACAATGAAGGATAAGAACACTGAAAACGAAATAAGATGCACAAATACCTGAAAACTGTTTTATTCCTTCATTCTGCACTGATGACTATTTTTCTGCCTGATGAAAGGCTGAATAAGAGTATATCGATTCGAAACAATTGTTGCGTGTTAGTGACTTGTATGGTGTCTATTTACATAATATTAGTCTTCATAATAATAGTAACATTATGAAAGTTTGATAAATTAAAATAGAATATAGATTAAATAAAAAAAAAGTAATAACAACATTAATATAGAAATAAACATTCGACTCCCTGGTTAAAACAAATTTCATGGGATATACCCATTTCTGTTTACTCTAGTAAAATTCCATTATTACGATATTTTTCATCGTCCGGAAACTGTTAATGCATGAAGATTGCATTTAATTTATATATGAAATGGATATTGACATTCTAAATTGACAAATTGAATAAATTTTTATTAAAATTTTCATCGTTTTTTTTTTTTTTTTTTTTTTTTTTTTTTTTTAATAAAAGGTTGCATTGG
This sequence comes from Salticus scenicus, assembly GCA_963930645.1. Lineage (NCBI taxonomy): Eukaryota > Metazoa > Arthropoda > Arachnida > Araneae > Salticidae > Salticus > Salticus scenicus. The sequence continues at coordinate 125,018,118 of OZ005654.1, forward strand.
GGTTAAGTATGTAATGTTGTGCTAAAGCTTCACAGTGGACAATGACAACTTTAAATTTAAATTTTATACTTTTGTCTATTTCTTAAATGGCGATATCATAGAATTATATTTTTAATCACCGTTTGATGTAATAAAACTCGACTATGCATAAAATATTTTTAAAGAAACTATTTAAAGCGGTTTGAATAGTGGATTTCGCTTTTATCTGGAACTGGATTTCATTTCTATCCTGCTTCTGATTAAAAATTATTATTCGTTAAAAGTAAAATATTTACTTATTTTTCGCTAGTTAAAAAAAAAAAGACCAGTCAATAATACGAGGGAAGAAAATTTATTTATTTCACTTTTCAATATATAAGAGAGAACATTATCCGTTTCCACTTGTTAAATTTGCTGTGCTCAACTACTTTTTAAAATTTGTTAAGTTCTTCGTAAATATTAAAGGTATCTAAATCCTCCCCCCTCCCCAACTTTTTTTTTTTTTTTTTTTTTTTTTTTTTTCTCGTTTGGTGTCAGTGGGTTTTATCAGTCATTATAGCATAAGTATTTTATTCATCTTTCGTTTACTAATCATGGTTTTATTTATTTAACTTTTTGGATGAAGTTGGCCTTAATAATGTGCCAACTATGCTAACTATTATTATGATTTGCAATTATATATATATATATATATATATATATATATATATATATATATATATACGTGTGTGTGTATGTGTGTGTGTATGTGTTTATAAACACAAATTTAATGAGATGGTCTAAAGAAATCCAAATTAGGCAAAATCAAATGAATGGAAGCATGCAGAGAGCATCTACAGAGGCATTATAGGAATTGTGCATGCAAATTTTGATTTTCTGTAAAATTAAGTACAAATTGCTAATGATTCTTAAAATTTAATGCTCAAACCTAACAAAAAAAAAAAAACAAAAAAAAAAAAAAAGTGTTTAAAATTAAAGAATTAAAAAAAAAAAAAAAAAAAAAAGATAGAATGAAATGATTATTCTTATATTTTAACCAAATGCATGGTATAGGTGAATACAGATACAAACTAATACGGTACAGTAACGTTCTAACCTAGTAGTGCTAAATAATATATACATAGTGGATATGATATTATTATGAACGCGCATGAATTTCATATTACTTTTTTTTTTATCAAGAAATTGTTTAATTCAACGTTAAAAATATTATATAGGGTAAGTGCACTAGTGATTGACACTTTTAGAGCAATCTCTGATGTTTTTAATGTTCTAGTCATCAGAAAATATTTTTAGAAATCTTAAGTTAGTACATATGGTATGAAAGACATTCAGAACCACATATATATTAAAATATATACATTTGATAACTTTTTTCTTTATGAATTTTATTTGACACCCACTCAATGTTCCAGTAACTGACACTGCCAGTTTTCCATTTACTGGAGCACCTGCTCTATATATACAGAGGCTGTTCGCACATTTTTTAGACGATTTTATTTCGCAGTAAGAAAAAATCGTTTGCATGGAGAATTTTATTTTCACAACAGTTATATTTTTGGAAATTTTATTTATCTTCTGATATTTAGAATTTTTGTTTAGATGCAAAAATGCGCTTTTAAAATGGCAGTGGATGGAAGGATAGGTTTCCGCTCTTTCCAAAGATAGTTTTTAGTGAAATCTTTATGAAAAGCATTTATCAGGAGAAAAATGGAAAAATATTGCAACAACAGATGAATCTTGGGTCTATTTAAGTGGTTGCAATAAAAAAAGATCAATTTATTATCACAAAAGTGGAGAAAAAAAATTTGCTACATGGCTCAAAACATCAAAAGAAAGTTTTTCTAAAGGATTTATGATTACCACTGGTTTTTCATACAAGCGCAAGATAAAAGCGAAAAACTGTGACAAAAATGTCAAAATCAACTCTAAATACTCTCAAGAACATATTTGAATTCCAATTTTTAAAAATGAAAATCCAGATGTTTATCCACAATGCTATCAATCCGTTGAACTGTATCAAGACAAGACAAGCAGCCATACATCACAATCCGCAATTGCTTTTCTAGAAAAAAATGGAACAAAAAACTGGAATTAAAACCATACCCTTCACTGACATTCCTGCTAAATCTTCTGATGTATCACTGTTGGATTTTTGTGTTTTTCGTCTCTTAAAATCAACATTATCCAAACACCGACGTACAACGCTTTGTGGACTCCGGAAAGCCGTTCAAGAGGAGTAGAAAAATATACCTCTTCCGATATTATAAAAAGCATTATTATCATAGAAATTATGATGTAGAATGTTAGTTAAGAACAAAGGCTATCAAACTGAACAGATAAAATTCGAAATATAAGTGAAATTACTTCAGTACACTCCATCAAAATCGTCTAAAAAATGTGCGAACAGCCTCTGTATTTTCATTTCAAGTCTTTTTCAATAAGAGATGAATTCTCTAACGATAGAACTCAGCTTATTGTCGTTTATTATTTATTTATTTATTTATTTAATTTTTTTACTCTTTTGCTTTGGAAAATTGAATTAATCAAAAATATGGCAAAAAAAGATGAAAAGAAAAGAAAAGAAAGAGAATAAAAAGAAAATTAACTTTTTTTAAACTGAGATTTTTAATCAGTAGGATGAAGGTAGATCGGGAAAAAAAAATGAACGTACAAACAGGGCAGTAGTTTTAAAATACAAGAAATTATGCTATGTATATATGTTAATTAAAAATAAAAATGGAGCAATAGTACTTTAAAAAGTATTTAATATGAGTATGGAACTCTTCTTCTGAGTATTTAGGTCACTTTTACCGAAAATAATGCAATTTCTCCACATTGAAAAAACCAAAAATGTCGATAAGGTTCAATCACCTACAGTATCTTATATAAAAGTATAATTTCTATTTTCCCTTACTATTTTTCCTTTAGATATTAGACTAAAAATGATCCTCTCTTGCATCTTTCTAACGTTTCGATGTTTTATCCATTGTTTTTTGAAACAGTAATCATAAGATAATAAGTATCACTTTTCTATTTCTTTCATCGAAATCTGCCTTGAGGTATTCACTGACTGCCTCAGTTTTAATATATTCAAATCTTTATTTTAGATTTCGAATTCCTTTCGAACTAAGCGCATTCGGTAGTTTTAGATAATAGTAATTTTCTAAGGGAATCGAGAAAAAAAAAAAAAAAAAAAAAAAAAAAAGATTTTTCATTTGAAGGTGTTTATGTTCAACTTGAACACATTTATTCATATAGATGAGTGTATATAATGTAACAATTTGTAAAAATAATTAAATACACCATTTATAAATTAACAATTCAAATTAAAGAAAATATGTAAGATTATATAAAAATAAAAAAAAATATTAAATGTGTGCTTCTTAATTATCCCCTTAAAGCGCGGTGTCCTCGCCACGAGGACGCAAAATTTAAGATCCAGCTGCAAAAATTCATCCCGGAAATATTTTAGCAAAAATTCACGTTTATAACATATCAGAAAAGGCCGTTTTTTTAAACCTTAAAATTTAAAGTTTCTTTTAGTTTAATTTAGTTCATGAATTCCGGTGGCAGTATAATTTAAATGTTTCAAATTGTCTTGCGCCGCAAAGGGTTAAACATGATGATTTAGTTCATCCCTTCTATTTTAAGCAGATCTACTAATCTTGACTAAACGTAGGAAAATCATACGATTCAAAGAAAAACATTTGCATCAAGAATATATATATATATATATAATTTGAATAATTTATTACCATTGTAACACTCAGCAGACAAAAGATAGATAAAGATATCAACATAAATAAATATATATATATATATATATATATATATATTAATAATTTTTAAAACGTAGTAAAACCCGAGCAATAAATTTAAGTCCACTGAAACCACATAGAGCAATCAGAATAAAATTTCATCAAATTAAAATTACCTGTGAAGACAGATTGTTAATTATTAGAAGAACTAATTTTACTTTTTTCTTTTTGAAACAGTAAATTTTACTTATAGATTTTTTATAGCATTTAGTTTAACCTGAATCTTACCTTAATATCATTTCTAGATAGTTATGCTATTTAAAAAATGTTACATGTGCGTTAAATCGACATGAAACCCCAAAAATGAAAGCTTCACACAAGCAGTGAGCGAATAAACAATTTAAACACATTTTGTCACAGATTATTTTTCAATTATGAATTGCTCAGAACGGTGAAAAAAAAAAACTCGTCAGGGGATACTTTTTTCACCGTTGAGTACTAATGTACGATTTCATTCGCTATTGGCTATAATAGCAAATTACTAGCGGGCCCCCTATTGTAGATGAAAATAATTGAAGTTAAATATGAGGAAGAATGGGGAAAAAACTGATCAGTTCTAGAAATCAGATAATTAAATAATAATAATAATAATAATAATAATAAATTGGAGTGACTCCACTCGACTTTCCGAACATTGAGTAATTAACGGTTTTGTAGATAAAGTAAGAGGAGTTGTTAAATAAACAAAAGAGAAAATTATAATAGGGTGTTTGGGTATTTTTCTTTATATAGTACACGATGTTTAATTTAACGCTATTTTACTAAGCACGTAGATCATAATGATAAAGAATAATTCATTCTGTCCCTGTAAAAACCTACAAACGCTAGATTCACCAAAATGCTTATAGTTAGTGCAACAGTGACTTATAATATTTATATAAATTTTCAGCTCCATCGGATAAGGCATTTAGACGCTATCGCACTATAAAGTTTGAGCCCATATGCCCCAATTATAAAGAAATTTGCATTTTGTCCCTGTAAAAAGAACCATAAGTTCTAGACCCTGTAAAACTCGTTAAGTTCTAGAATCACCAAAATGCATACAGTTTGTATGATGGTAACCTATAACTCGTATATAAATTTTCCACTGAAACGGATAAGGCATTTAGTTGCTATCGCACTTTAAATAAATTCACCACATAAGCCATAATGATACAGAATTATTTGTTGTGTCCCTGTAAAAAAAAAAAAAAAAAACTAGAAGTGCTAGATTCACCAAAACCTATACAGATCGTGAAACTATGACCTATAATATGTGTGTAATTTTTTTGTTCAATTGGATTAGGCGTTTAGACGCTATCGCATTTTTTAAAATTTGGTCCCATAGGCCATAATGATAAAGAATTTTACTTTGTGTCCCTGTAAAAAACTATAAGTGCCAGATTCACCAAAATCAATAGGATTCATGCTATGGTGACTTACACATGCGTACCAACTTACAGCTCATCCGAACAAAGCGTTTAAACGCTAGCGTGTTCACACACACACACATACATACATCATCGTAAAAATAGTGAATACGGACTCAGGGGACCTCAAAACGTATAGAAACACCAAAATCTTGAATTCGGATTTTTGATATGATTACATTACACACGTATGTTCGGAAAGTAAAAAAAAAAAATTCTCACAGGAGTGAGCATTTGCATTAACATGGATTATAACAAGTAAAATAAATTAAAAATTGTTCATAGCATACGAAAAAAAAAAAAAAAAAATCAAGCAACACGGAGTCTTTAAATTGAGTCTAACCATACATTAAACACTTAAAAAGCTATTTTAATTAGATTAGATAATTATATTGTTTAACTTTAGTAGAACTGATCCACTGTTCGAAATAATAACATAAATTTATACTTAATTAAATTTTTAGTAATTCTGCAAGAACATTGGTTTAGATTGTTTTCAGTTTGATTATCTTAAAACCATCTGGTTAACACTGGAGTTAGTATTTTTTTATAATAAGATCATTTAAAAAGAGATATTTTATTTGTAAGTTATTTTTCGTCTGACGAATTTTTCCTGGATTTTTTATTTTTTCTTAATCTTTACTAAAACAAATTGAATTTAACGAGAGGAGTAATTATTTGATGATTAAGGTTATAATTCACGTTAATTTGTAGTTATAAATATTTCATTTCCAATACTTTATATATATATATATATACATATATATATAAAACCAATTTTTCTACAGAATGGAAACTATTAATTCACCAACTTTATCTATTTTCATTAAATTAAAAAATATTCAATGTAGAAAATTAATGTCACTCTGTTTATAAGCGATATTTTGTATATAAATATATAGATATAGATATATAAATAATCTGTATATGTAATAACATATACATTACCAATTTAATAAAAGGTTGCGAATCAGATGTCACCCATTAAAAAGCAAAGAAAAATTGGTACAGTATTTTACTTATTTTTAAAAGAATTTATACATAATAATCCATTATAAACTGCACAACCAAAAAATTCACCTTCATAAAAACAATTATATAATTTTCAGGGAGTCTAAAGTATAATTTAATATAGAGTCATAATTTTACAATTTAACTCGCATTAAAATGAATTTTTACTATTAATTTTATTTCGGACAAAAGAAATTATGCATAAATAGCTTAAGAATACTTTTTTTTGTCCGTAACAGACTATGCAGATTTTATGTAAATAAGAATTATAGTGAAAATGCTATTTACTTTAAGCGAAAATTTACATGTTCAACAATATTGTATAATTCTTTATAGCTAACAACGATTTTACATTTAAAGAATTACACAATGCTCAGCAAGATTGTGTAATTCTTTATATGGAAAAACTAAGTAGCGTATTCTCGTGATTTTCAAAAAAGAAAAGAAAAGAAAATTCCTAGTGGTTAGATTGGTTAGAGTGAGCTAGGTTCGAACCCGAGACTTCCCATCCACTATCTCTGTGAGAGTATATTTCCTTTGCGACAGAAGAGAAAATTTGTATTCCGTATATTCCATTCTTCTCCTTCTCTTTTTTTATTACATAAAAGACGCGATCAAAAAATGCACAAACAATACTCATAATTTTAATACATAGTTTTGTATCAGAAAGCCTAACTAAAATAATAAATAAATAAATGAAATCGTTCAATTGTTTCGTCGGGTCACGACTAGGTTCCTTTTATCATCTTAAATGGATATCTCGAATGTTTAATTTCACAAAACTTTCGCCGGAACTCTAAAATCAACACCATTGTTATTTGAAATTATCGATGTTACTTTTTTAATAGGCGATGCCGTACTGGGTACAAAGAGTCGTGCCACTACTATTAAAACACCCATTGAAATTTACCCGTTCCCATAAAATGGTTAGGAAAAACGTGCGACTGGACTCATCACGCTTCCACTGGTGTGGGAAAAGCTACCAGTTACAAAAATCGCGTAAGTGATTTGTGAAATAAGTCGGGAGAAAAAACTGCAGGATCAATATTTAGTATTGTGTAAATATTATGAGAGAGAACGTAATTAAGAAAAGGGGTTGATTTAGGAAGAAGAGAGCAGTATAATGGTCTTCTATCTGATTAACAAGCATTCATTTGCCTGGGTGATCGATGGCGTAAAAAAAATAATAAACGAGAATTCAAATTGCTTATTTTGCTCTCGAGGATTTAAGCATGGGAATGTCTTATTTTAACCGTATTGAATTTTAACTGAAATAATATACAATCGTTTTAGAATAAGATGTATTGCGTGGGAACACACTTCCCTTGTTAATCAATGTAATTTATCCAGCGAAAGCCTGTTACATTAAACCTATGTTTTAGAGCATCTAACGCCATTTAAAAATTTACTTAAAACACATAAAAGCATATTTGTTTTATCATGATCGACATCCAATGCATTAAAAATATATATTTGCAGAGCAAAATAATATAATTTTCGCCTAACTTACAGGAATATCGCCCAGAAGAAAAATTTAATCTAAATATATCTTTACAACATAACTGAAAAGGTACTTTGATGAAATATGTAATTAAAGTATGCATATTTAAAAATGAAAACGCATCTTTATCAAAGGAGAAATAAGTTAACTTTGGTACACAAATTTTTAAAATGTTCACACTGTTCAAAAATAGAAATAGAAAAATATCTATTGCTACTCTATTAAAAATGGTTTCTCAAAAATTAGCAAAATTGTCTCAAAATAGCTGCGAAACAATATATACTTAAGCTTAAAAACCCATTTTAATGGTCAACCCCACTCTTGAGCATGTCAATATATTCAAAAATGAGTACATGGATTTTCAAATTTATGTACATATTGTTTCGGAGCTATTTTGAGACAATTTTGCTCATTTTTAAGAAAGAATTTTTAACAGTGTACTTATCAGAAAGTTTGTGACTGAGAAATGAGCTGTGAGCATATAAAAGAAATCTCTCTCTCTCTCTCTTATAGTCACACACGAATCTGTATTCGTTTCAGATATTCACTTTAAACCTTTGACAGTTGACACTCACCTGTTAATTCGAGGCTGCAGACAAATAAGATTCACGTTGTTTTAAAAAACGTTAGCGATTTTAAAATAAAAAAAGACACATATTTAACGGTAAAATATTCAAATTAGGGTTCGAGCCGAACCTCACCCAATCTCACGTGGGGGAGAGGGTGGGGGGGTCTCGGCAAATATCACGTAATTTTTTCCCGCAAAAAACAGTGTAAAATTGCGAGAAAATTGAGTTAAATTCAGATGAAACATGTTTCTTAACTTAGATATGGCAAAAATCTCACACGATAATATTTATCGTGGCTATCCGAACGCTGCAAAGCAGCACAAAAGCCTTTCAGTTGTTTTAGGTACCACCGATCTATGAAATCTTAAAAAGTAGTCTTAACTAATCTTCAATAAAAATAATAAAGCAAATTGTGTTTTTTGATATAAATTCAACGCATTTACAGTAAAAGTACGAATTTTGACAAATCCCACGTGAGATTAGGGGAGGGGGGGGAGGGGGTCGAGCCAAATCTCACGAAATCTCACCAGGGAGGAGGGGGGAGGGGCAAAAAATCGTCGAAACCGCCTCACTTAATTAATGGACGTCCCCTTACTAAATTATTAAAAGTGTGCTTTACCTGATTCTTATAAAACATTAGCATATTTTGAAAATCAAGTTTGATCAAATGTACAAATTAATTAATTAATTGTTCATTTAAACGTACATATTTATATATATAAATAGGAAGGAGAATTTGGCCCAGAACTAGTACCACTAATTGTAAAAAAAAAAAAAAAAAAACTTATTCTTAACCATGTTATGTAATAGGTACAAAAATGTTAAAATAAATAGTGGTAGGAGCTTAGTGAAAAATTCTCATCCCTCCATATATTGAGAAAATTTAAAAATAAATAAGAAACATATTGTCATTTATTAACAAACGGATACATATCAAATTATAGTGCAAATTTATGTAAAAATTATAGTTTTCTTTGCCAAATATAGTCAAATTATTCAACGAAGAGTACTTCAACCGAATTTGAAGAGCATAATTTCATTTCTTAACTTTCACTTTTTCAACCCTTTCGCTTGCCCATATATTTCTCAGGTAGGGAGTCTATCAAAGACGATGGACATGTCTATCATGTGGGTCATCGCAGGGCGTGGCCCCTCGGGACAGCATGGGGCAACTCCCTTTTTGCCCCAGGATGAGGCCACCAACGCCCTACCTTACTGGTTCGTCCAAGAAAAAACCATCACTAGTGAGAGAGAGGGGTGGATTCTCAACAGATAACAGACATCGAAAAAAATTAAAATGTGGGTGGAAAAACTTACCAGTCTAATAAAACGCAATCAAAGATTTGGGGATCTTATAAGTGACTGCGATAAATCGAATAATGAGGTGTCTAAATCCTTCTTCATCCATTAACTAACCAAAAGACTTTATGGAGAAAAGTGACTCAAGGCACATTTTTCCAATGAAGCAGTAACTCAGCTAGAAAATCGTAAAATGTATGCGTTTTTATGTGAAGTCTTGAAAAGTAGTTGTCTAAATATCAACAAAGAATGAATGTAAATTACACTTTAGAAGTAGTAGTGGCTAGCCAACTAGTGGCAGACTGTTACTTCACCCACAGCTAACAGACGGGAAGTTCCGGGTTCGAACCCAGAGTGTGCTAGTCAGACTAGCTGTTCCGGGTCTTGCGTGTTTTTTTTTGAAACTCGCGAAAATATGGATTATAATGTCTGAAAAAAAAAAAAAAATAAAAGACCTCCTTCTCCCCTCTCCCCCTACTCGCAAAAAAATCATAAAATAATATAAAATAAAATACAGAGCATTTTATCCATGATTTTGTTACTTGGGCAGACAATTCCCGTATACTACTCTACACCCCTACTTAAGAAATTAAAAAGCGAAAAATTAAAGAAAGTCCAGCAAAAAATCCCAAAATTTCGTAACTTATAGCGCAATTTTTACATTGAGAATTTACAAACTAATACAGAGTTGCATTTTTTAATATATATATATATATATATATATAATAAAGATGATCTATTAAGCATAGTAGAAGCCAAGCAACAGACACAAGATCACTGAAACACCAATGACCAATAAGATAAAAAAAAAAAAAAAAAAATCAGTGGATGAAATACACTAATGTAAAGAAACCAGATCTATTATTTAACAGTCTGCAAAACAAACGAATCAATAGAGTAAAACAACAAATCTTAACTTAAAACCATAAACTTATCAAAATTATTGAAAAAACAACCCAAGAAACACAAGATAGGAAGAAGGAGGCAGGCGGCAAGACTTGTGACTTGCCTGTGGGGTTGCACTAGTTTTACGCCGGCAACACTCCCCCAGCCTGCCACAACCAGAACAGGAACCATATGGATTTAAAAATGCAAAATTTCAAAGCAGATGAACAACAATGAAACCACGAAGCCACAATGAAATTCACCAATTGATCACATTGTGTTTAACAGTATAATTAGAACATTAAATATAGTTGACAACTCAAAAAGGAAAAATCTGAAATTTTAGTGGAAAATGAAAGTTTGCATAGTAATACAAAGCAAATGCAACAAGCCTTCTACTTTTTTTTTTTTTATAATTTAATTTCACAAACCCACCCAACCATCCAACCTTACAACACCACCCCACCTCCGTAATCAAACATCTGCCCACCCAACCGCCACCTTTTTTATTGTCTTTTATTATTTTATAATTTTTTTGTTGATATACACAAAAGTGTACACAGCTTTTTTTTTTTTTTTTTTTTTTTTGTACTGACAGAGACATGGTTAAGGATATAAAATAGAAAATACAAAGTTTTTAGGAAAACCCATTTTAGCAGTGGCTTTGATCAGTTTATTAATATTCTTGTTTTTAAACTTTGCAGAGCATAAATTATTAATTCGAAATAAATGGTTAATGATGATGTTTCTAAATACCGAAAGATGCAGACATGAATTAAAATGTGTAAATAAGTTGACATTAAAACAAAAATCTTGCCGTTTGTCATAGATATCTGTGTAAAGTTTATTACCATCGATGATTATTTTGAGATCTAAAAAGTTAATTGATTGATTAGTCAGAGTATTTTGAGTTAGCTTTAAATTAGGTGGATAATTGAAGGAAAAGCCATTTTGTGAGTTCTTGTTGAGATAAAATACAATAATATCATCGATGTAACGATAAAATCGAACATCATCATTGCAAATTTGCTTTTCATAATAATAAAGATAGAGATCTGCCAAAATACTGGAGCTACAACCTCCTTGTGGGATGCCTAATTGTTGCAAATAGATAGCGTTGTTGTGGAAGATATAATTATTATGGATAACAAAGTTAAGAAGAGTTTTAAATTTTTCTGCTTTAAAATTGTAAGGAAGATTAATTTGAGCTTTATATTCTTGAAAAAGACTGTAAATGATATTACTAAGATCTGATAACTCAATATTATTGAAAAGATCTTGAAAGTCAAAAGTCATAATATTGTCAATTGTATCGAGCGATTTTATGTATTGAATTAATTGAAAGCTATTTTTAAGACAGTGTAAATTATCAACTTTGCAAGTACATTTGTAAATTTGTTTTAGAATATCCAGTAGAGCCTTATTAGCATTGTTGTTATAAGTGTTACACCCAACAGTGACAGTGCGAAATTTAATTGGAGATTTGTGAAACTTAGGTATGAGAACTATATAAGGATAATTAAAGTTATTGAAGGGAAGTTGAAGTAGTTTATAGTAATTATGTATTTTTCGGTTATTAATAATAAGGTTATTATTAGTTAAACTGAAGATGTTACTATTATTGATTGAAGAGTTTAAAATAGAGAGATAGTAGGATTTACAAATAATGGCATAATTATTAGGTGATTTGTCAACATAAGTGATCACAAAGTCATCCTGTAGTGATTTGATTGAGTTAAGAAGTACAGATTTTTTAAACAACACCAGATTTGAAGAATTGATAAATAATGCATTTTTGATTTTTTGTAACACTAAAACTTTCCATTGAGTGAAGTAGGCAATAGGTTTATTATGAGTAATAGATATTTTATAAATAAATAAATCTAGGTCATAAGAAAACTGTTGAAGGATTTGTGGAATGCTAGTTTTAACTGGAAGTCTAAATTTGGTGCCAAATTTCATGAATTTTTTTAATTGATAATTATCAATAATATTGAGATTACCCGTGATAATGTGTCCATGGTCTCTGTCAATAAATTTTGAGAAAGAAGGATCATTGCATTTACAGGTTACAGTGTTAGTAAAAGAGGTAGACTTAGATACAGAATTATAATTGAATATCTTTCTGCCAAGAGGAAGAGGATATTTGAAGGTACGAGATAGATTTAAATCTTTAATCGGAAACAAACATTCTTTGTCATTAATGATAGACGTAATGTTAATACTGTTCAATATTTGATTTGTAAAATTCACAATTAATTGAGTATTTGTTTTAAATTTGTTGGGCTTTTTATTAAGTTTTAAATTAAATTGTTTGATTTTGTACATTATAATATCATAAAAAATGTCTGAAAAATGTTTATTATAGGATTGGCTTTGAAAGACATTCAGAAAGTTTACTAAGTATTTCTTTTTAATTGCAAAAATAAATTTTCGAATAATGAACCAGTTATAGTTAGATAAGTAATTAGTCTGTAGATCTGAAATGAGTTTAATAATGGCACTTTTAGAAAAGATTAAATCTGTTTTTTTACTACCTCGTTTAGTTCTAGAAGTTTTATGGTTAATTTTGTGATTGAGTTGTGCATAAATAGTCGAATAATCATGTAGAGGGTTGATGTTAGAAAATGCTTTAATAGTTTTACTAAAGTATTCGGAATTTAGGCCATATGGATAAATTGTATTATAATATTGCATAAATTTTGATTCAAGAAATAGACGCTCACTTTTATTTTTCTGAATTTTTACAATCTCTATGGTACATGAATTAAAATTATGTGATTTAAAGTGTTGTAATTCTATAGTTGACTTAGAAGATGCAGCTGAAAGGTTTTTAGAATCTGATCGATGCTGATTAATGCGTAGATGAAGAGGAGTTGAAGTTTCACCAATATAACTAAGTTTACAATGACCACAATTGATTTTATAAATAACATTGTATGCCTGACAAAATGGAACCAAAGAGTGATTATTATGCAATTGTGTGTGAGAGGCCATAGGATGATAAGTTTTAAGATGAGATGTTAAGTTTTACATCTATTAGAACCGCATGTTCTAAATTGAAGCAAAGGAGGAGGAGATAATAGGTAACTGGATGTCGATCCAAGGATATCCCTATAAATATCCTTGTACCGGGCACAATACTGCTGTGAAGCTAAGTATTTTTTGCCAGGATCTAAAAATTTACTAAACAGAGTCATATAGAAAAAATGTTTTTGTATATTAAAAATCACAAGGCAAGTATGTATTTACAATAGTTTTATCGAAAGTGGGCTATACCAAATTCAATTACTTAATTAAATTGATTCTTGAATAATAAGTATCTGGATTAATGAAAAATGGAGAGAACTAAAAAAAAAAATAATAATAATAATAATAATAATAATTATGTACATATTTACACTAAACCTCCTTTGACCGAATCTATTGATTTGGTTCCAATTACAAATTAAATTCCGCCCATTTTTTTATAGTAAAGTAAGAAAAACTAACCATCACAATTCAAAAAATGTCAGGCACAAAATGCTATAGAATAATTAGAATTAAATATTCGACTACACATACACAACATATTTTTTTTTTTTTTTTTTTTTTTTTTTTAAATTAAAGAATAAATTATTAACGTAAGTTGCCAACTATACAGTTAGTTAATAATGATCCAGGGCCAGTGACAAAATACTGTCGCAAAACTTCACAACACTACAAGAATCAAAATATAATATAAATTTTAGATCAGTAAATAACATATTGAAAAAATTAGAGAAATTACAGAAATAATACAAATTGTAAGAGCGCAAATGCAGCTTTATACAAAGTGTATAATACAAAAAATAGTGTTAATGCCAATTTAAGACAAATCTAAATATATGAAATTCACATATTAGATAATTTAAATGACATAAAGCAATAAGTTTTATTAAACACAAAATACATTCAAAATATATGCGCAATTGCAGCAGGTTTAATTTTAAATGTAAATATAATAAAGATGATCTATTAAGCATAGTAGAAGCCAAGCAACAGACACAAGATCACTGAAACACCAATGACCAATAAGATAAAAAAAAAAAAAAAATCAGTGGATGAAATACACTAATGTAAAGAAACCAGGTATATATATATATATATTAATTTAATATTAAATTAGCAACTATTACAACAAGTTTAAAGTCTGTGTTTTTTATTTCTTAATTAGGGACTCGTATGAATAAAAATCAACAAAAATTGAAACTCGGTATGGTACTAGGAATTTCTCGTTCAGACGAAGCCAAATAGATTCAAATAAATGACACTGGGATAAATTTTAAGAAATTAATTTTCTGAGATTATTCTCTTGGAAGTCACTGTTATGAATGGTTCAAGGGAAACGAATGGTTTAGGAATTCGAATGTACAAATACTGAGTATTTACATTAAAGGGATGGTTGGAAGTTATAAATGTATTAAGTTGCTATTCTTAGATTTATCAAAATCTGCATAAATATACTTTGGAGTTGAACATGATTTTCCCTTATAATTTACAGTATATTCCAAAAATATTTTGGTTTTGCACTTTCTAGATTCATTGGTAAATTAATTTTTAAATATATATATTTAAGTTTAAAATTAAAAATTGTAAATTTTAGAATTCAAGCATTATTTAAAAAAAAAAAAAAAAAAAAAAGTAGTTTACCAATTCATTAAAAAATATTCAAATATATTTATAATATATTATTAAACTATAATAATATACAATCAAGGGGAAAAAATTAAAAATGAATTAGCAGGGATCATTTTAAAGATTTAAAAATGATTTTAATTTTATTATTATTATTAAATTTAACTAGATTTCAAGAAATTTTAATACATTTAATACTGATACATCCCAATGTATATTATATGCACATTTTTATAATTCTTAGACAGTATTTTTCAAATATAATTTACAAAGCCCACCATCCCTTTAAAATAAGATTGCCATAAAAATCTATTTCGCTGTTTGTGTATTGGAGTGGTAAATTAATAGCTTCAATATATAAACTGTATGAATTATCATTATTTCTTTAAATAATAATAATAATAATAATAATAATAATAATGAAGATTTTTTTTTTCGGTCTTATTTTTAGAAAATAAATTAAAGGTTCATATCATTTAAACCGGCTTTAAATGTATATCTTCAAATTCAAACGAGAAACAAGTGCAATCAGATTAATGTTAAAAAATAAACTTATCACAAAATTAATATATGATCTCATTTCCTCATAAATGATCAATCATTTCTTGTAAAAATTATCACTTGCTTTCAAAGTGATTTTAATGTTCTGAATTCCTTTAGAATATACTTAAATGTGTTTTTCCTTGTATCAAATAAATTATTTTGATACATTTTAATAAAACGGAACACCAGCGCTTTTTTGAGTGTCATTTCATTTAAATCTCATTCATTTCGTCTGAATCCCATTCAGAATGAATTCTACCAACTCAGTCAGCGAAGAAAGTTTCAGTTGATATATGGGGTGGAGATAAAATTCATCGATCACATTGCTGACAGGAAGGTTTGATTTGTGTGTGAATGATCATTCCTACCAGTAAGAAATTAAGATATCTTCAAGTTAAAGTCAAAGGATATAAAAGGAACTCTACAGACTAAAATTTAATAGCTAAACCCACGTATCAAAGATTCTTACATATGTATTACTTAAGATATGTTAATACAAAAAATTAAATAATTTATTAAAAAAAAAAAAAAAAAAAAAAAAATGAATGAATGAATGAAAGAATGAATGAAAGAAAGAAAGAAAGAAAAAAAAGGCAAATTTTATAATTTGTTATTTTTTTTACAGATTATTAAAAATTATTTACTGTAACTAAGATGTAATTTTAAATAGTCGGAATGTTTTCTAAACAAGCAGACATAACAGCAATTTAAGATCCGCTGAAATAGTAATAATATTAACGGTAAATATAACACTATCGAGTGAAATTTAAATTGGAAAAAAAAGGGGGTGGTAATATTTTATTTTAGTTTTAGGATTTTAAAATTGTATAATTAACAATATTTTAATGAATTTCCTCACACAATTATTATTATTATTCTCTTTAGAATGAATAAGTTTATATATATATCCCAATAGCAAAAATTTAATAATTTTAAATTTTCTAGCATACCACTGGAGAATATTTATTTTATCTCAGATATAATTTTAAAAGACATAAACTTTATCAAACAGAGAGGTATAAAAGCGATTTAAAATTGCCAAAATAGTAATAATAATAATAATAATAATAATAATAATAATGGTGAATATAAGGTTATCGAGGGTAAATTATGTTAAAAAAATGAAAAGAGAAGAAAAACTTGTAGTATTTTATTTCATGTTTAGGCTAAAAAAATATTATTAAAAGTATTTTATTCAAGTTCCTTACCTAACAAATTTTGTTCTCTTTAGAAAAAAAAAAGTTTAACTATATCTATTTAGATTTCAATGGTTCTGTAAAAAACAGAAAAAAAAAAAAAAAAAAAAACTCATAAATAAATAAAATACAAATGCGTCACAATTAGATTTCTCACGCATCTCAAATTTTCCTCGTAAATTTTTATGGCGGCATTTACCTAAAGCCTAGGAAGTAAAGGAAAAAAATATATATATACATCAAATATTTAAAACTCTAAATGAAGAAGTCAACAGATCGTATTTTCTTGATTTATTGTCAACACGTTCCACGTGAACCCGTTGCTTCGACAGCAAAACCCGTACACGGTTCGTTTCAGATGATTACACTTCGTGCATAAAATGCATCCTAATCCTTCAGGCTGTGTCACTAGGTTCCAGTTGGTATAATCTTTTTGCTTCGCTTTTATTTACCGCTGATTTACTTTGCATTTTTTTTCTTCTGCACTTTCTCCAGAAAGGAAAGGGAAAAAGAAAAGTAAAAAATACTTGTTGATGGGTCATAATAGATAAAAAAGCGAAAGTTTACTGGGTACGATACGTTTTGGATTAATTTTTCGTTTATTCTTTCTTTTACCCTGAAGGAAGGATTTTTCACTTTCGATCACATTCTTGTCCGCATTGTTTAGGGTTCTTAGGAAATTTGATTGAATCTCTCTCATAGCGTGTATAAAGGTATCACTAGAGCATGTGTTAAGATTTTTTTTTTTTCTTTTTCTTTTTACTTTTTTTTATGAACTCATTAAGGTAGGTTGTCATTTTGGTAATTATATGTGTCAAGATGTTCATTTGCATGACTGGTATTGGTATCGAGTTGCGTGGTAATATAATAAAGACCTGTTGAATGTGACACATTTGGATTAGATAAGTTTCATTTTATTTATTTATTTATTTATTTATTTATCTTTATTTTTTTTTTTTTTTTTTTTGGCTTGCTGTAATTAAGAAAGAAAAAAAATATATATATATATATATACTCGTAGCGGAATATAAGTTTATTTTTATGCATGGATAATCAATCAAAACATTTAAGAGTTTGATTTGTTCCTACAATAAAATAACAGATAATTATTGCTATTACTACAGTCTGTTATATATTTAAGTAAAACTTTGTTTGCAGTGTGTGTGTCCGAAAATGAGCATTGTACTAAAAAAAGTAAATAAATAAATAAATAAATAAATAAAAGAAGAAGAAGAAGAACTAACGTTCTATCAAAACATAAAATTCAGAGCCAAATAAAAATAGAAATCAGAGTAAAATATCAATCGTATTACTCTGAAAAAACAAAGGAATCATTATCAATAGAATGCCTTCATTTGCAGAAAAAAAAAAAAAAGTATACAATTTCGAAAATCGTGTAAAACTAATTATCTTAATAGACACTGCTGACTGCATAGACAAATAATTAAATTAGTAATTCTAACAAATATTTTTTCCAATATGCTATATTAAATGATAACTGATTCTAAAAATGATTATATAAATAAACCCAAGTGTATACGTGAACTACCAAATGTTAGTACATTACGAGATGAAAAGAAGTACGATAATATTTTATAAAGTATACCCTCTCCCCTCACCCCCCCCCTTGCAAAATAATGATAATAATAATAATTATTATTATCATTATTGTCCAAAAGAATAAGAAATTGAAATACATATGCACTAAGAAAAAAGAAATTCGCATCAGTTTGACAGAATGAAATGGTTGCTTAAATTAGAGGCACTATTTCAAAGAAATCTAGAGGTTTTTTGAAACTTAAAAGATCTCGATATTTACTCAATATAATAATGATTTATGTATTTAAAAAAAAAAAAAAAAAAAAAAAAAAAAAAAATCAAAGTGTAGTTTTTCTTCTTTTTTTTTTTATAATAAAACAAAAACAAAAACTATTATTCACAAAGAAAAAAAACTGATTTGCATACGGAATATATGAACTTATTCTATTTATAGTTACAGATATATAGTAAATACTTTCCAAATAAAAAACTTAAATGGTATATAAACACTTAATATAAAGAATAATACGGAAATAAGTAGTGCTAGAAATATTTTCTCCAATAACAGTAAAAACGAAAGGAATGATCAAACATAATTTATTGAATAGTTTTTTTTTTTTTTTTTATCGATTTAAAAAAAAAAAAAATCTTTAAACATATATTTGATGTGCATTTCCAATAACTGAAATTAGCAAGTCTTTCGTGAAATGTTAAATATTAAAAAAAAAAAAAAAAAAAAAAAAAAAGTTCTTTCTTTCCTCTAGCATAAAATAATTTTAAAATTATAGTTTAGCATTTGTTTATTGGTTTAATTTTATTTTGCAATTAAAATATTCTTCATTAATCGGGGGGAATCATACTTTTTAGGAACATGATTCTCTTTTTCAGTAAGAAAAGATTAATTTAAAAAGAAGAGGATAATTCTAAAATTAGGATAAAAATAGTTTATTAAACTGTATTACCTTATTTCAAATCATGTTTATTTATTTTTTTTTCTTCAATCTATCTCATTAAAAGTTAAGAGGGATTTGTAATAAGCAACGTCGCAAGAAAATCTATCAATTTCTTTTAAATTTATATCTAAAAATTTAAGTCGACATTTAAAAAAGTACTTTTGCATTATGATCTGTATATATATCTGATAAAACCTATTTATAGTTTAGTTGACATTTTCAATTTGATTTATTTATTTATTTTAATTTTCTGTCAGCTAATTACAGCAAAATCAGAAGAAAAAAAAATAATAACAAAGGTTTTTTCTTTTTTTTAATCATTTGCATTTTGTGTTATTAGTGTTGTTATTATTATTTATAAGTAAGGATATCTCATTTATTTGAGTAGGGTGTATGTTAAGTATGAATTACAACTATACCATCTATGTTAAATGAGGCTTTCAATCTTATATTGCCAAAAAATAATACAGCAAGAGAAAAACATAATAATATTATTGACAGCCTTTTATTTATTTATTTTTTTTTTCCTCAAGCTTTTTCAAGCTTTCGATATTTTTTATTTTTCAAAGTGCAGTTTTATCTTTTTATAAATACAAAACGAATAACAGACATTTCTGGTTTAAAAAGATTTTAGCGTCTAGTGAATAAAATTTAGAATCTATTTAATATTATACAGAGAGGAACAACAACAACAAAAATCCTTCCCTATTTTTTAAGAAGTTAGAAATAATAAAATATGATAAATTCCTTGAAGATGATGAATCTGGTAGAATATTTTCCTTTAAAATCTGTTATATGAGAATCCTTAATTATAATCAGTGAATTTTTGATTCAGAAAAATGAATGTTAAATCGACTATATTATACATTATACTCGGTTAATACCTTTATAAATATTCAGAACGAGTTTCTGCCACAATTTGCTTATCAGGGTGATTAAACCTCACGGATAAACATATTTTGTATTAGCGGAACAACGCGGTTGTGTGTATGACCTGAAGAATCTTTCCGGATCACTGTGTAAATCTATCATACGCGAATTACCCCTGGAATGGCAGTTCTTAAAAAAAAAAAAAAGCATGTCGTACAAATAACCTCAAGAGTTGAATGTTAAAATGAAAAAGAAAATTAAAAAATAAAAAAGGCCCACGTTTCTCTTTTGACAGAGATCGAAAACTCAGTGGCCGTATCGGAAGCGGGCAGTAGGCCAGTAGAGAGTGTTTTCGGTCTCAATCGCTTGGAAAGTGCGATGGATTAACTTGTGAGTCCAATTATTCCACTTCATGCATCATTGGATATTCTGAGATAGAAAGAACGGTTCACTTTCTACTCCATCTTGTGTGCCGGTAGGCCATCACGGCTGGTATTAAGAGCTGTAACATTAAAATAAAACAGGTGATCTTTCATTTTCTTCAAAAAAATCTCCATATGAGTCATATGAGAGACAATAATTCTAATGACTGATCTTTTCATTTTTTTAATCAAAAAATCTAGACGTCAAATAATGAGCCATTACGTAACAGAATTAACTCATATTTTGTGACGAAAAGCCGTCACCAGTAGCGTAAGAACCGTATCGATATAAATGATGATTGTTGATCCTTGATTTTCTTCTAAGAACTCTGTGCTAGAATAGTTTTCTAAAGGATTTTTTTAGATAAAATCTTTCTATCGATCTAATCTCGAAGATCAGCAATTGAATCATTATGCTTTTGGCTTCTCATATGTGAGTCGATACGCCTCACATGAAGATTAAGATAAATAGCATCAAAAATGGTCATTGATGATCTTAAAATTTCTTACCAGCAGTAAATTTTAATTATTTACTCTAGAAACACATCTTGCCAAAATAATCAGTTAGGAATGACACTGCCTTTGAGCCATTCAAGGTGTACCGCACACAAAGACGCGAAAGACTATTCCAAAAACTTTTTGAAAATCAATATCACTGTCAAAATGAATATGGTCTTAAGTACCAATTTGAAACATTATATTGTTCTTATTGAGAACCAAAAATCCATCCAAAATATCGTTTGAACACATAATAATAATAATAATAATAATAATAATAATAATAATGGATGACATATTAAAGCTCTGCTAAATATTTTATGCCATAATAAGCCTTTAAACACTTTGAATAATTGAGACTTTGGCTCCAAATATGTACACTGTAGAATGGTTTTAAAAGGAATAATTTTGCTCAGATGCTATTATCGTAAGCTTCTAAACTATAAGTTTCCTATATTAGAATGTATGTATTAATGGTGACATTATTATATCCTTGAGATTTCTGCAGATACCCAGTGTTAACACATTTGACCTTCTCAAAATTTTTATCACTTAGTTTCTATCACTTGAAGTAGATGAATAATTCTACACTGGGGTGGATCAAAAAGAATCGAAACTTATCTTATTGAAAGCGGCACCTATCAACAGTCGTGATTTGGCCTTATAAACATTTTTATAAAATATTACTATTTTTAGATATCATCTATAGACTGCAGAAGAAGATTAAATTTTGAAATATCTGGAAATCTTTTGCGTTTCTTCTGTAAATTTGACCCCCTCCCCCCTTTATATCCACGAAATGAATTTGAAATAAATTAATAGGTTAAAAATTATATTTTAAAAATAATGTACATTTTTCTTTATAATGACTCGAAAATCTAAAACTCTTGAAAATAACTTTGATTGGCAAAAAGCCTCAAAATTTAAATCAAATGCGCAAACTGAAAATATTATATGAGCGTCAAAAGTGAAAAATTACATTATTTTTCAAAACTATTTTTATTCTATTAACACTACCCCGAAATTTATTTTGTTAATATAAATTCCACACACATACACACACATACACACAAAAAAAAAAAAAAAAAAAAGAAAGAAAAGAAAGAAAGAAAGAAAAAAAAAGAAAAAGAAAAGAAAGAAAGAAAAATAAAGAAAAATAAAAGAAAGAAAGAAAAAAAGAAAAAATAAAAGAAAAATAAAAGAATGAAAAACTAAAATAAAATAAAATAAGAGAAAATTGAAATTTCAATATTTAGTCTTCTTGTGCAGGCGAAGATGACATCTTAAAATAATAATAATAGTAATTTGCAAAAATGTTCATAAGGACTACCCACAACTGTTGACATAAACAAGTACCCGTTTTCAACAGGATAAGTATCGTTCTTTTGAACCACCCTGCTCTCTATCCTCCTCTTATTTCTCATACACTGAAGCTTTTATAATTTTCAGAATAATCACTATTTGTGTCGTGTAAGAATTATATACAATATGTGCATGCTCATATTTATGTTAAATTTCATTTGCTAAAAACATCTTATAGTTATTTTCTGTTTTTAAAATAGAATATTTGTTTTTTACAATGCAATAAAGGATTTATTAAGTAATATTTTAAGATTACATTAATGTATATCGAGAAACTACCATGAAGTCCGTTTAATTTTAGCAATTTAATTTTGTTCGTTTAATTGTAATTTCAACCCAAACACGATACAAAAGGAAAACAAATTCCTCTATATCAACCCGAACACGATCCAAAAGTAAGAAAATCAGTATGCATTTTTCTATCTGTAACACATGCTATACTAAATTCCTTTCTCCCTTCTGCCGAAAAGAATTTTTGACAACGGCCTTAATACAAGAGCAGAAATAGATAAAAATTAAGATATTATAATAATTTTTACTACGTATGATTTTTCATAAATCTGTCGCAAAAATAAAATAAATAAATAAAAATTTGTAATGAAAAATATAAATACAAGTTTGTAATTTATTACAATAATGCTTTAATTTGTTTTTAGACCACGACGATCTGAGAAGGGACCGATGTGTCACCCTGGAATGAGTCAGCGAAGAAAGGAATTATGGGAATTAGATCACGTTCTCGATTCCGGAGCGAAATTAACTTTGAAAGTGAAGTGTAACAATCCAATCATCTAATATGTTTACACGTTTTACTTTCGGTCATATTTCGCATGAGAGTTTCGAAACAGGAGGTTACCTTTCACTTACTGTTATTCGAGAAAGACCGGAATGGCTTTCTCCTTAAATTCAAGATATTCGTTTTTTAAGAGTGGCAACACAGAAAAGAAAAAATAAAGTGTTTTTGTTACATCTTAAATCTTTGTAACAAAACGCATTTTCCTTTGCTCTTTTTCAAATTGTTGTGTAAATTAAAAGGCAAAAGAAAAAGGTATATCTCGTATAATGATAAACAGGTTTCTGTATATCTTATATCTTCTTTTAATGAATCATAAAATTAATGTAAAAGACAAAGAGAAAAGGAGGAAAAGAAGAAACGAAAAAGAAAATGTTATAATAGAAAATAAAGCATTTGAGACTGTAACAGATTTGGATAACAACTAAATATTTCTTTCTCCCTCTCCCTCTCCCTTTCCATCTCCCTCTCTCCCTCCCCCCTCTCTCTCTCTCTCTTTTAAAATGAAGTATCACTAACAAGATCTCACATTTTATCTTTATTCTGCCATGTTAGAAAATTTTCAAAATCGAGGCATGATGCCTTATTTTCCTTTCTTTTTTATCTATAATACAAATAAATTCGAATAGCTCAATCTTTCATTTTTAATATTCAAGTTTTGCTTTAGAAAATCAAACTGCACCAGTGTCCGAGCGGTTCTGCGCTCAAAGCTGGTTGACGCGAAGTGCAGACTTCGATCCCAAGCCGTGCTTGTCGACCTAGTCGTTCGGAGTTTTCGTTCATACTGTGAATCATTTGCAATGATGTTATGGGTTCCCATTGGATACGCGTCTCGATTTCTTCATGTTCGTATTTCTGGCACTCTGAACAGCGGCCATTAAATTTCTGATGAGTTGAGGCCCGCCCCTCTGCCCTGTATTTGAGGCCTCCGTAGCGCAAAATTTAAGCAAGATAATGCCCGACCGCAAGTTGTTTGTATTGTCCGGACCTTCTTTGATACAGAATGTATTCGACTGTTGCTGGTCAGCGTGTTCTTCTGATCTCGCGCCAATGAAAATGACTGTTTAATCATTGAAAAGCGACTGGCCCCCCACCACTCACCAGTATCTTCGATAGATGAATTGTGGCATCGTGTTGAAGCTTCATGAAGTGCTCTACCCGTACATGTCATCCAATCGCTGTTCGATTCAATGCCTAGGCAGATATGTGTTGTTATTGCTCACAGAGGTCGCTGCTTTATGTACTGTTTTCTCAGTACATATTACTCCAAATTTCCTGAAATTTCAATCAATTGTTCTTCCTACTATGATGTATGTGTCCAACAAATTTCATTCCGTTATTATCATTCCTTCTTGGTTTTGCATTTTCAATGTCGAGCAGTGTATGTATATATATATATATATATATATATATATATATATATAATTCCCAATAACATGATATGAGTGAAATAAGAAATGGGTAGAAATCAGAAAAAGGGGATTCTGTTTTATGTTATCATGAATACAGCTCCCAATTATGAAACACACTCACTAGAAACAGTTCAGAGAGAGTACCAGACTACATATGGGAAATAATCTTCTGATGTGAAAAGTATAAAGATGT
Organism: Salticus scenicus; assembly: GCA_963930645.1. Classification (NCBI taxonomy): domain Eukaryota; kingdom Metazoa; phylum Arthropoda; class Arachnida; order Araneae; family Salticidae; genus Salticus; species Salticus scenicus. Next base: position 125,043,029 of record OZ005654.1, read on the forward strand.
TTCACTACAAATTTAATGAAATTGGCAGGATGGATAGGTCTCGGTGATCCTTCGAAATGGCCCGTGTGATCTCTTGACATAAACCCGTAGAATTTTTCTTTTTGAGGTTATATAAAGAGTGACTAATTGTGCACTTCAAACAAAGAGGATATCACGGCACTGAAGTTCAAGATAACTTGAGTTATCTCATCGATTTCTCAAGGAATATTCACCATCATATGGTTTGAAACTGGTTATTAGCTCGATGTAATAAAAGAGTTGTATATCGAAAGTTTACTTAACATTGTGTTATAAAGCAGAGACTTCTGGGGCACCTTGTATGATAAAATCAAAGTTATTCCTTACCTGTAATGGTCTGGGAAATCTATATCACAGGCATAGCATCTGAGTGGATAGTCTCGATCTCTAGAGGGGTCCTCGTGATTCTGGATCGGTACCAGGGGTGGAGGAGGTTGAGCATTCGAATGTTCGTTCCCATCCTCTCTATTTTGCTCTCGTCTTTCTTCACGTTCTGTAGAGTATGATAAAAAGGAATTTGTTAAAGCAAAATATTAACTATTGTTTATATCATTACTATTAATGTATGATAAATATTTGGATTACACTTAAAATATATTTTTTAAACATTTCTTCCTATTTTAAAGCATAAATATTTCTGATATATAAATAGTTTACAGGTAACATTTTCAATCAAGTTTATCAATGCGTGATTGTTCTATGAAAAATTTGAAAATGGGAGAAGATAATTTATCATGAAGTGAAAAACGGTTTTTACAAAAGAAAAAAGAATTAATTTAATTAGTAACCTAAGAGATATATGAAAAAATATTTACACACTGCCCAATGATGTAAATTAATTTTTATCCTAACTTGTAAAAATGTTTCATAATTAAATATTTAAATTTATAACAACATCCTGTTAATTTGGATTACTCGTTAAGTAATTTATTCTAATGTACAAATCAACTATTTTTTATTTTTATTTATTTATTTTATTATTTTTATTATTATTATTTGATAAAACATTTAATCCTATACTTCATACAATTAATACTAATAAAAAGAAATTTCGTGACTGCAATGCTGTAACACATCTTATTTAAGGTAGAAACGTTTATATATTCTCGATCATATGTATGCGCATATATATTCTATTCTACCTTTTCATTATCTTCAGTCATATGGAAAAAGATAATAAAGAAAATTTTGATAAAATATAAATATCCAGAGGAAAAACGTGCCTCCTAAAGCCCGCATATCTTTACCCGTTATGTATAATGATGAGGAGATGTATCTGCCATGCCATGACAAAATTCCAAGCAATTTTTAAGATTGGTGTAAGAATTAAGAAGCCTGATACTCTCAAGGTTTCTCAAAAAATAATTAATTTTGTTTATTTTTCATTTTAAAATTCTCATTCTAAATTTATTTTTATTTTTATTTCTTGTTATTCTTTTATTTACTTATTTATTTACTGAAAAACTTTTTGTGTTTACGCATGTTCATGGAAGAAAAGCATTAGTTATATATAGAAATACCGGTATTGAAAGTATGAAATGTAATAAAGAAAAACTTTGTTATCAAAAACCACAAATTCAGTAAAAGTTGCGATGATTGTCTTTTGCTTCAAAATAATAGCACAACCCATCCTCATGCCAAAGAAAATGTAATCTAATGGCTCTGTTTTATTCCTGCCTAATCATTGGATTTTTAATTTTTAGCTGTTTGGAAAGGAAGTTAACACAGCAGAATGAAACAGCAAAGGGCGATCTTAATCAAGTGACATGAAAGAAAATAGTTCTTTGGAACCTGATAAAATAAATGGAAAATGATTCTTAGTGACTTACGGCCGTATTCACCAATAATCTTGACTCCCGGTTGAACACAAAAACTTGAAAAGCGTATAAAGTCAGGGTTCAAGATTTTAGCAAAATTTGACGCGTTGCATCTGCCATCTAGCGGCATTGTAATTTTCAGATTTTTTAGCTGAAAATAACCAATCAAAAATTACATTAAAACGCTGACACTAGATGGCAGAAGAAGCGTGACAAATTTTCTTTGAAAGCTACACCTGCCTTTAGACGCTTTTAAAGTTCTGGCGTTGAACCGGGAGTTGAAGTTAATGGTGAATAAGGCCGTTATTGCTTGATGAAGTGTTGAGTTTAAATATATTCATCCGAAAAAAATATTGAAATTTTTTGCCAGTTATTGTGATTGCTTACAAAATTTATAATCAATACTCTATGCAGATAATTTGGAAACATCCACATTGGAACTGATTTTTCAAGAACGGTTATTTCAAATCCTTTTACACCGTTACTTCCCCTTACTGGATTTTCTATCAATCTATAAAAACGAGTCTATGCACATATTCTAGTGATCTATTAAGTAATTCTGTTAATTATGTATTGTAATACCTTTCCTAACAAAAGAAGAAAAAATACAATGAATATAACAATTTCCGACACATCATAAATTCGAAAAAAAAAAAAAAAGTACTATTCTACGATCCCACGTCCATCCCGTCTGATGCACGAGGGTAAACACACTTATTTTTAATGGCTATCACCTGTACTCTGACGCCTCCCACTTCAGGTTTTTGTTTCAACGTGAACAATACTCTATTCTAGGTGACTCCAGCGCAACCGTTACATATCCTATAGCTTGTAATAGACGGGTGTCTCCTCTGCCGGATAATAAGTAACGGCAATCCAACTTATCCGGGAGGCACGTGCACTGAACAGAAGACAGGGGTGCGAAGTACCCACGCGTCAAAGCACACAGGCCGGTAGTGGGATAACCTAAACCTACATGATCTGTGATTGCTGTTGCTTTTTTCCTGCACATTTCATTTTGCCAGGTGATGAAAAAGGCAAAACGTTTTAAATTTCGAACATTTATACTAAGAAACATAAGTTTGGACAAGAGTTCTCCAATTCTTCTTCTTTTTCTTCTTCTTTTGTTATGGGCAACATAAACAGTTTTGAAAGAAAAACACCCAGGCATTGTTTTTGCTATTGCTATGAACTGGACACACACACAAAAAAAAAAAAAAAAAAAAAGAAAGAAAGCAAGAAAAGAAAAGAAAAGAAAGAAAGACAGAAAGGAGAAGATAGGCAGTTAAAAAGGCAGTTAAAGAAAGGCAGTTAAAAGTTAAGTTATTTAAAACTTAAAATTCTTCATTCCCCCCCCCCCCCTTTTTGTTTTAAATCTTCAAAATTTTGCAATACCATTAAATTGCTCGCTTCCTTCAGAATACCTAAAACACAACTTCTTATTTCTCTCTCTTTTTTTTTTTTTTTTCTGTAATGTTAAACATATTTCAGAAAATAATATGTCTAAATTGGTCAGACAGTTGTTCAAACATTAAAGATCTTTATTATCAAAACTGTAAAATACTTTTCGACATTTTTTTTTTTTTTTTTTTTTAACTTACTGCAATTTTATGCCTTTACGTACTGAAAGGTATTAATTGAATGAGTCAAAGCTGGTATTGATTGTTTTGTTAATGAACTTCGGGGCAAAGTGAATTCATTAGATATGAAAATCCATTGTCGTCTGAATATATTAATAAGATTATAATCAAAATATGATCATGATGAAACTTTTCAATAAATTACATACTGAGGCTCAATCAATCGTCATTTTGCGGTATAATGCTTAATTTCGATGACGAGTCACGTGAACACATCCTATTGACTATAGAAGATGCCAATTTCAAAAATTATTGCTTAACCAAATTTATTTTTAGACTTAAATTTACTGTAATCAAAGTACCATTTGCAGAGTTTGTTTTAACAGAGCCTTTATATGAATGTAATTTTGTTGTTTAAAAAGAGATTTATTTAAACTACATCTGCTGTATTCTACTAATTATTGCACATTTAAAAGTGTAAGCATAAAGGAAGAAAATTATATAGTGGACATTCCTTCTCTGTATAATTGTGCACTGTTAAAAAAAAAAAAATAATAATAATAATAACACATCACAAAAACATAGTGTTAATTTAGGGAAATTTAACTGCAACCAATATTTTTTTTAGAAATTCAATCTCAAGTTTTACCATTTTGCTAATGAAATTTAATTGCAGTCAGCAACATTAAATTGGTGAAACTTGGTACCAAATTACTAAAAATAATGGCTGCAAATGGTTGCAACAGAAATTGGCCAAAGTTAACACAATTTTTTAATGGGAAGTAAAACTTTATTTTTATCTGAGTGCAATTAATACTGATTTCTTGAAGCTTTCGTGACTGTTTTCGCCTGATGAAATGTTGTGCCTAATTATTTTGACTCAAAACAATTATTGCACATATTTTTTATATATGAAGTGATGTTTCTTTACAAAAATTTTATTCATGAAGCTCGATATTTTCAAGTAAAGTTAATTAACTTCCTCTTCAAAATTGTGCATGTATAGTTGCATGTGATTATTTTGATTAAAATTAAATTGAAGAATAAGAAATATTTAAAAAAAAAAATTGTTGTTGTTGTTGTTTTGCAAACAAAATATTGCAAAAAAAAAAAAAAAAAATGTATATATATATATATATTATTTTTTAGTTGTGTAAAGCATTCTGATGCATATTTTTTCAATTTACAGGTTAAACATGTTAAACATTCAGTTAGTTTAATTTAGCTTTAAAATCAAAACATTTCCCTAAAGCTTTAATTTTAAAGCCCGTATAATTTTAAATTTCTCATATAAACTTTTAAATAACATTCAAAACAAGCAAATTATTTTAATTAGACATCATTGGCATCACACTCAAAATTTAGCAACATTTAGCACCATTCGGGATCACTCATAAAATTTAGTAACATTTAGCACCATTTGATAAATTCACCCATAAACCAATAGAAATTTAAAAATTAACGGATTTTTTATTCAAACATTTTGTATAAAATTTGATTTAAATAAAATTTATATAAAATATTAATATTAAAACAGTTAGTAAATGTTTTAGTTAGTAAATATCATATGTATGTAATGTATCATTAGTATAATTTGATTTTGTTAATAAGTTAAGTGTTTAGAAAAGTAAAAAAAATTGCCATAGTTAATTGATAAATTATTATTTATGCAATTAATAAACTTTAGAAATAAATGTGTCAAATTTTTTGATAGATATGCATTAATTTCTTGTGGAATTTGGGAGCATAAAAACATAAAAAGAAGAAGAAAACGAATTTCAAAGTGTTTTTTAATATATTTTTGTAATTAGAATAAATTAACCAAATATTAATCGCATTTATTGTATATACTATCAGATAATCCTTTTTAAAAGGTAAAAAATAATTCCTGGCGCCAAATAATAAATTATCGCCTCAATATTTTGTTATCTGTCGTCTGATAGGACAACTTTCAAAAGATACCGCTAGCTACCAGGTGTGTACGTTGCGTAAAAGGTCAATACCGGGTCTTCAGGTAATATCTCCCCCCTTTCGTAAAATTGATGCTGTCACGCCTGATGAAGGCACCTGACGGCACAATCCTCCTGATTTTAGAACAATATTCATTGTAGGACCCTGCGGATGGAGAGCACCCATTGGTCGACCATGGGCAGTTGTTGATTTTGCGTGATCTATGGAAAGGAACGTAATGGGAATTTTGAAAAAGGCAAAGGATGGATGTGGCAGATGTTGTGGATGTGAGCTAGTAATATTAGAGTATAATTTATTGTTACTTCCACACTGGTTCGTCATCGACTGGTGACTACTGTCATCGTTGTCGGTCAAGCCAGGTGCCGAGATTCCCTGTGACGTCACCTTTAGCAGTGATTGCAAAGTTTTGATGCATCTGGATTTAGATACACTGATTAACTATTTTTAGGTACAATTTTTAATAATTAAAATTTTCGCCCCGAAAATAAAAAATCATTGACGATAACAAAATTTAACTTATCTGTAATTTATAAGGGATTATAAAGTATATATTTAAAAATTTTTGCATGTGTACATTTGGTAGTTAAAATGATCATCTTTAGACATAGTCAGAAGATCTAAAGGCTAGACTAATGAAGGAAAAGGTGTCCAGATTAGTTTAGAAAAGGAACCATAGAAATTTTCATCAATATTAACATGTGTGTTTAGAGTACCTGCGTATGGGCGTAAAATGGTCACTGGCAATGGTTCCGTATTTCACGTCTTCTGACCAGGATATCTTTAGTATACCCACAAGATGTCTTGCCCTCCACATGATGTTATAAGGATGTCCTGCGCATAGGATGTAATATATATGAAATATTAAAATCCTACCATGAATTTTAAAGTAAAACATCTTCTTATTTAGTTTCATTATGAGGATCCAGTTCATCCTGTTAAACATAATTATTGTGGAACAGTAATTTTATTTTTATTTTTACTTGTTTATTTTATTTATTCATTTTTGCGAAATGCGTGCTAATTTTAATAACAATTTAGTAGCAAAAGGCGTTGATTGGCACTGATCGAAATTTGAATCATATTACAATATCGAAATTTTTTTTATATCTTTATGAAATTATCTAAATAAAATTATATTATTAATTTGATTTTTCCCCATTTAATGTCTGAAAAACATCGATTTGCTGCATTGTAAATACTTATTAATGCAACAGAAGTTAATTCTCATCTAAAACTGAATGTCAGTCTCAAAAATAATTTTTTATACTATATTAATATTGTCGATCCTATTGCAAAATTCCCTTTTCCTGAGTCAAAAAAAAAAAAAAAAGTGATGACTGATTTATCAACAAAACAGATTCTTTTACTTTATTAGAACTTTTACTTTTCAACCCTTTTTTTATATCAAAACTCCAATAGCTGTTTAATCATACTCCAGAACTCCAATTCACAGTTTAATCCTTTAAAGGTATGCTAACAAGTACTTATTGTATTGTCACGCAGGATGATTTTTGTCACTGAATTGTTTGTTTCGCATATAACTTTTGGTATTTCATAAGAGAAAAGGGCACATATTTACACATTACCACCAAGTGCATTGCCACAGAATTTATCCAATCATAAGCTCAAAGTAATTCTATTTTTTATTTATATAACTGTGTTGTAGAACGTGATGTTGGTTTGCAAGTATTGTTTCTTCTAGATGCAGTAATACATGCTTTAATAAGATGACGACTAATCAGAAAGAAATAATGATCTGCGTGCAGTTTCTATTCAATTACACATTATTACATAGAGGGTTTTTTATTTATTTTATTTTATTTATTTATTTTAATTTGATAACTATGTCTTTAAAAAATATTTTTAATGTATGCAAGTAAATATTAAATAAACGTTATTAAACTGCACGTTTTGCAATTAGCATATTTGCTTTTAATTAAAATGAATCAATCCAATATTTATACATTAATAAAAATTATGCATTATAAAGACTTATTATTTAGAAAAGTATCTATTACGTTTTATTATTTGAAAAATTACTATTAATAAGTCAACGACTTTTCACACGAGTTAGTGGTTTTTAGAATAAAATAAATATGATTTTTTGTAGTAGTAATAATAATAATAATAATAATATATTATTGCAACGGATTAAATCTTTTCCCCTGCATTAATTCTACCATTGCAGTGAAAGTAGCTTTAGAGTCAAAGCAGAAAAAAAAAAAAATATATATATATATATACCATTGAAAAAAAAAATCCACTCGCGATAAACTTGGTGAGTTGATAAGGAATTTAGCAACTTTACGACCAAATTTGACGAAAATGGTAGTTAATGGTTCTCGAAGTTTCGAGGCTCTACGTTGAACAGAGGCCGAGATCTTCCAGCACGGAACCCTCGTCAAACTCCATCGTGAAAAGATATAAATATAAGTCAGATGACTTTTACTAGTCATTTGTGCTCAGAAAATTTTTCTGAGCGATTGCGTTTTGCAGGCTGTGTTTCAAGCAATTGAACCTTATTCGTCATCAACGAAATTCTTGTTTTCTGGAATATTTGATGTTGTCAGCTTTACTATTGCATAACAAGTGACTGCTCTATCAGACTGTTTTCAGATTATTCGTTAAATACAGATTTTTTATTCGTTGCACTACAGAGAAGTTCACTGCACAGTGAAACAGAATTTTCTCTTAAAAAAACAATTATCAGATACTATGAGAAACACTTGGTTTTTATTTGAATAAATCAATTGTTTTAGTGTAACAAATGTTTTTTTAGAGACAAATGAATACATCTGTCAGTTAAACTGGAGCTTAGAGAAGTAAATGCTCATTTGAAATATTTACTTACATTTTATTTTATTTTAGTACATCTAAGAAGATATTTATGCCTTAAGAACCATTCATTTTTAAATATAATTTACTTTATATAAGATTTTTTTTTTTTTTTTTTTTTTTTCATTTGGAACAGCAAAAATCCTTAAAATTGAGTATTCCATGAGGATTTAAAATTTTCCTTATTAAATATTCCCATATTGATTATAAAAAATAATCTTTGAATAATTTTTATTGTAAGGGGAAAATATCCTTTATTCTAATTTTATTTTGATAAACACGCTATTTTTAAAGTTTATTTTAAACTAGATTTCAAAAATATTCTTGTAAAACATAGTTTAAAAATATCTGTTATAAGTACTTACAGAATATGTAATAAAACGTATATTTTATAAAGAAAATATAAAATTTTACATTTTGTTTTCACCTACAGTATATAAAAATGGGGCACCAAAGAATTTTAATAATCATCAATAATTGATTTTTTATCGATAGAAAAGGTCGTTTATTACTTTGTATCAATTATTTCTTATGACACGTGCATCGCACAACCAAAACATTAAATAGATGATCTTGAATAACAGACACACCTTGTTATAACCATGTACGCTAATAAGATTGGTCATTCATAGGTCCATTTAATTTATACACTTTCTCATGACCTTTCAAGCTAAGCTTAAATGATAGACGACCTTCGTCGATTCTTTCAATCAAGTGATGCGATATAGAAAAAAAAAGTTTTTTCAATTTTCACATGGATTCAATCTTTAGCTTCATTCCTGCCATTATTATGAAAGGGGAGCAGGTGTGAAAATTGACCACACAGATAGAAAAGATCGCTACTTATCACACTTAGAGAAGTATTATTACAGGTACCAAAATATGTAATTATACGAATTGGATTTAACCACCTTGTTTTTCCAAATGAGATTGATGAGGGTTGCTTTATAGATTTCTTCTCTATTAAGGGGCCGCTAAAAATTTGGTATCGATTGTTTAATACCCTAGTTAATAAGGTATCGGAGATTTATATCTATAAAAATCTAAGTTTTGCGTGGATTATTACCTAGAATTTTCAAGAGTGATGGAAAGCGTATTCACTTGCAAATACTTCGCGAAAAACGATCTGAGAAATATTTGGGATTGTTTTAAAGATAAATATGTGATTTTGATTTTATCTAACTCATATTATGGCGGAATGAGTACTTATTTTATATCATCACAATAGATACATATTGAAATATTAAAAATAATGTAATAGCTCAGAAATTATTGAGCATTTTCTAGAGTTATAAATCGTCTCCTTCTATAGGAAAGGAATAATATTTATTTATTAGGTCTTACAGTCGCCAGCAAAATTATTGAAGCACTAGCAATAATTTCTATTTAAAAGGTGGGCACCTAATGCTGTTTTGTTAAGTGAATATTTGTCGAGTCATGGTCTTAGTCTTATACTGTTTATAAAAAAGTAAGTTGATGATAAAAATTAGCGATCAAACTAAAAATAATATATGAAAATTGTGGATGTGTGCTTCAATAATTTTGCTGCCGACTGTATATGTTGCAGAAAAGTTAGAGGAACACACAATGTATATATATATATACCCATTTTTGTGCGTGTGTGTGTTTAAAATTACGATTTAGAATTTAAAAAAAGCATATAAAATGATAAGTTTCACTCTATACAGACCTCTGCATAGTGCACATTTAGAAATTTCAGTCTAATTGAATAAGCCAAATAGCATTTAAGAGGTTGTAATATATATATATATATATATATTAATAATTAATCCGAGGTTATGCAAATTTTTCCATATTATAATGAAAAAAAAAGGGATTTTTATTTGAAATAATTTCTTTGAAAAATTATGTTTTACCAGCATTTTTAAAAACAATGCATATGAATGTAATTAAAAAAGAAGAAAGTAATATAAAATACGCAAAACTGGTGCCTATCATGGTTGTACATTTTTCCTTGTTATGCCATTACAAAATTAGCATTATAATACTAACCTGTACGTGTTAATATAAATTCTGATGATGTATATAAAATTTTCGTTATTATACTACAAATAAACGTTTTATTAAAGAAGCGTATCAATATGCGAAAGAACCTAACTAGAGGAGAGTTAAGAAAATTAAAGGTAATCTAGAAGATGAAAATATTGAAAATTAACTTTATGTTTCAGTTTGATCATCACGATTTAAAATAATTGCATATACTGTGTAACAAATGTATTGAGCTTTCAGCGAGCAGCAGAACCAATTTATGTGTCAAAAGTAAACACAGAATGGTATTATGCTTAAAAAAGAAAAAAGAAAAAAAAATATTAAATTTAATTTTTTAGCTTTTTTTTTTTTTTTTTTTTTTTTTTGATATTACAATTAAGTTATTATTATTATCTTTTGTTTGTTAAAAAACGCAGACTATATTTTAAGTCCTTATTATTTGAAAAGTAATGAGAAAACTTTCACTATTTTCATTCTAACTTCAATATCTCTTTACAAACCTATCTTAAAAGAGCTGAATTATGTCACCGAGAAAAATAAAATAGCATAATGTAAATGACCCTTCCTATTGTTCTTACAGTGGAGGATGCTTTGCAAGAAAGTCGAGTCGCGTGCATCTCGTATATCCCTTCCATTGTCAACTCGCTCACTTTAATCTTTGTTTTTACACTCGATGTACAAGCCAGAAGGCGATTAGAATCGATAAAAGCTATCGTCTTTTAACACCTTCTCTTTGTAAAACAGTTCAGTTTAAAAAGAAAAACAGAACCAGGATCGAAAGTATCTCACCAAGTATACATCAGATTCTAACATTTTCTCGCATATGAACAATATCAGGGCCTCGGTAGCCTGGTCAGTAGAGCGCCAAGCTACTAATTGGAAGATTGCGAGTTCGATACTCGAGCCATCCAAAGACCGTCGTGTCCACTAATGGGGGCTGTTGTACGAAAAATCCGTCATGGCCGCAATGTCCTCCATGTTCCCATCCAAACTATACCTCTGCAGGTCACTAAAGCAGGGGAGCCATTCCCTCCGTGGAGGATTAAGATTGTGATGGCATGCCTTCGGATCATCCTTAGGGGTGAGTCCCAGACCGTCACCAATTGCCCAATAGCGCAACACTATCGTGACATTAAACCCAATCTACCAACCTACCTATAAACAATATAAAATTAGCAGAAAATTATCGGAATCGAAAATCATACCACAGGCATTAATTTTTCTATATTGCCTATAAAGATTTCTCTCACTGAAAACACATGCAGCTTAATAAGAAAATTGTAAGATCCTTGGCAAGAAGTGAAAAAAACACTCAACAGGCATTGAGTGAAGCCCATACTTCTTCGAAAACAAACTGGCGTTTGATTGTAATGGAAGCACATAATCTCTCGAATATTTGTGATATATTTTGTAGTCAGGCAAATTTTGCAAATTAACCATTTACAAATCAGGCACATTTTAGGCAATCAAATAAATTTTTGCTCGAACATTCGTATAAAACTTTTGCTGGCGTCATCTCAAATGAACTGCATGATAGTTTATTAAACATCACACAAGTCTTGTGTATATTAAAGGTGACGTCACGTGCAAATGTTGCCTTTGTCCGTAAACGAAAAAATGTCGCAAACATTATTGTGGTATTCCCTGTTGAATAAACAACTATAAAAATGTTAGATTTATGAAAATCTGTTTAGTTTCAGGCCTCAACCTATTGGTAAGACGCAACTGTTCCTAACATGGCACCTTTCAAACCATCATATGACTGACATATAGATAATTGTTCCCGTTCTTCTTTCAGTTTCATCTTCCACTCCTAAAAGTATTGCCCCGATATGTCTTATCGTTTTCATGCTGCTTGTCGATCCATTGATCTATTTCTCGCCTTTGAACAAGGAACAATACTGTCCTGCACTTTCTACGCATGCATGAATTTCTTGTACAAAACATTTTTAAGGGTACAAAACGTTTTTAAGGACCTTAAACTTCATCCTTACCGAAATACAGAATAATCTAAACGTAAAAAGCGTTGAAAAATAAATAAATAAATAAGCAAAAATTTAATTAAAAAATTGATTGCAAACATTTTCGCATAAATCGTAATATAATTAATAATTGATAAACTTTCAAATACTAAAATGTTGGTGTGATTCCAGTGCATTATACGTGGCGTTTTGTGAAGCGTTGATAAGTAATTTAGGTTTTGATAAATCATGAAAAAATATTGTTGTATTTCTCAATTTAACTTGTTCACCATTGCACTAGATCTTCTATTTTGTCTATTTCTTAATATATTCTATTACGTGATGCGATAATCTGTATTTCCATCAATTTCATCAATCATTTTTTAAAACAGAAACGTCCACACATTTGGCTTTTGTATTTAAATCATTTCTTTAAATACACAATCATATCTATTTAATATGTGTAGAAGTTTGTTTCTATTTATTTCTTGCTTTTGAATTTCATTGATCCAAACTGAAAGACGAGAAATATCTGGCTCAAACCTAGATCGCGCTAGTCGACAGAACCGTTTTCAGTTTTCTGTTGTTTTAGAACTGCTTTAAAAGGTTCCCATAGCAGGCATTTTACTTAGGACTAGATTTCTAAATTTTACAGCCTTATTCACCAAATTTTTAACACTGATGTTAACCCATGAATATGCTAGGTTATCTCAAAATCGGTATTCACCACGCAAAATCTGCGATTTAACACTCGAGTTAACACTCTTTTTTTAATCCTCCAAATTTGGTGGTTAACTCTGGTGTTAAATGAGCATGTTACAGTTACAGCGAAAACACATTTGTTTACTTTTTTAATACATTGATTTTTTATTGACCAATCAGCGAGACTTACAGATAACTCTGGGGTCAACTAATCCGCGGTTGGTGAATACGAAAACTTTCTAACTCAGGGTTTTAACTCTAACACAAGTGTTACGTGAACCATGGGTTAACACTGGTTTGGTGAATAAGGCCGATACTGTACTTGAGGATGCCGAGTTTTCCATAAATTTAACAATAAATGTAGTAAACTACGGAACTAATTTTTTTTTTTTTTTTTTTTTCAATTCTGAACCCCCTCCTCTCAATCTATCAAAGTACTTTCAGCGTTTATTTCTAGCGTTTCGATTTTAATTAAGTCTTCGACTTGTGGGTTCTTTATTGAATGTACCAAGTCTCATCCATTCCGTACCAGTTCACCCACAATAATCAACGGACAAATTCAGTAACCCCTTTAATTTGTAATCAGAGACCAGCGTTAACACAATTAAGCTCTCTCTTTGTTTTACTTCTCCCTTCCATCGCCAATCCGAGTGATGGATGCTTATCACACTTATCCTGGTTAAAACGATATAGGATCCGGTTTGATCTCCTTATTCTTTTGCAGCCAACGTCGGAGGTGTGTTACTTAATACGATTTGAAGTTGTGGTCCGATTTTAATGAGGGTTGCTGCACGCAAAGCTGGCATACACATACTGATACTAAAAGATAGAAAATAAATGCTAAGTCTTAAGTAAAAGTTGTTCAGATGAGCTCAATCACTTTTTACCGTCTTTTTTTTTTTTTTTTCTTTCCTTTTCCTTTTCCTTTTTTTTTTTTTTTTGGTCCTGTTATGGATTTAAGCCTCTTCTAAGAATACATTTTCTACTACCAAACATCTTCTTATCTTTTTTTTTTTTTTTTTTTTTTCACTTCCATGATATAGTTATGGTCTACTTTTAATAAAAGTTGGTGCACGCAAGTTTATATATACACAGTGGTTTTACAATATTACATGCTATTTTGCAAGAAAAATTGCTCACATGAGTTCAATCTCTTTTTAATGAACAAGCATATTGTTATGAATACACTGCATTAAAAGAAGTAGACGGCCACAATTAGAATTAAAAGTAATTCGTAAACGCCTTTTATTTTATTGTACGATATAAAAGGTTAATTTATGTAAAATAATCATACTTCTCTGTTTTCATATTTTAAATTATATATATATATATTGATAGATATACGTATATGTACATATATGTATGTATGTATTTTTATCTTTTGATAGTTTTTCCTTAAAAGTCAATTTTTAAAGAAAATATAACATCATTTTTTTTTTTTTTTTTTTTTTTTTTTTTTAAATAAAGTAAAAGCACACATTTTATGTCTCTAAAGCAAATTTTTTTTGTGAAAGGAATTCTTTTTCCAGTTGTTTTAATAAGTTCATATATACAGTTACTGTCAGATATCGAATCAATAAAATTCTGGATCTCTATTTCACAGAAAATTTCTCAAATTTGAATTAGAGTTTCTTTGAGCTGGGGAATTGTTTCATATTGATATCCACTCTCATGAAAATGTATAGCCCAAATATTCTCTACCGGATTAAAATCCGGAATCGATTGGACAGAGTAAAACACGAACTTTGTTCTGCTGAAGCCAAATTTTAACGTTGTTAACTGCCCTTATTGATGCTTTTTCTTGTTCAAAAATTCCTTTTCCATCCCTGGGGTCGCAGACGAATAGCAAAAGTTCACTGCTTAATGTTTCAATGTAATTTTAATGAATTTGCTTGCCACTCAGAAACATTAAATTGGTACTTCCATCACAGCCGATAACTAACCTTACCATCGTGCCACCGACACCAAATTGCCGTGTAAAGTACATTTTGTCTTCTTTCTTCAAATTTTGAGCTCACTACAGGTGTACTGAAACGTGATGATCCTTCCAGCATGGATGATGTTTTTCTTTCTTAAAATAGAAGAGTTCTGAGCAGTTAAGGTAGTTATAAATCACCTGAGAAGTTACATTAGTAAGCTTATTAGAACTTCAATATAATCGATGGATTGATAAAGTAAGAGTGATACTTTAGTAGTACAGTCCGAAACAGTTGATGCAAGTTTTTCCATACGCAATATGTACTAACAAAAATCTTATTCTTCATTAAATAAGTAATTTTAATGAAATCGATTTTAAACTATGAGCAAAAACAGAAGAAACAGAGCATAAATTCCTTTAGCTTTCCTTTAGCATCAAATATAAGATTGCTTTTTGGTTACCCTGAATGGCAAATAATTAGGTAATATTTATAGATAATAGACTATAATAACAGGAGACTTGGCGTTGGAATATTAAAACTCGAATAAACGACTACGTCAGAAACGCCAAAGAAAAATATTGGAAATGCATACAGCTGTTTCGGCAGCTTTAAGCGTGCCGTCTTCAGTGCAAAAAGGATTCTGAATCTGCAGAAGGTCTCCTATATATACGAGCCCTTCTACAGATTCAGAATCCTTTTTGCACTGAAGACGGCACGCTTAAAGCTGCCGAAACAGCTGTATGCATTTCCAATATTTTTCTTTGGCGGTTCTGACGTAATCGTTTATTCGAGTTTTAATAATAGACTACTATTTTCAAATATAATAACTCAAGACAAACACATTAAAAAAAAAATATGTATTCAAATAAAACTACTTTTTAATGTACTTTTTTTTTTTTTTTTTTTTTTTTTTTTGGAAGGTATTTATTAACTGGAAAATATTTATAATTACATTATAATTAAATCTGTGCTACTGAGAATGTTTTGTAAAAATATTTCAAGAAATATTTTATTACAAACTTAAAAATTTGTGCTTATTTCATTAAATGTACATACTATTAATCAATACAAAATGGACGCACAGCGATCGACACCGTTTGGAATTACTCCAAATATACTTTTCAGAAAAAAGAAAAAAAAAAAAAAATGATTCTACTCAGAGGTACGCTCCCAAATACGTTTTCTACACAATCTGCTTATTGCTGTAAATAATCTTAATATAAAATCCATATATTTTTCTAGCAGTCGCATATTATTATGGCATATTTTAACTTATTGATCTTACGTTACTTCACTGTTATGTTGATAATTATTGAAATGGATATTAAAGAATTTTCAAAGGTATAAAACTTTTACAAAATGGTATCACCAAATTATAACCTTCAACGCTTAACATTATTTGACTTCATCGTAAACGTTTCATTGAAAGTTGGATGTAATTAAACAACCAAGTATTCATCGTCGAGATTTATGGTAGCGCTGCAATATATTCATCCATCTCTCTACATACAATCAATCCCTCGAGATGTTTTGGGAAGCATGGGTTCAATAGTCGCTCCACCCATCGTGAATGTAAAAAATATAAAAACTTGATTCAGGAGTTACCATTTATCATTGTTCACAACTCTATAATGGACATTCTTTGCTGTTCCTATCTCCAAGATGATTGTAATTGGAATGCTACTTTCTTTAACACCTGGTAATCAATGTTGGCCATTTACATCTGAAGGAGTTTGATATCGAGGGATGGTAATCTTTAATTGGGTGGATTAGGAAGGTGATGGAGGACATAAAGGTTGACGCCTTAAAGTGAAGTTATTCAAGGGTGGTACGATATTTTGAAGTCGTTTTCATTATAAAAAGAAAATAGTCCCACGCTTACTAAATTCGATTTCTCGAAATACTAACAGCAACTTAAACATATTTATTTTACTCAGAATGGACAACATGGATTCTTTTTCCGTTGTCAATAAGAAAAATCTCTAAAATATAAAAATTAGAAAAGAAATCGAATGGTTTCCAAATATGCATTTTACCAAGTTGTCGCCTGGATATTTTACCATTTTGACCTGTAAGCTCCGCTTTTTGGCGCTCCTCTAAATCATTATATTATTTGACAGAATGATTTGACGTAATATTATTTAATTAATGAAATTTTATGCACAAGAATCGATCCTGCAAGCAACACTCGCGAATATACACCAACAGCGCATAAAGTGTCAAACATACATGTATACAATCGCTTTTTAAAGTAAAGTATTTTTTTTTTTTTTTTTTTTTTTTTTTTTTTGTGGAACGCCTAAAAACGGGGTTCTATTTTCTTTAAAAAAAAAAGTACTTTTACGTGATCTACAAGTAGCATAGTGTTGCCAAATTGTAAGGAATTTTATCTTTAATATGCATCACTTACTTTTAATTGTAATACGTGTTTGATTGCGTGTTTGTCTAATCGTCTATCATATATATTAAACATCAAAATTAGTGGTAGTTATTAAATAAAACAAGTCTTCAGAAGTTAGAAAAACTAAAGCAATGTATTAATAACAGTTTTAACGATCTCGGTCCACAGATCAGATAGAAAAATTTAAATATTTTTATGGGTGACGACCGTGGAAAACTAAATCATAAAATACTTTCTAAAACACTTCCGACAAATTATAAAAAATAAAGAAAAGTGGTTATAAAAACAAAAGAATTCAAAAACACGCAACGAAGTGCCAAGCTCCGATTTAATTAAATAGTGCTTTGCCAAGGATCATTTCCGTTCTCTGTGTTTCAAGACGCCATTTACATTTGAAACATTTACTTTAAAGTAACTGATTGTCATGAAAAGGTGAGAACCAGAGAATAAGAAAACAATACACGATGAAAAATGTCATCAAATACCCATTGGGGTCAATTGCATGACGAATCAAGGTGAGCAATTTGCATTTTTAAGGTGGATTTTACTTCTTACAATTTTTTTCAATCAAGGCTCTTGCATCTGTCCACCCGTGTCAGCAACGCATTTCAAACGGAAGTCAATCAGGATTGATTATAATGACCCACATTTCTCCCAGTGTAATTTTATTTTCAGTAAGGAGTCTCTTGTTTGATTGAAAAAAATACACTGAAATGGTTTTAATGCCAAATATCAGTTTGAAAGGTTTAATATAAAAAGAGAACTAAAAGCCCAAATAATTTCAATATATGATTATAATTTACCTATATATTTTTTTTTCTTTTGTTGCATAGCTTTCAATTTAACATTCTCATTTTTGATGCAGTATTTATTTAAATAGAATACCTTTTATATTTCGAAGTAATTTAGACTGCTTTTAAAAAAAGTTAATGCCTACTTATTTAAATTTAATAAAAATAGATGTATTTTCTTTACTATCCATTTTGTTCATGATTGAGAAGAGAAAAAAAAAAAAAAGGAAGGAGAAGAAAAATTCTTTCATAATGATACTGCAAATATTCAAGAAAAAATCTATCAATTAAACAATAATATTTAATGTTAAATGGTATGCAGAAGGTATGTGTTTAGGTAACTGTCTTCCCAGCAAAATTTTTTCAAGCGTTTCAGTTTTTAATTATAAACTTTGAAAGAATGAATGCACTTACTCTTCAATTAAAATTATTCTAATACCGAATTTCAAGTCATTAGAACGGAAGATTTTCGTTAATACTTAAAAATATTATTGTGCTGTTGTTAAAGTTGTTGTTGTTTGTTCAAAAATTCTGTTAACAAAAATAAATATTATCTTAAAAATGACGATCTTTATTATAGCAAGGCTGCAATTCAAACTCATATATCTTTTATCTTTTATTATCTATATGCTGTTCTTTATTATAACAGGCCACAATTCATATATCTTGTATCTTTTATTATCTATAATGCTTTCCCCTTAATTAACAGATACCATTTCCAAATTCATCAAAATTTCAATGGGTAGTGATAGTTGTAGTCTATCCCTCCAGTTTTCCCCATATGTTAATGAAAAATTAAAACTATTTTAAAACTTTTCCTTTACATATGTTCTTTTAATCATAATAGAAAGATGAGCGGCTTATAGAGCTGTTTGAACATCTTTTTAATCTGTATTTTCAAGAATATAGAAGAAAAAGATCATAATTACTAGGCAACATAATAATTATATTAACGATTAGTTGACATCTACACATAGTAGCAATCAATTTGACAAACAAGGGTAAAATTTACGGTCTTCCTTAACTAATTCTAAGCTTGTTTGATGCTAGTAGTAATTTTTTACTTGACTGACTTCTTTTCTTAGTTAAAATATCGAAAACTGTTACTGTTAATTGGTGAGGAATTCAACCGTTAAGTCTGAAAGGAAATGTTAAATTTTTAAAAAATGCTTTCACTAGAAATAATTATAGTTTTAGATCAGAAGCTAACGGAATAAATCTTTAAACAATTTTTGTTAAATATTAATAAAATTGATCCACCCAGTCATGAGAAAAAACAGTGAATAATGATTTCTTTTAAACGTTTGTTGTGAATAATTTTGTATAAATCTTGAATAGATGAAGGATGATTTATCAATGTAAGTACAAAATTATGAATAATTAACTTTTGGATTTCACTTTTATTTTAATTTTGATTTCATTTTTTAGAAAGTCAGCATACAAAAAAACTGTTTAAAAACTAATGACTTTAGATCAATGTACTATGAAAAAAAAAAAGTGGGAACAGATAATTGACAAAAATATTAAAATAAATGGGGGGAAAACGTTATGAATTTTTCTCAGGCAATTTCTTTCTGGCAAACAAAAACAAACATATTGCAGCACTCTATGAAATATAAGATTAATTGTGTTGCATGGACATACATCTCATATTGTACCGTTTCTCATTAAAAACGAAAAGACGCAGTATTGTGGACATTCAGAGATGATAATTTGGCACCGAACTCATACCACTATATATAAAAATAAATACATATACATAATTTCAGTTTATTTTAGATTTAACAAGGAAAGGATTTCTTTTTGTAAATAGTGGTATGAGTTCTGCGCCAAATTACCATCCTTGTGAATATTATTGTGACTATGTCATGGGCTAACTCAATCTATTCTAAGAACAAACAACTTTGGTAAGCAATTTTTTTCTGATAAATCGCTTTTAGAAAGAGTTTTGAGGAAGTAATGTATTTAACCAATCTGTCATATTCTTATTGGGTATCGTATGTAGTCAGTCACAAATGTGACTCGTTTGGAGATTATTTTGTGATTTAGCACTGAAGTCAAGAAGCAATCATTTAAGGATTACTTAATCACTTAATCACATGATTAATTGAAGTCCAGCTATGATAATAACACTTGCCATTTGGGACTTTATCGTTTGACTTGCCAAGATTTATTATACATTTATAACACTTTTTACGAACACTTTTTGGTTTTGATCCTAAATAATTTTAATTATTTACCTTAATAAGTTTATCAAGCTTTCTATATTCATCTCTTTCAGCCATTGATAATTTACTTCATAATTACAATTAAACATGAATGACAAGGCTTTCAGCGGTCCTTTTCTTGAATATCACTATTTTAATCAGTAAATTTTAGAAATCGTTCACACAGCTTTATTATGGTTAAATAATATGAAGATTGCTACATAAAAAATGTATTGTTCAATTAAGGGACCGGTAAAAGTTTTGATGTATCCAGCTGTACCAAGGAGCTGTACCATTCGACACTTGCCATTAAAAATATGTCTTTTTCAATATCCTACTTGAAAAGCTTGCACATTTTTATTGATTAATTGTTTCTAGAATCGCTACATGGTTAATTAAAGTCTAGCTATAGCAATGACACTTGCTATTTGGGCTTTGATATCATTTGACTTAACAGGATCTACCATACTTCTATAGCACTTATTAAGAAGTGAGTTTTGATTCCTTGATAATGTTAATTATTTACCTTAACCCGTTAATAGTCGGTAGTTGGTCGATTCGCCGCCCATTCCTTCAGTGTTTATTCAACAGCCACCAAACATTTTTAGAAGTGGCTTTTGATATATATAATCGATGATTATTCCAGTGGATTCGCCTTTTATGTATATCAAATGCCACTTCTAAAAAATTCTGGTGGCTGTTGAATAAACACTGAAAGGATGGGCGGCGAATCAACCAACTAGCAACTTCTAACGGGTTAACAAGTTTACCAAACTTTCAACGACAGTTTACCTCATAATTACAACGTAAGCATGAATCCGATATCTCCATCTGTACCAATCAGGAAGGACTGGAAGTTTGTCTTTTTCGATATTCTACTTGAGAAAATTGTACATTTGTTGATGAATTGTTTCTAGAATCGTTACATGATTAATTGAAGTCTACTTATAACAATGACACTTGTCAAAATCAATCATACATTTATAGTACTATTTAAGAAGTGGGTTTTGATTCTTAATAATTTTAATTATTTACCGAAACAAGTTTACCAAATTTTCCATATTCAACTCTGGCAGCCACTAACAGTTTACCTCACAATTACAATCTAAGCATGGATCCGATAAAGCGATCAGTAATCATCAGGAAGGATTGAAAATTTGTCTCTTTCGATATCCCACCTGAGCAGGTTGAACATTTATTGATGAATTGTTTCAACGCGATCCAGTTTCAAAAAACCACTTTCCCTTCGTTCCACATGCTAATGTCAATGGACTCGAAGGGAACAGTTACATGCAACTGTGTGTCATCGGCCCCTCCCTTTAAAACGCGACTCAATGACTCAAGGATTACGCTCGAAGATTGCTCAAAAAGATTAACTTTTTTTTTTCATTCTTCACTTCTTTTTTCGTCGCTCTTCTTGTTTTTCAAGGACGTTGACATGGATGCGGCAACTTCTTCTTTTGCTCGCTTCCTTAATCTAACTTTTTATGTTTTGGTTTGTTTCTCTGCTCTTTGATATTTCGCCCTTTGGGCCCCATCAGTAGCCGTTCAGGTGAGGCACCCTGACCCTCAAACCATTTAACATAGGAAGATATAATGAAAAATGTATTCTCCTATGAACCTTTTGCAATGGACTGATTTCTGTTTGTTCTGTTCAGCAATTTAACTCGTGTTTGACAGGTGAAATATATAAATGCGATTTTAACAAAATGTATGTATACACGATCTCGATAAATCAGTCGCTATATGTACTATGCTATAAGAACAAATTTATAAGGATAATTATTGAAGAAACATTTTCTCTTTTCATGCATATTTATGTAAGGATAAATAAATATATATTTATACTTTTTCTACGTATCTATACAAAAAACTTATAATATTTTGTCAAAACACGTATTTAGTACCTACAATCATAAGTTTAAGTTAAAGTAAAATTATATAGAAAGAATGATTTATTTTAGCGATGTTTTAAGAGATTTTAAAATATTAAATAAGATAATATTATTATCATCGAGCAATCGGGAAAAAAACTTGAATATCTGATATAAACATTTTATTTTATTTTTGAATTAATACAAACTAGAAACTACGATAATTATTTTTATTAAAAAATGAAAATAAGAGAAAATTATCAAACATCATAATATTAATCAATGGATTTTGCAGATGAATCAGTTTTAATAATAATAATAATAATAATAATAATATATGAAATGCTAAATATTACATTAATAAATCATTCTTAAATTAAAAATAAAGCTCTTGTTTCAAAATACTGGAAGGTTTTTCACTGCGTAAAAAATAAATAAATAAATAAATAACTTTTGCATGTGGTCTATGTGACACTGTGAACAAACAATTCGAGAAACAAACAGTTATAATTTAAAATGCAAGGCATTCATAGGAAAATTAGAAGTTATATTCAATTGTGTTTAATATAAACTAGAAATGACAATAAACTGTTTGTTTTTTACGCGTAAAATTTCTTTTAATTTGTGCTATTAGAAGAAATAGGGAAAATTAACTTCAAAACATTCTTAATACTTATTTGAATGATACATATTTGTTTAAAATACTGATGATATTTTATTAAAAAATATTTTGAGTATTTATCTCCTAAATATCAGAAAAAAAGTGTCATTTTATTGTTTTAAAAAACAAATCAATTTATAAATGTTATAGTTACATTTTTCTTGATGATAACAAAAGTTATGCCTAATATTTAGATCGGGTTGTAAATTGTTGGCCATGCGTTACCTATAACCCAAATATATATCGTTACATATTTTCAAGTGCAAATTTATGTAATTTCTCGACATAGTTAAAATATTTCTTATGCGAGCAGGCTTTGTCTGCTTTGCTAATCACTATATTCAATTTTTTTTTTCAAAAAATCATATTAATCACTATATTTTTGATTACATTATAAACAAAAACTAAAAATAATTTCATTGAAGTCGCTTAAAACCATGCTTCGGATCCACACTACTTGCATTTGCGCCTTAACCGGACATTTCAATTTATGGACGATAAATGACGCTAATTTAGTTCAGGAATTACGTTTTTCGGACATTATTCAAGTAAATTATCATCTTCATTTTCTGACAACAGCTGGCAGCAGAAGACAATCTTTCCAGCTGGAAATTTTTAATAAATTAAATAAATAAATAAAACTCTAAGCCTATTTTTAAATAGGTTAATAAAATACATATAAATCTGCACAAAACATAATTTAACTTAGTATACGACAGGTTTTATTTTAATCTATGCTTCCATATAGAGTCATGCAGTAACTGTATTTCATCCTCTAGCATCACTAACTATATTCATTTCTTAAAATTTCTTTGGTATATTTTTAGCATAGGAGCCCCTTGGTGGTTTTTAAATTTTTGTGGTCATTTTGGTGATGAATTAAAATGGCTATCGCAACTGCATAAGTAAAGATCTTGGAAAAAAACATCCGAGCTATTTCGGTGCCAAATTTCGAATTTTGCCAAGGGGTTCTATATTGAAGCTGTTCCATTTATTTAGCATGATTTTTCTTAATTTTATTTTAATTATTTAAAAAAAAAAAAAAAAAAAAAAAAATGCACGTTCATTTTTTTCTTCTTTTTTTTAATAAAAAGAAATGCATTTATTTATTTATTTATTTATTTTTGACATCAATTTGTATTTTTCTTTTTAATATTTTTAAAGTTAAAACGGATTTTTTATTTAGTATATTTTAAACCAGTTATCCGATTAAACTAACAAATACGGCTTTAGCTAGATTTTGTCCTGATTAACAATTGTACTAGTTTTTGATAAAATCTAATAATCCAGACTAAAAATTCGGACAAATACAATGGCAAACTTTCAGCTTTATGTATTTTAAATA
The DNA here is from genome assembly GCA_963930645.1 of Salticus scenicus. NCBI lineage: Eukaryota > Metazoa > Arthropoda > Arachnida > Araneae > Salticidae > Salticus > Salticus scenicus. Next base: position 125,067,121 of record OZ005654.1, read on the forward strand.
TAAACAAAAATACATTTATGTTTTCACGTTTATTCAATTTGATAGTGCGACATCATCAAGGCCTAGCTTTTCTTCTACTGCTATGTGTGTGTTACAGAGGTACTCACTTCTCTGTGAGCGCAATGAACGGGTGCATTCCGCGAGCATATTCAACAGGCCAGTTTCAGAAAGGCCGCGATTTCACGCTCCTCTTTTATGTGGCCGACTTATCCTGCAGACAAGGGACTGAACGTAGACTGTTTAGAACCAAGCAGTTGCCAATGAACTGCCTAGCTGGGTCTGTAACTAGTTTAGTCTTCATTCAACTAAGAGAATAAGGCACTAAATAAAGTTTGAAATGTTTGTGGTAATATCCATGATACGACAAAACGTCACAATATATAAAAATTGGTAACGACGCCGAAATCACTGTCTGAAAGAAATAGTACGATCTGTTGTACTTAAAAAATAAATAAATATATAAATAATCGAAAATCGGGCTTTGAGATGCATTAGGAGTATCAATTGGCACCTTTACTATTAATTACCTACAAAAAGTAACACTTTGGTCCTTGGCGGATCGAACCCATGCCCTTCCCCTTATTAGTTTGATGCCTGACGCGCTAACCAAGGGAGCTAACGGGCCATGGAAAGTCTTCTCACTTTTATGTTTCTATCTCTGAGACGATCATTTCAGAAATTTATAGATTTTAATTAATTAAAAAATAATCGGAAACCGGACTTCGAAGGGCATCAGAAGAGTTCAATATGGACCTCCATGTAATTTTCTGTAGCTCTTCGATCCGCCATTTGCTTACAAAGTGACGCACACACAGACATCTTCTACTCATATTATACGTAGAGATGTGACTACTTTCAGGGAAAATCTTTTGAAATACATATTATTACAGAGAATTTTTTTTTCTTTAGATCCTTGTCAACCAATGGATTAAGTAATTAGCCGTTACTGAAAAAATGGAAAGGGTATAATCCCCATCCATCACAAAATCCCGGAGAAAAAAAAAATATTACAGGAAATATTTTAATAATACAGGTCATGAGACAGTTGCAGCGACGGAAACGACAGAAATATGGCGATTAAATATATAAAGTTTCCTTTTTAATTTGCGCAATGGTGAGAAGTGTTTTTCTGAAATCTATCTCAAGTAACAATACTCCCGATGTAATTGAGGATATCTTTTCCAAAAACCATCTCTTCAGACAGGATATGAGATTTTTTTCTTATTAAACTGTATTATATGTCTCGATTCTTTTAATTTTAATGTATATCCATTCCGAATGAATTCATCCACCTGTTGCAGAGGGTCTTCTTCCAACCATGGTTCCTTGTATACCCCAGGGTATGAATTCTAACCGCGGGAGATTCACTTTCTCTATTTTACCCTCCGGCCCCTCAGTTTCACCTTAAGAATTAAACACAGTACGCCAAAGGAAGAAATCATCCTGTCGGATAAACACAGGTCTACGACGGAGTATAATTATGGATCAGATGACATACTTGGCAGTAAAAGAGCTTCCAGTATTCGATGTCATTCCTGGAGTTAAACCCAAGAAATCTTCTCAAAAAGAATAGCTTCATTGGTTATATTGAGAAACTGCTTAGGATGAATCATCACTGCTCATTCATGAATACCCTTTTACATTGTTACTGATATAGGAGGTATATCATAGCTCTGTTGCGAAATTCACAAAGTCTAAATAGTTCATGAGGTATATTCCGTTGAGCAGTTTTTAATAGAAAAACATTTATTTTTCAGATGTATTGAAAAGCTGTCGATTAAAAGATTTTACAGCATTAATAAGGAAAATATAATATACAATTATTTGTGAAATATGAACATTCATTGATTTAAGAATTGGCTAAAACAGCCATGAAATAAAATGCTGAATCTTAAAAAAGGGTCCGTAAATAGAATATGGTAACATATTTGTCAGGGTCTTCTTTCTACTAATACAAATTTAATAGTTTTTTTTTTTTTTTTAATAATATAAATGCTATATTTAAAAAGCTAGCGAACATAAAATAAAATATAACTGATTTCGGTTTTAAAACTCTCATAATTTCATAAAAACTTGGGGAAATGAAGCAGACAATTGGATTCCGGAAAATTATATACAAATATGTATTAAAATATACGATTTTTTTTATATTACAACATATATATATATATATATTGTAGAATATATACCTTGTGAATGATATGTTTTATGAACTACTGCATTAACGAAATTTATTTTACAAAACTAGCGAGCTTCGCCCGCTAGCGGGTCAGTATTTTCAAATGAATCACTAAAATTAATGAATCACTAGCAGTAACTTTTAGTGTCAAGAAAAGAAATTTAAAAAAAAAAAATCATTTCTGATTGGGTAAAAAGTCGGCCCGGGTCCCCACTGCCTTCGGCAGCGCAGCCCCGTGCGCGCTGCGCGCGCGTATTCCTTCCCTGACCCTTCGTGCCCCCCTCCTCAAAAAAAAAAAAAATCTGATCGGGTAAAAACTCACACCGGGTCCCCACTGCCTTCGGCAGCGCAGACCCATGCGCGCTGCACGCGCACGTGTGAGGGTATACGTGCGCTGCTCGCACATATTCCTTCTCAAATCAAATTTTTATTCTTAAGAAAAGAAAATTTAAAAAATCATTTCTCATCGGGTACAAAGTCGGACCGGGTCCTCACTGCCTAAGGCACCGCAGTCCCATGCGCGCTGCGCGCGCTCAAGTTAAGGAATACACGCGCTGCGCGCGCGTATTCCTTCCCTGACCCTTCGTGCCCCCTAAAAAAAATCATTTCTGATTTGGTAAAGACTCACACCGTGTCCCCACTGCCTTCGGTAGCGCAGACCCATGCGCGCTGCGCGCGCACGTGTGCAGGTATACGCGCGCTACGCGCACATATTCCTTCTCAAATCAAATTTTTTTCTTAAGAAAAGAAAATGAAAAAAAAAAATAATTTCTCATCGGTTAAAAAGTCGGACCGGGTCCCCACTGCCTTCGGCAGCGCTGTCCCGTGTGCGCGATGCACGCCTATATCTTCCCCACCCTTTCAGCCTGCCTAATTAACCTACATATACCAATTTTGAACGGTCTAACTGAATTAGCTGAGATGCAAAAGAAAACCTAATCAGGAAACCTCAAAACGTGCAAATCTGGTTAAAACTTTCGATAATATAAAAGAACGTTAAAATATCTTTCGAATGATGTATTAAAAATAATTTAATCATAATTAGAAATTGAAATATTGAAATTTTAAAATATTACAGCGCCATCTGGCGGTAGAAATTTCTGTAATCTACTGTTCGATTGCAAATCAACAATGCTATCGAATGATGTATTACTTATGAAATTATTTTAATTAATAGCTGAGATACAAAAGAAAACCGATTCAGGAGACCTCAAAACATGTAAATGAAGCGAAATCTTGAATCCCACTTTCGATAATATAAAAGTACTTTAAAATATCTTTCGAATGATGTATTAAAAATAATTTAATCATAGTTAGAATTTGAAATACGCGTATGAGAATGAAATTTAATTTGCAATTAAATTGTACATTTTTTATTTATTTTGGAAACCCGATGAAATTTGAACTGCTACTTCGTCTTGTGATGTTAAAAGTGTGTAGCAAGTTGGAAATAATTTTAAATAAAATTGAAGCATTTTGAAATTTGCAATTTTTATTTCCAGTACAAAATCAGTAAAGCACGAAGTAAAATCTATTTATTCTTTCGCCCGGCGCCATGGTAACCGAAATACGTCTATTGCGAAATTAATAAAACTCTTGTGATTTGTTGCCACCTTTTTTTTCATAATTTAGTTAATTTTAAAAAATCTAATTGCCCTATCGATAAGCTATTTAAACCGTCGGATTCAGAAAAATCGGACCTTTCATTTGATATCTTATTTGTAACGATACGACTGATATTTCTAATTTATTTTCCACTTTTTCCGTAAAAATGTCGCTTTTTAAGCATTTAATCATGAATTCTGGGTCATTTTTCGGTAGATATGGGTGGTCATTTTAATTAATATCTCCGCTAATTAGGGTCGCATCGCTTAGCGAATTATTGCGATGTCGAGATGAAGAAATTCTGCGTCTATCGACACCGGTTTCGAGGCGATGCGACCATTAGCGCCGGAGCTTTAGCGGTCACAAGGCATTTCTCACAGACAGACAGACAGACAGAAAGACAGATGCGCACAGATTTTAATAATATAAGGAGATGATGCCAAAGAAAAACAACAAATATGTGTTAATTATGAGTACATACCAGAATAAGAACTTTTTACACAAACACCATTTAATGCCTAAACCCACAACAATTGTTACAGATTGAAATAATAATGCACGATCTTCATGATGGTTGTTTATAAAATTTTTATTCTTCACTATTTGTCTCCCGCTTTGTGTGTATTGTACTGCAAAGAGGGGATCGTTTAAAAATGTTTCATGATCCCACAATTTAAACCTAAGTCATTCCTCTTTTAATGAAAACATTCAAATTAGTCGCTTCTTGTTTGTATGTCATTTTGTTTTGTTTTTATTTCTAAGAAAATCTGTTTCATAATATTATTTCTGGCTCTCTTTTTGTTACCTTAAGTAAGCAAATGGGGTAATTCATCCCGTCCGTTAGTTGCGTTTCCTGCGTCCGATCAAAACAAGTGAGAATTGATTTTTAACAAATACTCTCTAAGGGAAGCTATCTCGCCCACCCAGGATTAGAAGATTCTATTTCTACTGTTTTCTCACGAGAATTTAACTTTGTTCTCTCATGCATTACGTCGGTAGTTAAGTTTGATAGCTGGGACGAAAAGCACTTTCCTTTTTTTTTTCCTCATGAGAGGGGAAAGGTAAGGTGGATCATCCTCAGGGGGTAGAGTAGAACAATCCCACGCACTACGGGACTGTAACGGGAATTAGATGAGTTATAATATAGCTGGTCCTTAACCTGACCCGAAGCCAATAGTTACGAACAGGTTACTGAAGATCAGTTTATAGTGAAAATGATGCATAATACAAACAGAAGTAACTTTCATGAAACTAAAACGATGTTAGGGTTACATAAGAAGATGTTCTTCCATATCTAGTTTCATTTTTATCGGTTTCAGATACAGTGAGATGCTTGAAATGCGAGGTTAACCCTCTTGTTTATTGCACTGGGACTGAAACTCGACAGCTATTAAAATAAATATCCTAAAAAATACCAATAATGACAATCTTAAAAATTTCAGATCTTGAAATTTTTCTGATGTAAAAGTGGAAAGGCTCTTTAACTCAATAAAACACGCAATTTCCTTTTCCTTTCGTCTTCTTTCTTTTTTTCTTTTTCTTTTTTTTTTTTTTAATGTGAAAGTTTAAGTTATCATATTTGCATATTAAAATATATTTATATTAGAAAAATGGACAATCATGCACTTCATTTTTTTTTCTTGTGTATACATAAGAAGGAAGTGCTTGGAAGTGTGAAAATTTTCGACTTATGAATTTCGATAGGCGTGCATACTTTGAGATGCTCTGAAAACAATTAAAAAAAATTTAGAAAATTTTTGTCTGCATCTTACTAAAACTTTGAGAGTACTGTAATGAACGGAAAAATGCACAGAATTGCTACAAATTTTATATTTGGTTGGATGTTGACATAAATTGTTACTTATTAGATTTTTTATAGACTGATTTTTGCACATGTAAAATATTTATTGTGGAAAGTCATTTTGATTTCATTTTTCTGTATGTTAACTGGTAAGATGTTTTATGTGATACTGACAAAAAACTTTTTGTGGCCGTGTAACAAAATAACCTTTTTAGCTTTTCGTCTATAGAAGAAGATTAAATAAATGGTTCTCTGGGTAACATATAAATATTCATCATTTTGAAATAATATTATATAAATAATAAATAAGTAACTATAATTCGCTCATAAAATACATCTTCTATTAATCCACAACAATACGTTTGATACAAAATGTTTCTATACTATATGTCTAATAAGAATTATTTTCGGATCCATTTATTATCTGACACACTTTTACGTCACTATTTTGTAATATTAAAAAAAAAAAAAAAAGAAGGAAATGAAATGAAAGAAGGAAAGACAAAGCAGAGGGAATCTCAATTATACAAATATAACGAAAAGGGGTTACTAAGGGCTAGGTCTGTTCATCTCTATGAACTATAATATAGAAACAAATCAACAGGTAGAAATATTAAAAATCTATTTCTCTGCATGAGACTATGACTTTGTGCCATTCTAATATTGTGACATAAAATTAAGAACAACAAAATTCGGGGGCGGAAGAGACAAGATCAAAGTACCGTTGTGGGAGGAAGCAGGTGAAGGGATCAGTCGTTGGACGGTGACTTGGGGATCAAAAGATTTCCGACAGCTGCGACGGATGCAAGACACATCTGTGTGCTCACAACGCGATGGTCAAGTGCACGGAGGTGTGCAAGACAGCACGCGACATCTCCAGATAACGCTGCACAAGTCACCCTAAGTTGTTAAGTACCAGAAATGGGAGTAATCAAGCGTACTGAATACAAATAAAGTGCAGTACACTGAAGAGGAACCTATTTAGAGGGCTTAACAGCAAATTAACAGCAGGTGATGGGATTATAAACCCTCTGCAGATTAACATCAGTTAACTGTCATATCTCCTCTCCGCCCCCGACAAATCCTGTATAAGTTAACTAGTTATTAAGAAATAACCAATTTATTCTGCATTTATTTAAGTAATTCTTTATTTCTAATATATTTACTGTTCGAAATAAATAAATAAAGAAACAAAACAGACTTATTGCCAGATTTCATTTACGCACCAGAGTGCAGAAAACAAAAATAATTTTTGTATCATAATTCACAAGCTATAATACTACATAACGTTAAATGTTAAAAGTGTAGTATGACTGAAAATTTTTCGATAAATTTGTAAATTTCTTGGGGAGAAGAGTTTGAACTCCCTAAACCTCCCCCTTGTCTACGGCTTCAATTATGCAATAAATTTTAGAATCAATATGAATTGTATAATTAATGATTATATAATCTTTATAAAAAAAATCCACTTTAAAACGCGTATAAAACGATATATTTAATTAAAATCATTAAAATTACATCGTGTCAAGGCCTTTCGCCCTGAACATCAGGGCATCATCAAGACAGAGCCATTTTTGTGAAGCCATTTTTGTGACAGAGCCATTTTAAGTGATTATATAATCACTTAAATTTATATAAAAAAAATCAAATATATTAAGCAAAGGCATATGAACTGGAGGTGTAAAATATTATTTTCCCTGTAGTGTTATACTATCTTTACACCCAGCAATAAAAGTTACCTGCTAGATATAAAAACTCTTAACAAAAGTAAAATTAACATAACTTTTCTTAACAAATTATTAAAAGTAATATCCCTGTTTATTACTATTATTATTTCCTTTTTTATTTCAAAACCCATCTCTCATTCTTTGAAGACAGTTCGGTATTGTTTTCGATACCGAGAATTTGATAAAAATGCGTTATGAAAGCTAAAAGATTTAGTTTTATTATTTTAAAGCACTATGCTTGATACTTGAACTAGTTACACTGACATTAGTAAAAAGCAACCGCAGGAAATCCTTCACATGACAAAACCATAATGAGAAATTACTGAATTTTTTCTAAAAGCTAAGCCTACTTACAGTCTTCTTGTGAATCCAAAGAATGGAACAATTATCATGTATTTGACAAGATGAGTTATTTCTTCTCTTTACATTTGGGCGTTAAACTGACAACTTCCATTTACTTTATGCGTTTCCGATATTGGCTAGCAGCAGTATTACAACTCCATCTCACTCCATCATCCAACAATGCAAGGAAAAAAACTCTTTCGCATTTTAAATTATAATGTCCACTATTTGCGTTTGCGAATGTTGTCATTTTGTTAATTGGGAAAGGTAAAAGGGAAGAACATAATTTTGGATTTAGAGAATGGTTGGAGATGGAAATGGAACTAGAAAATCACACTTCACCAATAGTATTCCTATCACGTTAGATTTTAATTTTGGTGGGTGGTCAATGCATAGATTTTTTTCTTTTGTTAGTTGAGAAATGTATTTATTTTTATCCCATTTGTGGGCTATTACATTAAGAAAAGGTGACTGCAGAAAAAAAAAGTACTCGGTAGTATTTTAAATGGGAAGAAAGTTATGAGGCAGTTTTGCTGGAAATTAGTTAATCTCAGTGCATCAAATAAAATTCTTCCGCATCATTTGAAATGTAATACAGTGGAGCACCGTTTATACGTTTTTCAAGGGACCGTTCCTAAAAAACGTATAACTGAAAAAAACGTACAACTGAAAATTCGTTTTAACATTAATACACAATAAAGTATCATTAGTAATAAAAGTCTAATCAATTTTCAGGATTTCCTTTATATTTATTCGAATAAGATATAGTTTTAATTACATTTAAAATATTTTTAAAAAGTTGAATAAAAATTAATTGATAATTAAAAATATAGAAATTCAGAAATTTTTTTCAAGATTTCGATTTTAACCTTTAAACACAAAGCCTTTTGTTCTCTAAACGAAGATGACATTTTTGCAAACGATTAAAAGGAAGGAAAGAAAAAAAATTGTTTCTCCAACCGTAATGTCAAATAAACAGAATAAGAAAATCTTCCAAGTCGCCCAACGGAAGTGAGTAATAAATCTTCAAGTTTACAAAATGCCTACAAAGTTGTGGGCTTTTTTCCTTCATACACCATTCCTGGAATCAATTAAAATAGAAAGTGGGAGGTCTTCAAGTGGTCACTAGCTACTTGTATACCTACCATTCAACCCAGTCGCCAACTGCTTATCTCTGAAAATTTCTCTAACCCCCTCTTCCCCATGGCTATTGATGCAAGTCGCACTTTGTTCTATAGCCGCACTTTGTTACCATAGTTCTAAGAAAAAATAATCGAAAAAAAAAAAAAAAAAAATAAGAATAAAACTTAAAGTGCATTCATCTTTTTTTTTTTTTTTTTTTTTTAAATCCTGGAATGAAACTCAAACTTGGGATTTTACAAAGAGGAAAAAAAAAAAAAAAAAAAAAAAAAAAAAAAAACGTATAAGTGAAATTAAGAATTTACTTGTGTCGTATAAACGAAATATTTTAACATTAGAATTCAATGGAATGATTTGGGACCGAAGTCGAAAAACGTATAAATGAGAAAAACGTATAAATGAGAAACGTATAAAAGGTGCTCCACTGTAATATGGTCACTCAGAATCTGGTTTTGAAATTCATTCAAGGGTATATTATGTAAATGATTTATTATTTTAAACACTGTTTTGTGTAGAATTTGATATTTTTGATCGTTTTAATATAATATCATTATTTAAATTCATAAATTAAAATTAAGTGCTTAATAATTTTACATTTTTAATAATTTTATTTTCTTCAAAAACAGAAAGGAAAAAAATATTTTTAATTCCTAAGAACTCTCTGATAATTGGCAAACAAAAATTTTGCGATTGCATGTTACATAAGATATCGCAGTTTTAATGAAAAAAGTTAAGAGGGAAAAATCCATTGTTATTTTTACTTATCAATATTTTTAACGCCCTTTTACCTCACTAAAGCATTTCATTTTCAGAACATTCTGAATACGAGATTTCTGCAAAAGAAAAAAAAAATATTTTCTCTGTTAGTGACAAAATAGTTGAAAATAGTTTCCTTAAAGATTAAATATTCTGTTTTTCATATCTCCCCCGTCCTTTAGTTTAAATTAAAAGAATAAAAAAAATTAATAACAACTCTCGCCATTTGTATTTTTACACAGATTTTACTTTAAAATAAACAATGGTATTTACAAAACAGGTGCCTAAACGTCCCTTTTATATTATTCGATATTGAGCAAATATATATATTTTTTTCTATCATACATTGAGAGTGGTTATGATTGAACAGCCCCTACAAGCATGACCCATGCGCGATCAGAAACTAATAAATAAATGTTGAATTTGCTTATACGTGTCATGTTGGTATCATGTTGGTCGTACCATGTTTCTAAAATAATATTGTTTTGAAATATACATTTCTGGTTAGTAGAAAATAACATAACATCAGATTTGTGAGTTTGAGTCAAAGAAAATATTTTCAAGTGCAGTGGATTTTCGCTTTTAGTTATATAAAGTACGTTGTTAAACAAAAGTCTTATGCATTACCGATTCATATACCTTTACATTCTGCTACTGTTAGATAATTTTGGTCATTTTCTTTGTCAAGTTGACTGTTTTTTCATGCAAAGCACTATTTAATGATTATTTTTAAACTACTTAAGGAAAAGAAAAATCCTTTATCAGGTATCGTCAATATAACAAATTTGGCAGTAGACTCCTCACACGTTTTAGTATCATAATGCTGCTTATGGGATAAGCATTTACCACACTGTATACATAATATTAACTCGTTTCATAATAAGATACATTTCTGTATGATGGGGACAGTAGATCCCTTATATAGACTGCAACACTCCGTTGAATATTGCTTTCTCTAACCAATTTCAGTATAACACTACCAAAAATACACATCCAGTAGTTATCACACCTAATAAATAACGCATCTGAATTCTTTTGTGTAGCCCTTTAACTAATTATTCATTTTATTCACAGCATTTTCTACATAAATCAAGCTTTTAAGCATTTTAATAGTGCATATTAATTTTCTTTTTGCTGATTACAGTTTAACAATTTGAAAATGCACTTTAAAAAATTGTTATCTACAGACATTCTTTTGATTAATCCTGTACATAAGCCACAAGCACTATTTACCCTTAAAACTATAGAACTGTAACTCATAAATATTGTCACCAAACTTGAAATCAAACGGATGATTTTCGTGACATCATCACGACACATACATATTATACATTACGAATACCAAATATTTTTTGAGGCCCCGCTTACGTATTGGAAATTAATGTGTCAGAAATTAGATGAAATTGCAAATTTTTGAAGCTGCTTTTAAAATTGTCTGCTTCATCTCAAAATTCGGCACATTCTCGGAAGAATCTCTGTGAAATACCGATAAAAAGTAGGTCTATTTTTATATATTTTCTTGTTGATTTATATATTTTCTTGTTGATTTATATATTTTCTTGTTGATTTTCTTGTGAACAATATTTACTATAATTTCAAAAATGCAATGCATATTCTATTTCAGGAATATTGTTTAAAAATTGTTTACTTAAGAAGTAAAATAAAATAAATAAAATAGAGTGTATAATTTTCTTATTCTTTGTGTGAAATCATTATAAATATATCGTGTTGAATTCTAATATTTATTCATTTTTTTTTTTTTTTTTTTTTTTTTTTTACTGTCATAAGAAAGTAAGATAGTTGTAGAAAGTAAGATAGATAGATGAAAACCTTTTCATACGTATCACTGAAAATAGTGAAATATTCAAGTTTACATTACCATGAAAAAAGTAAAAATGAAGTATTAAATCTGTAGTGATAAGTATAAAGGATTTAAGTCCATATTCTTGATTTTTCAGGAGACGAAAAATAAAGTTTAACTAGCTAAAAACAAATCAGAAGAATGGATTAGGGAAAAGGTATTTCGTTGATTTTTAACCTTTATACCATTCAGTGGTTGTCAACCTTCATTTAATAACGGGAAAAATTGAATTAAATAGTTTATACCATACATGAATGGTAAATTTCAAAATTGGTCCTTTTTTTACCAATGGATTTTCTCAAAGACTAAATGACATAGAATTAAATCCTTTATACCAATCGATAGAGAATTTTTTTCTGAGTCTGACTATGTACTTAACTCAAAATCGACATTTTTGGACTTAAATCCTTTATACTTATCAGTACAGAAATTGCCTTAAAAGAAGTATAAATTCCGTTATGAAAGTAAAGAAATATATATAAATATATATACAGTCGGTAACAAAAGTGTCCGAATGCTAGCAAAAATTCCTATGTAAAAAAAGTACACTTCATACGATTTGGTTAAATAAATCCTTATCGAATCATGTTCTTAGACTGACTAAGAACAGGATTCGACAAGGATTTATTTAACAAAACAGTATTATCTCTACTTTTTTTATATAGGAATTTTTGCTAGTGTTCGGATACTTTTGTTACCGACTGTATATATATATATATATATATATGCATACATATCTATATATATAATTTCTTCCTCAATTGAAAGACAAATTAAGTGTAATTTCAATGAAAATATTAAAAAAATCTGCTTTCCAGCTTCCTTACAATTTTCTGTTCTTATAGTGATTTCTCAATTTTAATTCATCAATGACATACCAATTTTCTTAGTCCTTCCCCTCCCCCCCCCTTTTTTTTTTCTCCTTTTCTTTTAATGTTTTATAGTGAATTATGTACAATTGTTGGCATGTTGGCAACGTTCAAGTTGTCCATGAATTTGACATTTTAATTTTAATTTTTAATTATAATTGCAACAACAATGATAAAATTTCAAAAATTCTTAAAATAATATTGTTTTAAAATATATATTTCTGGTTAGTAGAAAATAACATAACATCAGATTTGTGAGTTTGAGTCAAAGAAAATATTTTTAAGTAAGTGTAGTGGTTTTTCGTTTTTAGTTATATAAAGTACATTGTTATGCAAAGTCTTATGCATGATCGATTTATACATCTTTACATTGCTATTGTTACACTGCTATTGTTAGATAATACAACCTTTTCATTACTTCATATTTCAATAATTTTCTTAATTATAAAACTACACATTTTGTCATCTACTTCCTTCCGCATTTGTAAACTGAAACATTTCATTAGAAAATATCCATAAATTCAATAGAAGAAATAACAAAGCAAGTAAATGGATTGGAAATACTTTTAGCATTTTCCCTATTCTAACAATTACAATGGGAAGAAAAGCATAAATTTAAAAAATGCATGTTGGACTAGAAAGTACCTCATTCACTTGATGGATCACCTAAACATATAATACAAAATTCAGTAATTTTCATGCAGAATTTGAGATTTACACAAGTACTTTTTTTTTTTTTTTTTTTTGCATTAAATGCATGATCACGGCAGAATACTCATGCAAAATGAGTTTGATTCAATCCATCTTCAGTTTGAAACGGGATGAAAAGCACTCATCTTCAAACCGTCTCCATAATCGTGCAGATTCCAGAGTAACACAAAACGTACCGTGTTATTTTGTTTCTTCTAACTTACACGCATGTTCAAAGATAATAATAATATTATGGAGTAAAAAGTGCATTGTTATTTTGACTCATGTTCTCGACCCGGACATCATCTCTCTCTAACTGAACAAACGTCTTAATTCTTCTTCTGGGTGATAAAAGGAAGCTGTTTCTAATTGAGATGGTCTCACGGAGATGCCTAAGATGCAGTTTTGAACAGTAAGAACTGCCGTATCGGTCATCGGAAAAAAGGAATACAATAAAAGGGGTTTTGCACAAAATACATATTTAGTAAATATCGATAATTTCTGCAAGGCTTCAATTGTGACAATGGTGGCATTTAGTTTCTTAAAACTAACTGTTCTTTTGTGCCACAAAATGTGTGATTATCAGAGAATCCTACTGCTGTCACGGCTTACTGCTGTCACAGCTTAAGGCTCTCTCTTGCAATTTCCTCGTCTTCGATCACCAAATACATGTAATTCTATGGTAAAATGTGTTTATAGAATTGCATATTACTTAATATATTTTTATTATTCCGTTTCCATCTTCTGAAAATTCATAACCGTTAAATTAGTACTCGCTTTCAGAAAATTGATTTTTTTTAAACTTTAAAATTCTAACTCTGATTTAAAAATATGATAAAATAACTATGGGCACTTTTTTTTTTCTTTCAAGCTGTGAAATGCAATATAAAGATATTAAATAATAAATTTTTGGAAAACGAGTATTAATTTAACGGCTGTGAATTCTCCAAATGTAAATACATAATTAAAAATAAACTAGGTAATGAGTAATTATATAAACAATTTTCCTCATAGAGTTACATGGGATTTTTTGACTGGAGATAGGAAAATTATAAAAGGGATAGAGCCTTAATCTGTGGGTATCGATCTAATAAACATTTAAGTGCAAAAATAAGTGTACAGTGGCGTCCTAAACACTATTGCCGTCACGTTTCGTGAGAAATTATTCAAATCACGTCAACCTCAATATTTTGTTCCAATCAAAACTAGAGTAAAGATGAGCTAAACTTACTACAAAGATATTTGTGATCACGGCTGTATTCCCCCAACTATACACCTAATCTGTTATTCCCACTTGGGATGCCACGTTACATCAAGAAAGCTTTCTGATATACGTTTGAAGCAATATTACGCAAAATAATAAAATTTTCAAAATTTTAATTCTGACACATTAAAAGTAAATATTCTGACACATTAAAAGTAAATAATGCTTATTTTTTGTTTGGAAATAAAGATTTTTTTCATCTGATATTCACTAAATACACGTCGGATGTGTCGTCCACCATTTATTCTAATTACCAATATTTGGCGAAAAACTTAAAAATTGATTCCTTTTTTTCAAGTGTAATTCTGAAAAGTTTTATATATTTCCGTCGAAAAACATCTCCATTAGTAAGTAAGAAAATTTCACGTCGTTGGTCGTTGAACAAAGAAAACAATTTTTCTGGGAAAATTCCTCCTACATACGATTAAGTTTTCTGTATCCAAAAAATACTTGATTCCTGTTAAATTCTTTCCTATTTCTCCTTGATATCAAACCCGACACTGGTTATATGTTGTATAATTAGAGATGAATTTTGATTTATCCGATAATACATAGAATAGGAACATACCAAATTCAGTTAAATTGTCGCCATATGTACCACATTTTTTTAATAAGTTACGAGTTTCTTAAATAATGACAGTCATATAAGGCTTTTATATTTAGTGATTTTGAGGTTATCCCTGGAAGAATAAATTCTTAACAAATTACCTAACACAATATCAATAGGATATTTCGTATTTTGTGTTGGCTTGTGATAGTAATAATGTAATTAATCTCATAATCCTTTCCAAACTAATATCAGCAAATTACCGCCCGAGTCGTTTTTCAAGCCGCCTTTAAGCGTTTCCTAAAACCAATAGTTTATTTAAGAAAAAACGATTTTGTACAAAGCTCACTTGAAATGTCACGCCCTTTTTTAACCCTTTAAATATTGTCAGTGTACATACGTGCCAGCTGCATTTATCGCATCATTTTCTGAGAATGAAATTTAAATGATTTAAACTCGAATAATTAAAATTATTTTGGTAAATACAATAATGTTTTTTAGAAACAATAAAAAGTGGGGCTTACTGTTAAAGTTGAATTACTTTCCGTCTACAAATGGCTTGGCATAATAGCTACTATGATTATACATATTTTTATGACTAGATAATATTTTACTGACAGATTGCATATAAATAAGTTATTTTTATTTTTATTTATTTATTTATTTATTTTTTATTGTTACTACAACAAACGAATTTTTACATTTCTAAAAAAATATTTTTTTCTTCTCATTTAAAAAGAAAAATTATGTATTTATCATTTTCTTTCATATCAATAATATAATAATTTTTTTATATATTAATTTGATGAATCAATATTATATTATTGATATATATAGCAATTCTATATATATTATTAATATAATTTTTTAAAATATTTTTTTAATAAATTAATATAACAGAATGAAGTTATCTATAAATTAGTATGATTATTTTTTATTAAACAATAAACAATTCTTTAATTGTTAAATTTAAAAATTATAGAAATCAATCTAATAAGAATGCACACACACAACATAAAAAAAAAATAATAATAATAATAAATAAATAAATATAGATAAGATTTAAAATTTCCCCCAGCAATTTGAAATTCTATGAATCTATAAATAATGCATGCAAGGCTTATAATTCAATAATCTTAACATAAAAAGAGTTTTTATTCGCTCTTAGTGTTCATTTAAAGCATTCAAACCTTATTTTTAATAAGAAATTAATTAAAAACTTCTGTTTACATTTAAATATTAAATTAATTATTGTACAGCCACTTAGTCTTTTAAATTTCCTTCTTTATACTTAATGCTTATTAATAGCAAAACCGTCTCTTAATTAAGTGCGTTTGTTATTAGATTTTTTCGCCAATTCATTGTTGTGTTTTAACAGCGAACTCTTATCAATCGCTATTGATGTGAAGCGGCCTAAGAAGATTATAAGTACCAATAAATATTTAATTTCTCTAATCCGCTATGTTGTTTTGCTGAATGTAATAAGGCAGAACATCGAGCTGATTTACAGGAAATTAATTAGCAAAGAAGTTGTAAAATGAAAATATGACAAGGAAACATTTTTATGCAGTAAAATTAAATGGTTATCGCTTAACAATTACACAGGTCGATATGTAAAATTTTGATTTTATAATTTTAGCTGGTCTTTGTGTTTTTTTGGTGTGCTGAAAACGAAAATGAAGCCAGTTTTTCTCTATCACGTATAGATTTTTTGCCAATACAGGGTGCCTACCTATACAATTTCTTTCATTACTCTTCCACCAATGTACTTATATGGTAAGTTTTATAGTATGTTTCCATAATTAATTAATCATGGATACCTATTGGTGTAGTTGCGCATCACTAGTGCGACGTAAAACCATGCGAACCAACCAATCAACTTATTGTTATGATGGTATATGTAAGAAATTGTGTCGGTAAACACCCTGTATTGACGAAAATCTGTACGTGATAGAGAAAAATGGGCTGCATTTTCGGTTTCAGAACATAAAAAAAAAAAAAAAAAAAAAAAACATAAAGATCAGCTAAAATTATCAAATCAAATTTTGTCAACTTCATTTTTGTAGACCTGTGATCGATACTATAATTCGATAAATGTATGGGAAATATCGTGCTTTATTGGATTTCTCAATTATAATTGCTATTTTTTCAGTTAAATAATAAAAATATAGTAGTAATAATATATATATATATATACATATATATATATATATATATATATTTAATGCGTTATCGTTGATTAACGCGCCTTTAAAAAAAAAAAAAAAATAATAATAATAATAAACAGCTCACTATTTTATTAAACCAAACCCCTTATTTATTTATTTATTTATTTTGGTAAAATTTTGGCATATAATTTGGCATAATTGTTACATCACAAAAAAACATAAATGTGACGTAACATTTAGGACTAAACTGAAATAATTTCTTTGATTACACGTTACTTAAGTTACCTTCATGCATATTTTAATCATTTAAAAAGTATCTTAAAAAAAAAAAAAAAAAAAAAAGGAAAAGAGATCATTTTGTTAATAATCTTGTTATTTTATTTTATTTATCTATTTAAAAATGGTCGAAATTTTCATTTGCTTTTGAACAGACAAGTCTATAATTTTCATAGAAATATTACTTAAAAATAAGGTATCTTTCAATGATATGGATAAAACAACGTTCCGAGTACGTTACCACACATCTATAATCAATATATAATGCCTTTTGCAATTTTACATTTTACTTGAGAATTAAAGATGAGTCACCAATTAAAATTTTATATTTCACATTTGAAAAATACAGCAGTACTATTGTGCTTGTAATAAGTAAATGTTTAATATAACATTAAATTCCAACAAAAAGATTGTTAGAATGTTTTTTGCTACTTTGAACAATAAAATAATGTTACAATAAATAAAACTTCCTTGATTTTATTAGACTCCATAAATACACATTGAAGAATACACATACACACACACATATATATATTTGAAATATCGATGTGGTAGAATTTTTAACTTTTATATTAATTTTTAAGAAAGGGAAAATTGCTTTAAAAATAAATTTAAATTTTTATTTAATGTTTTTATGTGTTTATTTTATTGAAATCTCGATAATCTATACGCATTTCTTTCTTACATTTTCATTTTCCATTTACCAATATTTTATTATTATTATTATTTGCTTGATTTTTATTCATTTTTATTGTGACAAAATTTAATGTAATGATGTTATATAAATATCAAATAGATCATTAGAAATCTAATTAAATTCATTTATTTATTATTTTTATTTATTATTATTTTTTTTAATAAGTGCGGAATAAAAAAAAATGAAGTTTTTAACAAAAAATTTGAAAATTTATAAGGGAAGAGCAGAGAACGAAGGACTAAAATGGAAATTTTGCAATTTTTGCGAATTTTAGAAAATTAGATCATTAGAATTCTAATTAAATTCATTTATTTATTTATTTATTTTTTTAATAAGTACGGAATAAAAAAAATGAAGTTTTTAACAAAAAATTTGAAAATTTATAAGGGAAGAGCAGAGAACAAAGGACTAACATGGAAATTTTGCAATTTTTGCGAATTTTAGAAAATTGGAAAACGGCGCATAACCAATTTTTATGTCATATAAATGAAATATTTTTATATTATAACTAGCAGGCTTTGTTCGTTTCGCTGGCCACTATATTTAAATGAATTTCAAATGAATTGCCAATTATATATATATATATATATATATATATATATATATATATATATATATATACATTTCTTTAATCCATAGGAAACACCTCTACCTTTTCATGATACTTAGGAATTGCAAATTTACGCATCTCAAATTAATCTCAGTGTTAAAAAAATAGCAGAAACAGTTTAAAATAAATTTTAATTTTTACTTAATAGTTCAGTAGATAAATACGACTCTCTCATTAACTGCAAATTTAACTGTATTCAGCCTCATGGCAGTTGTGGTGAGTTTGAGCTGTTTTCCGCGTGTTTTGTACAAGTAGAGTAAGTTATAATTTTAGATTTATTAATTTTTCGTAGGATCACATTTATTTATTAAGTAAATATTGCTGATTGTAGAAATAAAAGTTTATTTCTCACTTGGTTTTTCCTCTTTCTCTTGAGATATAAATTATTTTCATGTCTAATGGGTGATATTGGGCATAGCGTGCTGTAAACGTTTAGCAAATTGCATATAGCATGACAGAAATATCACCTAATTTGCATGCAACATGCATTCTATGCCCTTGGAAATGTAATGATGTTGTAAGTTTCAATATCAGGATGCTTAATTTTTTAGTAATCTTTATTCATGTTTTTTTTCCAGTTCTCCATGTGATACTTGGTTTTATCTACTCCAATATTTGAAAAGGGTTCAATACATACATATATATATATATATATATATATATGTATATATATATATATATATATCAGCCGTTCATGAGTTCATTAAATGTAACTGACATTTAATAAGTTGAGTTTCATTATGTTGATTAGAAAAGCAGTTAAAGCAGACATTCACATTTGTTGCTGACTTTCAAAAAAAAAAAAAAAAAAAAAAATGTAAGACAATTTGATTAACTGAAACTAATATTAAAATAAACAAATAAAAATAAAAATTTTGAAGTTGTTATGACGTCAGCTTCATTAGAAATATTTTTATGATACAAGTTTAACTTTTCATTTTATTATTATTCACATGTAAAGAAATATTTCTTTTTTGTAAATATATATATATATATATATATATATAATAAAAAATTCGAAGCACTTTATTTTTATTGCCATCAGATTAAAATTACAATTAAAAAAAAAAAAAAAAAAGTGTCGAAAAAATTCGCATAGAACATAATTTTTAAAAATCTTACAGGATTATCGAAAATCTAAAGATATGTTGAAAATCTACACACATTCCTTTTTCTAGGGGAAAAGAAAAAAAAAAATTCAGAAAACTGTTCATGCCATATTTTTTTTTTTTTTTTTTTTTTTTTTTTTTTTTTGTACGTCGCACACAGACAAACAAACACTTTATAAATGAATTGAAAGTAACTGGGACTATACAAAAAAAAAAAAAAAAAAAACTTATAAATGCAGTGTTGTCAAATTGAGATACTTTTTCATTCAATAATAGCTGATAATTTTGAGAAGGGATATTTTATATACAAAACAGACGATTAATCTTCGAAATGGTTAGAAAAACGTTACAATTCAAAATTTGTGATAAATGTTGTATAAAAAAGTCCCTAAAATAGACAACGATGTATAAACAGTGATTTATTCCATTATAAATTTTACAAAAGTATTAGTAAATTTTAGAAATTAAGCTTCACTTCATTCTCATAATTTCAAGGCCAAAGCTCAAAGAATAGCATCTGCTTGCAAAAAAAACAGCTATAATGTCGAAATTGTTTTCACTTTGTGCCCGTATCCCTGAGAACATCTCACACTGAAAAAGTGATGGGCGCTTTCACTGAGCTTTGAAGAGGTAATAATAGAACCCCTTTTTTTTTCTCTCGAACAGAATAGTGTCCGTTTTGTATCCATCTCTCTCTTCGTGTGCCGGCAGAAAAAGAAGAGGAGGATGGACGGATCGTGAGGGGGAGGAACCTTGCTACTGGGAAGATCGTGAGCAGCTTCTTCGGAAGCTCGTGAGCATGAGGGTTCACGACTACCCGATGTGGTCCCAGATAAGCTAGAATGAGGGGGTGTTGGTCAATGCCGGGTGCTGTTGTTCGTGGTGGAAATCGTTTGCTGCGTTTCGCAATGCTGGATGTATTCGTAATGTACTTTTATTATGACGGTTGATTTGAATCTTCGTTTGTTAAAATACGTCGGTATTTTTTGAAGCGATAAGAAGAGAAAGTTATTTATTTATTTTTTAGATTGTTTGTTTGCTTGATTTACGAATAAGTTGATAAGCTTGATTTATTTCCGAATATTTCGGAGCTATTCAAGTTTGTTTTCTGGTTTCCTGAAATTCGAGTTTTGATACGCATCAGATTTGTTTACATTTTTAAAAATTTTTAAATCCTACATTATTTAATAAATTATTATTACTATTATTTATTTTTCATTTCAATCTTTTATGTTATAGAAGCTGTTCTCTAAAACCATTACAAAAACTTGGTAAAGTAAATCTGAATTAAGAATTGATTATTTTACAAAATTATATGAATTTATATTGCACTAGAAACCTGCTTTAATGAAATTAAGCTTTGCTGAAAAGAGTTATCTAAATCTCACTTTGTATTTTAACCCTTTATATCACTATGTTTTGTAATATACGCGAAAACTCAATGCCCTTTTCATAGCAAGATTTGAAAGATGATCTTATTGATATCTTTTAACCCTTAATATATTAGTTAACAAACATTGTGTGCAAAATTCACAACAGATGGCGATACAATGATGTGTTTCATACCAAAGTTTAATATATCAAGAAATTGGTTTGTTGTACACATACAAGATACAAAGATTTTAAATATAGGCAACTTATTGTTGTGTTGGCTTTTGTTATAACAGAAAAAAAAAATTGTTTTTAAAATTTCTTTATAAACTGAAATTTTGAATGTTTCGGTATTTTTATTTTTATATCCTTTTGGATGGTATTTCAAACATCCAAGAAACATTTTATCTCCTCAACAAATGCTTAATTTGTTGTTCCATATTTATAAAAATATTTTTAACATGCTTGAAATAATGTTATGCTATTATACGAGGAAATATTTTTGAAATCGAAAATCTAAGGCTATAAAAAATTAACTTAAAAAAAAAAATTTGTCTTTGTGTTTTTATTCTGGATAATTATTAATTACCAATTATATAATAAAGAAGAAACTTCAGCAGTGTTAGCTGTTTCTCTTACCACCTCTTTTAATTCTTCACAAAAGCACTGAATCAGAATTCTTTCTTTGTCTCATGGCTTTTTGTTAATTTGCTAAATTCTTAAACTTTTTTTTTTTTTTTAATCTAAGTAATATTTTAGTTTTCCTATTTTTTTCTCATGAATTTTTGATTTTTTAGCTGAATTTTTAATGTATCAGATTTCATTTTTCCTTTTTTAAATGTTACAATTAAAATAAATTACATGCCTATTTAGATGTTAATTTACTTTTTCATGTATCAGGTGAAATTATTTATCCTTGTATATTTTATTCTGTAGTTTTTTATTCTTTATTCTGTAATTTTTTATTCCATATTTTCTTATATATTTCCTTTGTAATGCGTCATTTGGTGTAATTGGGCTTTGTCACTGTAAATGTTTTCCAAATGCATATAGTACTACAGAAATTACAACTATTTGCATACAAAATTCAATCAAAGCCCCTGACGAAGTATTTATGTTGTATGCCTTCATTATAAGGATTCTTAATATGTAAAACACAAATCAAATTCTTTCCTGTTTTTCGTGTGATACATCAGATACATCATTTTTTCTTGCACAAAGTTTTAAAAGGTATTCATTTTGTATATGTATGTGTGTGTATTAAAAGTTTAGGTTTTTTTTTTTTTTTTTTTTTTTTTATGATGACAACACACTCAATGTCGCTCGTTTGGTCAAAAAAGGAAAGAAAAATACGTTATAAACATTTCCCTTCTTTTATTTTTATAAATATACCAGTTATATGATACATTAAGGAGAACGTTCAAGGTGATTGTCTCACAACACCCCCCCGCTAAATGCCTTGAAAAATCACTGAATTAAAATGTTATTTTTAAAACTTAAATAAAACATTTCAGTTTTTTTTTTTTTTTTTTTTTTTTTTAATAGAGGCAGAAACATACCTACAAAACATTGTCGACATTTGTGTTTTGCATCACACCATATACTTTTAAGAAAAAGTTAAATCATTTGATCAGCAGAATAATTCTGCAATCATTTTTCTCCTTTTTTTTTTTTTTTTTTTTTTTTTTTTGAAAGGTTTTCTTAAATGTCGCAGAAAATACTAGTAATTAAATTTTAACTCTGTAAAACTCAAAGTAATTTTCAGTTTTATATGAGTTTAGTATTCTAATGGCTTTACTAAACAAATTTTTTTACTATTTGTAACTTCGAATAACCAGAAATAATATAGAAGATTTGTACTTTAAAAAATGAACAATAGAATTTCAATTTTTATTTTTCATGGGCGATCATAACATGTGTTCAGTTGGCCTTGAATTCACGATCATACATCTGAAATGTTCTTATCATCCTATAGAATAATTACTTAAAATAGAAATTCCGTCATGATATTGTCTGCAATGTTACCTCTTGAACATCTTCCAAGTCACGACGTAACGTGATAGACAGTAGCAGTAATTTACTCTTAATCCTGATCGATTATGATGAACGATATGTTATAATCGATATCTTTTGACGAATAAAATGTGTTATGCACATGTAGATGTACATGTAAAGTTATCATTTATTCTATTTAAAATTATCTGCACTGTTAAGTCAGAAGATATAGGATAAGAACTGATAACTTTTTATAGACTAAGAAAAACAAATCACACGTCTCTGTAAAATGCATTGAAGAAATAATTAAATGATGAAAAATCAGGAAATTTGTAAGCAAATGTAACGAAATATAAAAACATATAACAATTATTTTATGTCGGAAAAAGGAATCACGATTCCTTAATTCATTTTGCATTTCCTGCGAAAGCTCAATAATGTCCCCTACTGAAACTGAAAAGTGTCCACTACTGGAGCATTCTAAGTTGTCCGGAAAAAATATTTTCTTGGATATGAAAGCACTTTAATTAGCAACTTTCGCAGCACAGACATGTACAGAAAGAGTTAATTGTTTTATCGTTCGTGGTAAATTTTGTATACTCGAAAAATAGTCAGAAAATATCCTTAAAGTATCCATTACTGGTATAGTTACCATTTTAAAGGCACATTTTCTTGAAAGTTTATATCCTCTACTTAGAGTATCAAAATTGTGGTGACATGCCTCCGGACTACCTTTAGAGGTGAATCCTAGACCGTCACTAATTACCCATGAGTATCACTAATGCAACGTAAAACCCATTCCTCCCTCGAAAGTTTACTCCCAGACCAATTTGTCAAAGGCTTAGCTCTAGTGTGGCATAAAATACCCTCAACTTCAATTCCAACTTGTGATTTTACGCGAAATTTTCTGCATTGTACGTCGTAAATTTTTATTTTAACTTACCTAATTTGTGTATGTTACACTTGTCTATTACCTAACACTGTTTTGATCTATCAACTGATGATTTTTAAAGAAAAACTTCCTTTGCTCGGGCACCTCATAAAACAATAAAAAGAAAAAAAAAGAAAATTTCGACATATTTTAATGAAATGCACACTTCCATTAAAGAAGGGGTGGTGCTTATGACATTCAAAAGACATACGCACATTCGATTGTGTTCCTATAAATGAATGAACACAGGTAGCGTGGGCGTTTTATACCCTTTGTACCGCAAGACCTCCAATGACAATTGGATTCTTGCAATTCGGGTTCACCAAAGTTTAATAAGGGTCAAGTCTTGCCATTAGAACGATGAATTTCCAAAAGCCTCTTGACCTACTTCCAGAAGGAATATACAGATAATTGCAGTTATATTTCCCATTATATTATGTATTATAGTCACTTATTGTGAGTAAAACCTATATTTCTTGGAAAGAATGTCATTGAAGAAGTACCATTATAAGTAATGTCCCTTAACAGCTTTGAATTCCTAAAAAATATATGAATATGGAAAAACTGATAACATCATCCTCATTTTATGTATAAATCGACATTTTCCCTTTAAAAAAATTTAGTTTAATTTCTGGATAACCGTTTATAATTTCACAGGTTGACCATGAAATTTTTTTCTTCAAAGGGATATGTTTTTCTGATGCATTTTTAGATGCTGATTAAGGAAAAAATATTCAAAAATTTCCATCACACACAGTTCTGACAAAAAATAGGTTTATTTGAGGTTAAATCTCTGCTTTTTTAAGATCCATCTAAGTTATTTCCTGGAAAATCTGGATGAGATGAGTCAAGAATAAAGATAGCTATTTCATCAAGACATCAAAGAAATTTAAAGCAGGTACCAGAGACGACAGAGTGTTAACATATGTTTGCAGATTATTGTTGGATACTGCATAAAGTATACCCCCCCCCCTCCTATTTGTTATAATCTCTGGGTGAATTTTTCCGATTTTAATCCTTACTTTGAGAAAATCCCTTCCGTAATAGGAAGAAAATACAAGCATTTCTGAAATCAGCCTATCAAAACACATTAGAGACACCCAATGCAGTGCAAAAAAAAAAAAAACTGAAAGTTATGATTACGCAGACCTGTGTCACTGGTACGGTACAAGTATATAAAAGTAATAGTAAATGAATATATTTTACATGGCGTTTCTTATTTGAGAAAAAAAAAAAAAAAAAAAAAAAAAAAGCCTTTTTTTCTTTGCAATTTTGTTTGTAAATTTTTGAAATCGAATTCGTTAATTCTTATTGATTGCCGATTAGTTTTTAGTTACAGCTGATTCATTCATTTTTTTTACTTCCATTACCCCACTACCGTAGGTGATGGACGTATTGTATTCGGTCCAAAAAATCGATATCGAATTTTCACCAGATTTACACGTTTTGAGGTCTCCTGAGTCCAAAAAAGTAGATTTTGGCAATTGGTCGGTGTATATGTATGTATGTATGTATGTGTGGAATCTTCTGACTATCATATCTCCGAAACTAATAAAGAACTACGAAACTTCAGAATTAAGACAGGTCTGGTGTACAGATGAATTTTTCAATTTTTGGTGAAATTTGGAAAACCAGAAGTGGGACATCGGAAAACGGAAATGGGACCGTAAATCCGTATCTTTAAAATGGCTGTAACGATTTTCTTCAAAGTTGTTATATAAACACACACTCTATTAGATGTCCTTTCGAATGATTTAATTGGTTAGTTCAGGAAAATTCATAGGCGTCCTGTATAAATAGCTTAATTTCAGGTCTGGCAAGTACGTTTCTTTAAAAACGGCTGTACAGATTTTTTTTTTTTTTTTTTTTTTTTTTTTTTTTTTTTTTTATTCGCCATATTAACCCTTTCATTCCCCGTTATGTCAATTAGAATCATAACATTTCAGATTTTCTTTCTTACCATCTAACAATCCCGCTGATTCAAAATGAACAATATTAAAATCTATATACATTTTCCCACCGAAAAAAATATATATTAGATGATTTCACATCCTTGTTTATAAATAAAAGTATATTTTACTCTATTCTGATAATAATATCGGAATCAGGTTCCTGGTTTGGGAAATTTAAGTAAATTAACTGTTTAAAATATTTTTTTATTTTATTTTTTAATGTTTATAATTTGTATTTCAATTAATTGCAACATGTATTTCTTCCAAAATTTTGATATTTTTATTCATTGGAAAGTTATGATTTTACATGGCATCAGTGGTTATATTAAATACAAATATACACCTCTCAGTTGCTTTGTTAGCTATATTAATTCGTACGATGTTATTACTCCTTTTTTTTTTTTTTTTTTTTTTTTTATATATTTATATATATTATCTTTTGAAATAAATTTATGACTAAATATAAAATTTATTGTTTTATGGTTGGAAAAAAATGAGAATGAAAGGGTTAACTCCCTTTTAAATATCCTTTTTTATGTAATTAATATTTTCTAGGTAATAATTGAGTATGCCAAGTTTTTTTTTTTTTTTTTTTTTTTTAAGTTTGTATTTCAAAAACGGCTCTAACGATTTTCTTCAAAATTGTTACATAAATTCATTTTAGATACCCTTTCTCAAATATTACTTGGTCATTATAGAAAAATTATAAATCATCCTGCTTAGGTAGGTCAGTTTTAGATCTCAAATATTGGTGTTTCAAAAGAAATGCCAACCTTTTTTTCCCCCTTATTTTTTAACTCGCTGTGTAAACTTTGTTTTATACGTCTTTACGCGTGCATCAAGTTTCTCTTACCGGAAAAATTTTAGCTTTCTACTTTGTTAAGTCAATTTTATATCTTTTGATCACATAATCTCCAAAAGAAGCATATAATGTATGTAATAGTGGGTAATGGAAGTCGCGTGGTTGTTTCACACCAGATTTTTATTTTATTTTATTTTATTTTATTTGCAATTTTGTTCGTAAATTTTTAAAATCGAATTCGTTATTTTAAATAATTATTGATTGCTGATTAGTTGTTAATTACAGCTGATTCATTCAATTTTATTTTTTTTCATTTGCAGTTTTGTTCGCAAATTTTTGAAATCGAATTCGTTAATTTAAAAGCTTATTGGTTACTGATTAGTCATATATTACAGCTGATTCATTCAATTTTTATTTATTTTTTTTTTCTTTGCAGTTTTGTTCTCAATTTTTTAAATTGAATTCGTTAATTTAAAAGCTTATTTATTGCTGATTAGTTATTGATTATAGCTGATTCATTCGATTTTTATTTTTTCTCTTTTATACATTTTAAGATTACTTATGGAATTATTCTTAACGAAAGTATCTATGTATTATAATTAATTCTACAAATAAATGTGTTTTTTCATTGAAAAACATGATATATTTAAGTAAAATTTCGTCATCAGAAATGTAACTCATAATTACCATTTCATAAACTAATTCAATTTCTGTTCACTTGTATTTCCATATCCAAGTAGTAAAAAAGATTGATTAATTATGGAATTCGAAATTTGTCAATAATTAGGAATATTGTCTTGGAGATAAATTATTTCATGAACAAAATTCTTGTTTATTCTGGTCAACTGCCTATTGATAACTCAGCAAAGGACTCTAAAGCATTGCTTTTGTTTGTGCAATAGGCCTTAAAATCTGAGTATTATATCAATTATCAAGATTCCTATGGCCTTAATTTTTCATACCAATAATTTTAAATACCAATTTTTATCATAATCCAATATGTTTAAGAAATAATTTATTTTTAAAGAACGATTACGGAAGAGTTCCATAGATGCCAATATTTTAATTTATTCCGGAGTATTTTTAGCCCCGCCTTTATTCCATACCACTTATTTTTTTAAAGTAATTTTTTCTTAATTTATCGAAGTTATGTATTGAAGAAAATTTTTCTGTAAATAAAGTGGTGCGAAATAGAGGCGGGGCTAGAATTACTCCGGAATAAATTATAATGTTGGCATCTATGGAGTTCGTAAAAAAAGTGGACTATGGGTAATTTGAGTGTGTTGGTATACCAAATTACATATGAAACTTTCATATGAATGAAAGTGCTCATTATGTATATCATTATGTCACTGAATAAGTAATATACATATTATATATATATATATATATATATATATATATATACATTATAATTGAAAAAAAAAACTGCCAATGAATTTAAACGTCTATGTAGTTTTCGGGTTTATTTATTGACATTTTAGTATTTCTCTTCAAATTCAGTAACAATAAGGAAAACATTCTAGTGACTTTTATTTCAGCTTCGTGTATTTTTACTTATTTCAAAGAATCCTCCTTTATACATGACCAAAGTGAAAATAAATTTTTTGTCGCATTACATCAACCCAGAAAAATATCTGACAATTCCAGGATAATCTTCGTCATAATTCTAATCCGCTTGGCGTGTTCATCACACGTTTGATTAAACATTGTCGAACAGTTATTCATCTAATCCAAACAGCTCTAATTAATACCGTTTTTACCAGAAAGATTAAGAGATATCCATCCTAATTTTCAGGTAGTGTCATTTGACAAAAGTTAAAATCAACCCAATTTCAACTAACAGCAGAGTTCAAGAAACCCAAGCAAAATAGCGGTTGCATAAGTCCTGTCCAAACTTGATAAATTAAAAATTTTAGTGAATTTACAACTGGTCTTAAAAATAATGCTCTGTAATTTGCGGGGTAAAAAAAGTATTAGAAGTTTATTACATCCGTACCATTCGAAGAAGGGGGAGGGGAGGGGGGGGTGAAATATGAATCTTTAGAATAATCGGCATTATCCACTTCATACGTTATAAAGGAAACTAAATCCCTAAAAGTCGAATATATTTTAAGGTGTAGTTATTTATATCTGAAAAGGAAAAATGTGAATCTCTGAATAAACATCAGTTTTCTCGTAAAAAGTACGTAAGTATTATATATATATATATATTTATATTATGATAACAATAAGAATGAGAACGAAAAATAAACAGATGAATAATTTGCCACGTCAGCTCACAAAAGCCAATTTGGAAACTATAGTTAACTTAATTGCATTATTTAAATAATTTGACCAGTATTTTTGAATTTATATTTGAAAAAAGAAGAATACTTACTTTAAAGTTAAAATTTACACACACACACACATATATATACATATAAATATTAAAATATTGTAACATAGTAGAATTAAGAATAACAGAAGATTAAATGCCACCGAAATTCTCAATAATCAAAACGAATTAATTTATAACTAACAAGGAAACATTCAAAAGGTGTCATCTTCAAAAAATACTGAAAAAGAATATATGTGATTCTACTCTTCATAAAACACCAGAAAGTGGAAAAATTATAGGCTGAAATGAATTGCAGCAACCACAAAAAATTATCAAAATTAATCCTATTTGGCAATTTCACACTGCTAGGTGATTGATTTTGAGTACTTGACGGAGAAGCAAAACACGGTTCTATTCGTACACGGCATTCTCGGTGCTAGCGAACTTATCGCCTAGCAGCGTTAAATCGCCAAAAATGCTTTTTTTAATATTTTTTTAGTGGTCGCTATAATTCATTTCAGCCGATATTTTCACTTTCTGGTGTTTTATGAAGAGTAGAATCACATATATTTTTTTCAATATTTTTTGAAGACGACACCTTTTGAATGTTTCCTTGTAATTTAGGTAACCAGTGAAGTCTTTAATAAAAATATGAAAACAATTAACAAGTAATAGTTTTAATATATTGAGAGAAAAAAACTTACGAAAACAATATTCCTGGAAAATTGTCTTAAATTATTATAGGAAACTAGGCCATAAAAGTAGAGTGAACCCACAGAAAAACGTCAAAAGCAAGCATTGAGAAATTAATAGCAAAAAAGTTCATTAACGACAATTTAAAACCAAAAACTTGGATATACGCTCAAACAGTAGAGATTTATCATCAGGGAGGAACCATCCTTACAAGTGAGCACGTGAGAGTACAAAATTTGAAATTCTTGTTACTATTAAAGCAAAATAACCAAAAGGTTCTTCTACTTTGCCTGTATAAAAATCGCGTAACGCGGAAAATGGGATCTCAGATGGATACATATTAATTAAAAATCGAGTTACCTGATCCAATATAATATTCTAATTAAGACACATTTCCAAATTTTCAAGCAGTGTCATTATACAGACAAAATGAAAGATCAACCCAGTTTCAAACCAACAATAGCTGAGGTTCAAGGAGGCTAACCCCGAAACATCTTAGTGGCTACCATAATGAGATCGTTTTTGACCGCAACCCCTTATTGTTTGAATGTAGAATTTGTTGGAAGTGTCCTCCTACCCTTCGCCAGCATGACCTATTTAAGGGCCCCCACTAAATGGACCATTCCGATACGGGATGGGTTCGTGATGATCGTGCCTGAAGATGGAACGATGCGATAAAACGCTGCTGAGAGTGAAAGTACGTACACGGTAGTTCACGCACGAAAAAATGCCTTTGTAACGAAAGTGAAAGGATTCTGGAGTATGATAAAAGCTCATTTAGCAGCACATATTTCGGCTACTTACGCGATAAAATCATCATTTCGTTGGGTAATTAAGCATGATTTACTCCCACCTTGAAGCTAAAAAGAAAATATGTTTTTTGTGCAATTCTTTTTCTCCTTTATATCACAATTTTAACGTGAGTTTAAAAAATATATAATTAAACCCTTTAATTTCAAATTTATTTATATAGTGTAAAACTAGTTTAACCCCACAGAAAAGTCACAAGTCTTGCCACCTGCCACCTTCCTTCCGTTCTTGAGTTTCTTTGGTTGTTTTATCAGGAATTTCATTTCAGTCTGAGTTTTTCTGTTGAGATTTTGTTGAGTTGGTTTATTGTTTCGTTTGTTTTGCAGGCTGTTGGTTAATAAATTTGGTTTCTTTGGATATGTGTCTTTCATAGCCTGATGGTTTTTTCATCTATCTGTGCTTCTCCTGCATAGAAGGAATTTTTCATTCTTCTTTCATTCTTTGTGGGTTCGGGGGTCTTGTGTCTGTTGCTTGGCTTTTCTACAATTGATAGATCATTATTGTCAAATATATATATATATATATATATATATATATATATATATATATATATATATATATATATATTGTTTGGCGTGTGTATGTCTCTTTGGTGAATTGTTTGACTAACTATTCTTCGTTCTCATTCTTTGCTTCTACTACCAAAAATATTATATATATATATATCGAGAGAGAGAGAGATAGATAGATAGATATTTTATGAGCTCATTTTAGGTTTAGAGAAACCGCATGTATTTTTTCATAATACTGCTTTTTTAACTGAATTGGATCTATTTTGAAATTAATACATTTAAAAAAACAAAATAAGCGTTCAAGTTTTTTTTTTTTTTTTTTTCTAGAAGATGCTAAAGAGCAATAAAGCAATCCAGTCATAAAGAACAAGAGATTTTACTCAGAATCATTTTACGTAAAGTGAAAAGATAATTCATAGTAACATAAGAATTTTATATGTAATTTATTGATTACTTTCATGGATATGTTAAGGCGGTCTAGGCTAAGTAGGGTTAACTCATCCTCAAATTTTCGATAATAATGATGTTAAAAAGGGTCTTGGCAGCTTCGACTTGACACCGCTGAAGGTTTCATGTAAAAGTTTATATTTTCATTTGATATTTATAAATTGAACTATATTGGACTTGTTCAATAAAATATACATTCAGGGAACAATTCTTATGGTTTTTCATACATTTTTTACAGATCTGAAATCGTTAAGTTGCGTTTTCTGATTTCACCTTCTTTCATTAATTTCTTATTCTTCAAAATGCTAAAACTTCTACAGATATTTCAGAAAAGAATTAATAATTTTTTTTATGTTTAAAATAGAACCCATTTAAAAAATGAGGGATAGATTTTGCAATATCTTTAAAATAAAAAATATTAAAAATAAAAATATAGCTATATCTTTTTTTTTTTTTTTTTTTTTTTCAGATTTTTACATCGATACGTATTTTTTATTTTTTATTTTTTTATTTTTCCCCAAAACTAATTAATAAATTTCGAACCCCTAATTATTTTATGTAGTTTCCATTAAACATGCAAAAAAAAAAAAAAAAATTATAAAGTCATTACTTAAATAGGGTAAGTGCACCAGTGATTGACACTTTTAGAACAATTTAAGATGTTTTTAATGTTCTAGTAATCAGAAAAAATTTTTAGAAATCTTAAGTTAGTACATGTGGTATGAAAGACATTCTGAACCACATATATGTTAAAATATATACATTTAATAACAATTATTATTTTTTTTTATGAATTTTTATTTGACATCCATTCAATGTTCCAGTAATTGACAGTGAAAGTTTTGCATTTTTTCAGTAATTGGCACCCTATGTTCCAGTGTTTGACACTGCTAGTTATTCATTTTACCAGTTATTAGCACCCTATGCTCCAGTGTTTGACATAAAATGTTAAAATTCTTACATGTAAAATATATGATTTTATTATTTTTCTTATTTATTAATTATCTCGGGATAGATGCCAATTACTGCAGCATGCCAGTCACTGGAGCACATACCCTATGTGTAGAAATTCTAGCATTTTGAAGATCATGAAATCATGAAAAAATGCAGAGACAACGTAATTTAATGATTTCAAAACTCTAAAAAGTACATCAAAAACCATAAGTTTTGTTGCCTTAATATATATTTTATTTAATAAACGTTATATAATTAAATGTATAACTATTAAATGGAAATATAAGCTTTTATATGAAACAGTGGAGCTAAGTCCTCTTGATGTTTCCAATTACTAATCTTATTTTACAGTGAGAGTATCCTCTAATAATCAATAGTAAATGACATAATTCAGCTTGTTGAGTGGGTCTCACGTCGCAATACAGATCCGTAGTAGGCAAATGGCGACAATCTGAGATTTACCCTTAGCGGTTGTGGAAACATACCATCACAATTTTGACTCTGAGCGGATGGCTTCCTCGCTCCGATAAACCCCAGAGATATCCATGGAGGCGTTGCAGCCAGGACTGATTTTACATGAACCAGCGACCAATGATGTACACGATGGTCTCGACTGGCTCTAGTATCGAACCCACGATCTTTCAGTTATACATATTTCAAAAAGTGTTTTGCGCAAATAAATGCTTCTCGTGACAATTGTATAATATTTCCCAGCATCGCTTGTGTGTTCGCACTATCGGTTGTGTGTCAATCGACTTTGCCTATAGACACGATCAAAAAGATTAGCTTTTAAATAGATAAATTCGATGTTTTTTGTTACAACAAAATTAATATTATTTTTTAGTTAAGTTTGTTTATTAATGTATACAGGGTAGCCATAAAATAACTTTGACTGTTCGGAGGCAAAACAGATAACTACTGCCAGTTACAGCAGAAACAAACGAACCAAATGAAACCAATTTCATTTTCGGGCTGTGAAAGACATGGGTAAATGATTTCTGCAAAGAAAAAAGAATAATACAAAAATTTGCCGATAGAGGAGATTTTAACGTTGTTTTCACTTACACAACTATTGAATTTGTACAAACGAAGTATATTATGCAACTTTCCTAGTGCGTATGATTAATAAAATTTTGACTAATTATGCATATGATTAGTCAAAATTTTATCAATGTTTCAATAAAAATGCACATGCAGAAAATGAATGTCATACCGTATTAACTGTATTATTTTTTGTTAAATATATATATATATATATATATACATTCCACGTGGTTTTGTCTATTTCAGTGAAAACCACATGGCGCTACGTTCAATACTTTTTGAATAATATATTTTTTTATTTTTCCTGTTACTTTTAGATTACCCAGAGAAAAGCAGAGTGAAAACATATCAAAGAAAAAAGAAAAGAAGAAACTGCGAAAAAACGAGAGATCAAATAAACGCATCTGAGATTGAAACAGTGGAGAGAGTTGTGACCCAAATAGAAGAAGGGGAGAAAGACAAACTCCGGTGCTTTGTTTGTTTGTTGCTTCGCTTGTTGAAGTGCAGTACCTGAGCGCGGGTGTTGGTCGGTCAGACGAACTGACCAGGTCAAGTTGCGAAGGGAGGAACTGGACGGTCACGTGCTCTGAACGCGCAGGTAATTTTTCGGAAATAGACGGGAGGAGAAAGACGTGGGATCTATCTCCCAAAAGATGCATTGTTTTCTAGGCGCCTCGGCACGAGAGGTTAATAGTTGGATTTAAAAAGGAGTGTGGCAACAGTGTTGGATAAATGTAGTGGAGATTGTACAGCTGATATTGAGTATTTAAATTGTTGTCTAGGAAAAGAAAATTTGTTATTAAAAAAGAAAACGAAAAAAAGAACTTAATCCATAGGAAAGAGAAAGTTGTTTTTATTTAGATGAAAACATAATATACACTATTAACTAAATTCGGATTTTAATGACCATTCATATTTTATTTTTTATTTTTTTAATGACATTTAAAAAATAATAGTAATAATAATACAGGCTTTTAAATATTTAATTGAAATTGTAAATTTACAGAAAATAAGGTGCGATATTATGCTTATAAATTATGGTTTGTTTAGAGAAAACTATTAAGGAAGGCCATAACATTATAAATATATTCATATCTTTCTCGCTCTCTTGTTTTGATGATTTATTCTAAGATTTCTTTCTTTCTTTCTTGTAAGGGGAGAGGGTATTTACAGTGTCCCCAGCAGCACATCTTCTCCGAAAAGCATCCCCAGGATGTCCTGTGGATAAGAGGGAAGTCCTAATGAGCTCCTCAGGATGTTCTGTGTACAAGTGTGCTACTAGGGGTATTAATATGCCGAAAAGGTGAGAATGGATTAACACTGTAGTTTATGTACTATAAGGTCGGACTATGGATTTTAATAGTGTTTACATTTAGTATCTTTTCTCATTTCGTATTCAGAAAAGCTTTTACTTATTGACGCTTTTAGTTTTTTAGCACCTGCCGGCATCATCAATGGATAAGAGATTCTGCTCTCAAACCCGGTAGGCGCGAAGAATTCGAACTCGGATAGCACTCATCAGAATAAACATTTGGAATTTTTCGAGGTTTTCTTTGAAACTGACATAAATAAGGTTAGATAGACAATCTAGGAAAATTTTACATGTTTTGTTGCATTTTACAAAAATATTTTGTTTCATTGTTTTACATGGTTTCTATTTTTTTTTTTAATAAAGTATAATTAAAAGTATACAGTTTAAAACATTAAAACACACAAAACATAAATTTAAACGTTTCGAGACTTTTTATTTAGATTCATTCAAATTTATGTTATGTTTTTTTTTTTTTTTTTTTTCTTTTTTAAATAAATAAAAAATAGCTCTCGTCAAAATTCGTTTAAGACAGAGGTATTTACTATCACTATTATTATTTATATTATTATTATTTTGAGAGACGGAAATGCAATGCTTCTAATATATATATATATATATATATATATATATATATATATATATATATATATATATATTTTTAGTTTACAAAATTAGCAGAAACAATTTAAAATAAATTTTTACTTAATAGTTCAGTAGATAAATACAACTCTCTTATTAACTGTAAATTTAACTGTATTCAGCTTCAGGGCAGTTATGGTGTGTTTCAGCGGTTTTCGGCGTGTTTTTGCACATGTAGGGTAAGTTATAATTTTAGTTTTATTATTTATTCTTAGGGTTACAATGATTTATTATATAAATTTTGATAATTGTAGATATAAAAGTTTGTTTCTCACTTGGTTTTTCCTCTTCCTCTTTGAGATTGAAATTATTTTCATGTCTTATGGGTGATATAGGGTATAGCGTGCTGTAAAGTTTTAGCAAATTGCGTACAGCATGACAGAAATATCACCTAATTTGCATGCAGCATTCATTCTATGCCCTTGAAAAAGTAATGATGCTGTATGTTTCAATATCAAAATGCTTAATTTTTTTAGTAATCTTTATTCAAGTTTTTTTTTTTTTTTTTCTAGTCTTTCATGTGATACTCGGTTTCATCTACTGCAATGTTTGAAAAGGTTTTTAATATATATATCGATATTCTAAAAAGTTCGAATTATTTGTTATTCTCAGTTTACATACTGCAAGATAAAATTCTCTTCATTCTTTTGTCCTTAATTCTATCAAAATTCACACATATTTATATAAAAACAAGAGTGGAAAAACATAAACGGATGAGTCATCAGTGATTTATTTCCTCGTTCTTTTTTCCTTTAGTTAAAAACTTCTCAGAGTTATTTTGTATCCAAAGATTCATGCAAAAACTAATTAATTTTCTCACGATACGGGATGAAAGTTTTTCTTTAAAGTTGCATTTTCTTTTTTCTCTTTCTAAAACCTAAATGCCTTGAAAGTAATAGTAGCTAAGCTGGCTGTTGAATCACTTCTAGAATTTCGATTGAAATCTGGAAATGTAATATTTGATAAAGCTTGTGCTACTTAAAGAAATCCCCTAAAACAATTAACGCATTTCTGTTTTCATCTCTTTTAATTTAAACAAATAAATGTGTTTGTTACATGCGTTCTCTTCAAAAATTGATGATTTTTTGTAGATCATTTTGGCATGCATTTAATTGCAAAGCTATACGATTTTGATATGGTATCATTTTGCTATAAAAATCCGTTTGAAAATATAAATTATACACACAGTTCAGTTTTCAGTGCAATGTCTGTCTAACGAATTTTTTCAAGTAGATTCTTAAAAGGATTTCTCTTAGATTTTACCATTTTTATACGGTATCCTTCGAATTTTTTGAAAAATTCTACTCTTTTTCTTTCAAAAATGACATTTTTCTTCTTTTCTTTTTCTTATATATGTATATATATATATATATATATATATACATATATGTACATATTTCTCATCAACTCGCTATGTAGAGAAATTATATGATGTAAGAATTGAGTTTCTGAATTCCTAAAAAAATTCCATATTTGTTCCTTGAGCTCTATCATTATTTCTCGATTTCTATTTAGATACTTATTTATATATGTATGGTAGTTATATTTAAAAGCTAAAAAAAAAAAAAAAAAAAATGTAATTTAAGAGAAAAGTTTTTTTTTTTTTTTTTTTTTTTTTTCACTTACTTACTAATTTATTCTAATACATTTTGCTAATCGAAAAAAATTATATTTTAAACAAATTCTAGCTCTTATTTCTTATTTCTTTTTTTTTTTCTCTATTGAAATTTTTTTTTCTCTGTTTAAAATAGAAAAAATCACGAAAATGAATCAACATTGCAGAAATAAATGAACAGAAATCAACTCAATCTCTCACTCTGTTTTTTTTTCCTTTAAGCTATT
Organism: Salticus scenicus; assembly: GCA_963930645.1. Taxonomy (NCBI): domain Eukaryota; kingdom Metazoa; phylum Arthropoda; class Arachnida; order Araneae; family Salticidae; genus Salticus; species Salticus scenicus. Next base: position 125,104,386 of record OZ005654.1, read on the forward strand.
AATTACTAAAATCATAAATTTACTCTTTTATATATTTATTTTATTCTACTTTATTTTTGAAATTTTGTTTCTACTGTGACAAACTAAATCTTTAAAGTTTAGATATTTTAAAGTTTATTATTATTATTATTATTATTATTATTATTATTATTATTGCTGCTACTACTACTTTATTATTATTTAAAATCGCATCGACATAATTATTTACGTACTTTTTTCCAAAGTTTTTTTTTTTTTTTTTTTTTTATGAATTCTAAGAAAATGATCAAATGCGTAATAAAGAGAGAAATTATAAGAAATTTTCAAACATTTATTAATTTGATAAAAGTGTTAAAAGAATGCATTGTCATTGTGTTCTGAGCAGTTCTAAAAGTTTCAACTATCTAGTTAGTCGAGAAGTTAGTCAAAAATCGATTTCAATATTTTTACGAATTAACAAGAAAGCGAGTTACTAATAAAATACATAATTCACGGTTGCAAAGTAAAATTTGCAAAAAAACCTCCAAAAAAAATTTTTTTTTTTCCCTAAACAATTTTTATGCCAAACTATCATTACAGTCTTGCTTTCACCTTCAAAGTTAGTAGCAAGCGTTTTTTTTTTTTTTTTTTTTTTTTTCCCTTGGTGTATTTTAAAAATTTAATTTTGCAAATCCATTTTATCTTTAATTGAGGAATAATAGGGTACCGAATTGAGCTGGACATCAAATATTAATGATGTCAGTAAACCAAATTTTATTATCACCATTATATTTTTTAAATACTGACGTTTAAAGGGGGATAAAAGAAGGTTTAAGCTATCACGCTCAAAAAATTTAATCTATGCACAAATTACATTTTTAGAGTAACTTTCTATATCGCACTCTTTAAGTGCGTAAAAATGTGCAGCAATTCTCAAATACGTTTATTTTAAAACAGATTAGTAACATTAATTAGTGAGCCTTGAGAGACGTAATTTTATGACACTGTTATCATACGTTCTAAAAGTCAAATACATTCCAAATAATAACTTTTGAATGTGACATTTTCCTTGATATACAATTATATGTGATTATATAAGATTACGTATATTATTCATACATACAATAAGTTAATATTAAAAATTAATTTCAAAAATTACAAAAATTATCCAGTGCGTTTTTAGGAAAAAAAAAAAAAAAAAAAAAAAAAGCCTAATGATGCGTATGTGTTTGTTAAATATTTACCAAGTAGAAGTATCTCAAAATTTCAAAACATTTATAATTATCTTCCTTTTAGAGTGAAAAAGAATCTAAGCGAAAGGAGGGGGGCGGGGGAGGGGATAATGTTTTAAAATCTGTTTTCTTTTCTTCTTCTTCTTCATTTTTCTAAACTAAAGATGTTTAGAAATAAATTAGAGTAGAACTTTCTGGCATTTATTTCTTCTACTTTTTTTTTTCCTAATAGTGTGAATAAGCGTTAACCAAACAAACGGATAACGAAAAGGATATATATAAACTTCTTTTTACTTTGTTATTGCACAAAAAGTAGTGAAAACAGAAGGCTTTTGATATTTTTTTTTACACTTTCTCATTGAATACTTTGCTTACAAGTAATAAAAAAGAGATTGAACCCTTTTTTTTTTTTTTTTTTTTTTTTTCTTTAAAAGAAAACACTCTTTTGTGATGGAGATATGCCTATGTATTGTATTTAATAGTTTTTTAAAATAGAAGAAAAAATCCCTGAATACAGAAAAAAAAAAAAAAAAAAGTGTAAATGAAAAACATTCTTCAGGTGTGTTTTTAAATTGGAGTATGCCAATATAAACAATAGCATCTAAAGAAAGAAGAAAAAAAATTCAACAATAACGAATTTCAACTCTTCTTGGAATTGACACTTTTATTTTCATTTCCTAGTATCACTTTAGAATAAATACGATCCGCTCTAGTTTCTTTTCCGAGCAAATTATAAATCCTTATTGATGAGTGCATTCCATTCTTACCTCAAATTGAATATGATTAAATATTTTATTCTTACTAGTAAAGTCGTCATAAAATATATCAAAGCAAATTACTGAGATCATTTTTATGCGATTTTTTTAGTGATAGTGATACAAAACGAAAATTCAAACTTTAGTGACTTTTATTTTTAAGATTGTAAATAATTTTTTATTTATTTTACATTTATCTTTTATTATTTTCTTCTATGTACAATTAATACTTTCCAATGGATTTACACGGTTTGAGATGTCATGAATCTAAGTTTTGATCATTTTTAAAAAATATCTGTCCATGCTCCTGTGTTATTAAATGTTTGTTGGCGGTGTATCTCACGAAATAAACGACTTGATTCCACAAAACTTTATAACTGGTTGAACCTTAATATAAATTTGAGCTGATTAGATTTTTAGCATATATTGACCAGCAGTTCAGATGTTGTTTTGGTAGAATTTCCTCCATTCATTGAAAGACTATATCTCAGTGTCTATAATGTATAAGTATATAGAATATGACTGTCATTACGAAAAATTGTACTTCTTCAAATTCGGTGCATATCGGCCGGCATGAATTTTCATCGTCTATGAGAAAGCTACATCTCACTTTCTACAGCAAATAAGTTCTAACTTGTTATATGAGATAGGCATTATGTAAAAAATTATATTTGCGCCAAATGTTCGTGCATGTTAACCGGAAAATGGCATTATGTTTTATAGAATGATATAGAATAAAGTTTTGTGATGGGCGAAACATACTAATTTAACCCTTAACGTGCAATTATTATAATGATTTTTTTTTTTTCCCACAGAAAGCATTTTGTTTTAGGAGGAGAAAAAAATATATTTAATTAGTGTAAATTTTGTTTAAAACATTTTTACTACAATTGAAAATGTGTCAAAAGATATAATTACGATATCAAAGTTTATACGATACAAAAAAAGCATATTTTGGTTTTATTTATTAGCAGTTTTATTTATGTATTATGTTTCATTTAATGGGAAATTTAGGGTAAAAAATTTGCAACCTTTTGAATTTACTCTTATCTATCATGTCAAATATAAAGAAAGCAGGTACATTTGTCCATCTTGATAAATATTTTAAATTTAAAAATGAATATGTGTACTCTTTTTCTATTTCGTATTTGAACAAAGTCTTGGAATATTTTTTATATTACTCTGGATTTATCCCTCTCACCTATAAAACAAATACTATATAAATATATGCATATGAAAAAAAAAAAAAAAAAAATGTGCGAAAACTAAAATGGGTATATAGGAATTTACATTTGAATGTTTGGACAATATGTTCATTTTATTTTATTTTTATTTATTTATTTGTTTTATTTATTTACTTATTTTACTTATTTTTATTTTTATTTTTATTTTTTTGAGATTTAGTCAAACATTGATAAAACTGGGGTATTTTAAAAATTTTCCCGTAATAATAGTAATAAATAACTTTGAATATTACTTTTTAATTTAATTAATTTTGAACAAATTTTAATATACTTAATATAGTTATAATTTAATGCACATGTTTGCAATTTATTATAATTTTTTATTATTACTATTTTTTTTTTTTTTTTTTAAGATAGTAATTTGCAAAAGATCTGTATAATGTTCACATTTTTAAATATATTTTTGTTTTGGCTCTATCCTCGATTAACATCAAAGTTTGTAAAACAGTTTTATTTCAATTGATATATTTATAGAAGGCGGACTATTAAAATTACTGGAGAAAAGCAAAAGAGAAAAAACGGATAAACAAAAAGAGATGAAAGAACTTGATTAAACTGTTTTTCATTTCCGCATTCATTCAGTCAATAAATACAATCTAAAAATAGACGATGAGTGTAATAAAACACGATTTTTTATTCACTTTTCACTTTAGTAGCATTGTCTAAAAGAAAAAAAGGTATTCTTAGAAGTTTAGAAATTTCAAATAAAAAGTGCTAGCTCCATTCAGACTTTTCTTTATCTTGCGATTCTAAAACACAACATGGAAGGAAAAATAATTATAAAAATAAATAAATAAATAAAACACAATATTTTAAATGTTAATGCTTCATATTTATTTTATATGAACTATTTATCGCCACTTATGAATAGCTGGGCAAATAGAATATATAATGTTTTTTTTTTTTTTTTTACATACTCGGTAATCTAAAAGGATAATCCTTTTCTTTATGTGCTTGTATACATATTTTTTTTTCTCTCGCTCTCTTTAATTTATTTCATTGATAAGTCTTAAATACTGTTTGAAACCTGTTACTACAGCGTTTAAAGTGTTTAAAAATGTTACTTTTATCTTTTGAGTAGTCTTCAATCTCAATTAGGAAATAATGAAAGTATAGTATACAAAAAAAGATACAATGTGATACAAAAGTTTTCGTAAAATAAGTTCTCCCGTTTGTATATGTGATAAATCTTCTAAAGAGAAAGCGTGTCACATTTAGATGGAGAAGATAATAGGTTACTTGTTACCGGTTTATATTGAAAAAAGTAAATAAGTAAATAAAACTTGTCTTTTAATAAAATATTCGTTGTTTATGCTACAAAAATCAATGTTCCGTGAAAATTAACATCAATATACGTTATCACATTCGAGGATTAGAAAATATTTTTTTATAATGTTATTTGATAATGTGATTTCCGGTTGTTTATCACGCTGTAAAATTCTTCTTTAAGACAACACCAAATTCAGTAATAATTTAAAAAAAAAAAGTAACATTTTATTTTTGGGCCAAGTATTACTACGAATTTCCTTCTTTTTTAATTGCTAGCAGCTCATTGAATTCAGCACCTATTTTTTCTTTCTCATACATACATTGTTTTTTAATTGTTCATTAAATTCAACATCTATATTTCTTCTCTCCTATATATATATATATATATATATATATATATATAGATATGTAAGAAAAAAGCATTAGATACGTGAAAATATTCGACTTCTGTTTTTTCCATTGATTTTCACATTTTGAGAAGTCCAAAACACGAATAGGCTGTTTTTATAAACTTTCTGTCAACCTATCTGTAGTTATGCATTACCGAAATTTTGATAATACTATCTATATTTTACAAAATAGTTGACGGAATTGCACAAAAATCAATATTTGGATGAACTTTGTTATAAATTAGTGCTAATTAAATTTTCACATATATCTCCCAGTAAGTGGCGTTACGTTGCTATAATTTTCCCAATTTATGAAAAGGCTATATTTCAGCTTCTTTAGTGCATAAATGCAAAACACGTGATGTGAGAGAGCTTCAAAAAAACTATGTTTATTCAATATGACATATATTAAGGCATATTGGCCAACAATTGGAACTGCTATGTTGCATTTTTCATTGTTTATTGAGAGGTTATATCTCAACTCCTCTACCGTATAAATGCATTAAACTTTATATCTGAGATGGCTATTATAAAGAACTATGCTGATTTAATTTAAGTGTATGCCAGCCGACAGGTAACGTTGCTATGCTCCATTTTTACCGATTATGAGAGGACTATATATCTGCTTCTACAGCACATAGTTGCATAAAACTTGATATGAGATGATCATTATAAAAATCTATTCTTATTTAATTTGGGTGTATATCGGCTTACAGAGCTTTGCTTTTACTTCTTCTCTACGATCTTTCAAATGGTTATATCGCAACATTTGTTGTACAGAATTGCACGAAAATGCATATGTAAATTTTTTCATTTGAAAAGTTGTGTTGATTAAATTTTTGTGCACGTTAAACAGTGATTGCGGTTTTATGAAGTAATATAGAAGAAAGTTCGTAATAGTCACAACATACTAATTTATTTTATTTCTGAACTGGGGGGTTAAACTCATCTCTGAAGATCCACCAATTAAAAACAATATATTTTTTTAATCTTTACTTTCATTTAAATATCCTTTGTATTATGAATATTTAACTCCGAACTGTGCAATGTTTATATAAATATCACCCAAAAGAAGACCATCTGTTTTTAAATACTTGGTCTTCTTGGTTATTTTTAGCTCAATGTTGTCATATTTGGATATTTTTTTATTCAACAGTCACCAATAATTTTTAGAAGTGGTATTTGATATACATATAGACGATTAATCTTGGAAGTGATTAGGCAGCCGTTGCAATTAAAATTTAGTGGTAGATATTACATAAAAAATATCCCCAAATCTGGCAACACTGTATTGACTCATTCATTTCAACATTACATATATTTTTGTACTGTGAATTGTTAATTACAATAAAGCACCGTTTACACGTCTTTCAAGCGACTGCCGTGAAAGGACGTATAAATGAAAAAACGTATAATCGAAATTTTAATAATAACACTTTGATTATTACAAATTTAATAACGCGTAAGCAAAATTTATATGAAAGTACTAATTGATAAAGTTTCTTACAAATGTAAATGTATATTGTACTTTTTAAGAAATAATTAATTTAAAAGAACCAAAAAAAAAAAAAAGATTTATTGCAAAAGTGGGGAAAAACCATACTATTAATGCATGATTGGGTACTAATTACAGGTATCATACATTGAGTATTACATATATCATATATTCTATTACATTTCTTAAGAACTATATGAACACATTTTAAATATTAATTATATATGTTGCGTATCTTAAATAATAAGCATACGATTCTTGTCGATACAGAAAATTATTTAATAACATCAAAAATCTTTAATGTGATTTGCTGATTGTTTATGAATATTAAAAATTCTACTGTGAAATGAATTGATTCTCTGATCAGTATTCTTCGATCTTTCCTGTGTTCCTCAATTTAAGATGCTTTCTAGAAAAAATCCGTCTTATTTAGAATGGAAAATAATGACAGGTCGAGAAATTCTGCGAATTTCAGTAAAGTGAAAAAGACGTATAACCGATATTAGCAACGTATAAACGAAGAATTTTTTTTTTTCAATTAAAATAAATAGGAATGAATCGGGACTTCACTAAAAGGACGCATAAATGTAAAAGACGTATAAACGAGAGACGTATTATTAAAGAAAAAAAATAATAATGATGATATTTAAAATCTATATTTAATTATATTAAAAATTTATTTAATGATATTAAAAATTTATTTAATGATATTAAAAATTTATTTAATGATATTAAAAATTTTTAACATTCTTCAGATTTGATGCTTGTCTATGAGTATTAAAAATTCTACTGTGAATTCAATTGATTCTTCGATCTTCCCTATGTTCCTCCATTTAAGATGCTTTCTAGGAAAAATCCATCTTATTTAGAATGGAAAATAATGACAGGTCGAAAAAAATTTGTCAAATTCAGTAAAATGAAAAGACGTATAACCGATATTAGCGGCGTATAAACAAACATTTTTTTTTTTTTTTTTTTTTGCATTAAAATGAATAGGAATGAATCGGGACTTCACTAAAAGGACGTATAAATGTAAAAGACGTATAAACGGTGCTTCACTGTATATATTTTAATATGAAATAAGGATGCCCACTAATTTTAATTTAAAGACTCACTAATTTTGATATTTAAAATAATATTATTTCTCTTAAAGTTATTCATTATATGAAGGTTTGATCGTGAATTATGTAATGTTTATATATAGGCACTATTCAAGAAGACTCTTCATTTGTAAATACTTTTGAATCTCATAATTTAGCAGACATCTACATCACATCATATCACCTGTGGTATCTAAATGGCCATCATGAGCTTTATTTCTTTTCTGTCACGAAACCGATAAATTATAACAATGCTCACCGGATCTAGCAACAAATTTCGGAAGCGATATCGCGAGTTAACCATGTAAAGGAATGTGCAAAAAGGAACACATGGTTGTGAAGGGTCAAGTGCGAGAACAGATGGAACACGGAAAGCTCTGCAGCGTGAAAATCTTGACAGTGTGGAGGGTTTTTAGTGTACGCAATATAGAGAAAAATGGTAAAAAGTTCTAAATTTTTAGTTGTCATGTCAACCGATTTTGCTATAAATTAGCAGAACTTAACATGCCATTCCCCTCTTTTTTTTTTTTTTTTTTTTTTTCTTTTGAACAAAAATTTTGAAAGAATGAAATCTGGTAAAATAAGCATCTGTGCGCTAGAATTGTGTGATGATGTGTGGCGTGCTTACGAACCATAACATTTAAAATAAATAAATAAATACATATATTTTAGCTATTGAATTTCGTTTTGCATCGTAATTTTTTGAATTACAAATTGGTTAACAAAAAATAAGTTATGATTTCTTCATGAAAAATTTTCAGTTCTTTGGTTTTACAGAGTAAGGGACATTGAAATTAATCATTTTTATTTCCCATTCTTTTTATTGTTAAATCAAGTGGTATCATGAAACCCTCATTTTTATGCATATAGCGTGTTTTAAATAATAAAAAGGAATTTTTGAAATAAAAAATGTTTCTTTCATAGAAATAATAATACAAAATAATGAACAGTTTCAAAATACTCCATGGTAATCCTAAGTTATTTTAAAGAACCAATTTTTTTACTGTGCGTCTTTTCTATATAACTGAACAAACACATCGGTGCATTGAATTTTTTTTATATCTCAATTACAGCATTCCTTACAAACAAGAAAGTTTAAAATTTGAAATTTTCATTAATCTTGTCATGCAACTGGACTTGCAAGTTCGTTACAAACTTAATAATTTCTTGATTTTTAAATGAATGCCTAGTTTTGTGACAAATACACTGATTATAATATTCACACAAATTTTTAAGAAGAGTGGATGAAAACAAGTTTGCAAGGAGTATTATAAGTAATTAATTATTCTCGAAATTTTAAATCCAAGAAAAATAATTTTACATTTAAATTTTTTTAAAAAAATTAATAACGTTTGAGAAGTTGTAGGATAATATTATTTTAAAAATGTTACATAACTTAGTACATTCTGTTATAACTGTCTAAATATTTTTAATTGCATCGATATTGATAATTTTCATCATACCTTCTCTGCCTTAAAATAAGATATGTCATGCAGTGCAAGTGCAAAAATGAATAATGTGAAAGGTTTCTATTAAAGTTATACAAGTTAAGAATTTTCGCATATAAATTATATCTACTTCAGTGAATATAAGCGTGATCGCAACTTTACGTTTTCTTCCACTTTTATCTCAGTTTCATAATTTCACTTCTTGTGAGATTGCTATTTAGAAGTGAAACTACTAAAGTAGAGTGATTACTAAAGTATTAATCTTTGAAAATTGTACATACCAAATTATACAATAAATAATCAAGATATATTTTTAAGCATTATTTATCCTCCCCCCCCCCTACTTTTTTTTCCCTCAGAGCATTTTAAAAAAATGTTTCAACCATCCTGTATTGAATTACATTTTATACCGAACTTTCTAGCATGTTATATATTTTTCTAAATAATAATTATCTTTTAAACCGACCATATCTTTGTAGAATTGTATTATAATAGTACATTGCTCAATGATGTGTTATAACTGTATAAAGAAAAAGTGATTCACTTAATTATTTTTCAATTTTTTTTTAGTAATTGGTAACAAATAAGGGATTAAAATTTATTAATACATGATTGTACAAAATATTTATTATCAGAATTTATTTACTACAGAAATTCAGTAATATGAATAATTAATTATTTTAGTGATAAAGTATTAATCTTCCTTTTACTGATACTTATATCTGTACTCTGGGGGCAAAGAACACCGTTTTTGATGTTCACTTGTTTGTTCAGCATGTTTTTGATGTTCATCTTTTTTTCTTTATATGGAGGCCCTAAGCAGTAGTTCTATGTAGAGTTCATATAAAAGGGATTGGACAGTATAAAATATAAAATCTTTTTGTAAAAAAATAGAACCGACTCCAAAAAGCAAGTAATTGCGCATAAAAGTATAAAATAATTTCCTTCGCTAAAAAACCTATAACACTACAATTAATCATAACTTTTGAAGTCGGCGCAAAATTAAATAAAATTAAATTAGTTTTTAAAGGTTTCATTTTAGATCGGTAGCAACAAATGCTGTTGTCTCGAATAATCCATTTCCATGTTTCCTTTATTATTTTATCACTGTATACAAATGGTCCATTAGTAGCATCTACATAGAACAGTGAGCATTCTTCACAATGCGGTATTTATGTTTCTACGAAGTTAGAGTTTCCTTTGCAAATTTGGTATAACTTTGATAACTATCATCCTTGGTAGCTTTTGGATTTGGCGATCAAAACGTAATGCAAAAATATACACGGAAGATGCATATTTTAATAATATATATTGTGTGAAGTATTGTTTCATATTCTTGATTCTTAATATACCTTATCAAAACAATCATGATATCCCAAAGAAATTAAATATGTTTGCCAGATAATTTTGCCATTTTCTTTCACCAAGGACGTCAGATACCAGCATCTTCGCCAACTTTTGCTGCTTACGAAATCTTACTTGTTTTCTTGAAGTTTTCGGCTGACTTTTGCAGGTGACAATGTGAGATGTGTATTTTGAATAGGATTTGATTTTTGTATTGAATAAAGGTATCAATATTTATTTAATTTTGCGCCGACTTCAAAAGTTATGATTAATTGTAGTGTTATAGGTTTTTTAGCGAAGGAAATTATTTTATACTTTTATGCGCAATTACTTGCTTTTTGGAGTCGGTTCTATTTTTTTACAAAAAGATTTTATTTTTCTCTTTTCAGTGAAAACTTATTCATATAGCAGAACATTAGAAGACGTTCGACGGCAGTTTCACAGATCGCAACTTCCAAGAAAAGTGACATAACTCAAAAAATGGTTTATGTCACTGAAAAATACATGAAATGCACCCAGTGAACAAAAAAGCTACATCTCCAAATATAAAGTTATCCGCTCGAGAGACAGTTGTGCCAGTTTTATTCTAGTCAAGTTACTTTTAAGTTGATTTTTCTCAAATGCTGTATTTTTAAGTTGGGTCACTATTCTTGCCTTTATCGGATATGAGCACAAAACTATCTATTGAACGAACATACGTTAAATTAAAAAGTCTTTAGAAATGCAAAGAACGGATACGCTGTATTCGCAACCAAAAATTCTGTTAGGCATATATATTGAACTTTACAGTGAATACGTGTCACCCGCTGCGCTGGAAATTGCGCAGCGTAAAGTTCAAACAAAGAGCAAAATATGCATTTCAGCTGACGGACGGAAGTTTCAACATTGATACTTACATACTGCTTTTACCAGTGTAGCTGCATGCGTTCAGCAGTTAGAGTGAGAACAGACTTTTGTGAGTTTCCTGTAATTTGTTTATATCTTAATGAAATCATAATGAAACCTATTTCAGGCCAAGATCATTACGACAACAAAAAAAAGTATTAAAATTAAATCATCTCTTACGAAGTTATAAGCTAACAAATTTCAACAACAACAACGAGAAACATGGTTTGTATTGAGAACCTCTTACTTTAAGAAGTCGGTTTAAAACGTCTATGCGTTAATCGATGTGATCGCTTACAATAACCATACTTTGAATTTTACATAGCCTAAATGTCACACGCTACGCTACAACATATGCAGTGTCGTTCAAGTGAGAACAAAATAGGAAATAGTGAACAAACAAATGCACGTTTTAAGCGTTCTGTTTTCAGCGTTAATGTCTAAACTATCTTTTCGTACTAAATCGATGATGCTCTGCAATTTTTAAATTTACTTTTTTCCCCTGTCTTGAACCGTTTCCAAGATAGGAACGCTAACTCCACTGTTTTCCACCAGGTGGCGCTGTAGGCGGTTGAATCACGTAGCACATGTCCAATTTACTATACCTACATACCACTTTTATATCTATAGCTGCAGCTGTTCAGCAGTTAAAAGAGTCGGGACTTACTTTTTTGGGCACCCTGTATTTTCTTTTCATCGTAAAGATATTAGAATGGGACCTACTTCAGACCAAGACCTTTACAATAAAACAAAAAGTATCAAAATAGGATCATCCGTTCAAAAGTTATGAGCTAAAAAACAAAAACAAAAAATCATACGCTTTGAATTGAGAATCTCCTCGTTTTTGAAGTCGGTTAATTAGAGCATCTCTTATGAAGTTGTAAGCTTACAAACACCAACAACAACACATAGCTCGAATTAAGAACACCCTCCTTGCTGTTGGTTGAAAACGACTTTGCGCTAATCGATGTGACCGCTTACAGTAACAGTACTTTTAACCACAGAGTATACGTGTCATCCGGTACGCTGCAAAGTGTGCAACGTAGTTCAATTCTGCACAGTGTAAGGAATTGCGAACAAACAACTACACATTTTAAGCGTTCTATTTTTAGCAATAAGGTCTAAGAACTGACTTTTCGTAGTAAATCGATGATGCTCTACAATTTCGTAATCAACTTTTCTCCCATCTTGAACCGTTTTTGAGATAGGAGCGCTAATTCCGCCGTTTTTCACCAGATGGCGCTTTATTTTCTTTAGATTGTAAAGATATTACACTGGGACCTACTTCAGACCAAGATCTTTACAACAAAAGAAAAAGTATCAAGTAACCGTATTTTAAACTATATAGCGTATGTCTCACCAGCTACGCTACAACGTGTGCAATATAACTCAAGTGTGTAAGAAATTGCGAACAAACAAATGCACGTTTTTTGCATTGTATTTTTAGCATCCATGTCTAAACTATCTTTTCGTACTAAATCGATGATGCTCTGCAATTTTATAATTCACTTTTTCCCCTTGTCTTGAACCGTTTCCGAGATAGGAATGCTAGCATGAATGTCTAAACTATCTTTTTGTACTAAATCGGTGATACTCTTCCACTTTGTAATTCACTTTTTTCTCTAGAACCCTTTTCGAGATAGGAACACTTACTCCGCTATTTTCCACCAGGTGGCGCTGCAAGCGGTTTAACCTTGTACTGCATGGCCACTTTGCTATACTTACATATCACTTTTATCACTATAGCTGCAGCCGTTTAGTAGTTAAAAGAGTTAGGACTGATTTTTTTGGGCACCCTGTATTTTCTTTAAATCGTGAAGATATTGCAATGGGACCTATTGCAGACCAAGACCTTTTCAACAAAACAAAAAGTATCAAACTCGGAGCATCCGTTCAGAAGTTATGAGCTAACAAACATAAAAAAAACATACGGTTTGAATTGAGAACCTTCCTTCTTTTTTGAAGTCGGTTAAAAACCACGTCCATTTTCCTTATTCATGACAAATGAATCATTGTAACATCATTAATATTATTCCTAAAAAAAAAATTATGTTTTTATAACATGGTGTCTACCTCCGGGGTTACAGATTTTTGATTGTTATATTGAAATTGTTTAAAAAAAAAATGTTTATATAAAGCTGAATAAAGTTAAAATAATAAAGTTACAACAACAACGTAAATTTGGCTAATTTAACACCAGTAGGGGGAACAGGCAATTATCCACCCGTGACGTAAAGGAACAATGTATACCCCATCATTTTCCGAGCGGTAACTCTCCACTTTGGCTTCCATGCCGCAAAAATCGGAGTGGTTGGTACTCGACTGCGAAAATAAAATCGGAAATCACTTTTTGCACGAGAGAGACAAGCACCGTTCTTGCATATCGTTATTTATGAGGAGAGAGGGGGTGGTGAATTGTTATTCCATAGACTCCCTGGCAGGACAAAAGTCACTCTTTTATTCAGTAAAAGTCGAATTTAGCGTTTTGTGAGGATAAATTAGGTAACGTTGGTTTTGCATGATCATGATTGGAAATTGCGTGATTCCGCGTTGATGCACCGCTGAGTTTGCAATTGTAACAATGTTAGAGGATTTTATATATGCGTATATAAAACCCTGTGAGTTAAATAAATAAAATTAATCTGAATTAAATAAAATTCTCTTATTATTATTATTATTATTATTTTAATATATTACCGTCAGTTAATACGTCTGCAAATGGCAGTACAAATTTTCAAAAAAGTTCGCTAAATTCTATATTTATATTTTAAAATTCAATCTCTCAGATATTGAAAAAGAAATATTTCTTAGCAATAATAGGCAGTTAATTTGAATAAGCCTAACTTGTCCAGAGAAATTAACTTGAAGTGGAAAACATTAAAGTAGTTTAAGATGTGTGAAATAATAATAAAGCATATTAGTACCAAATGCATCTTAAAAACTAAGACTGTTTAATGTGAAAGATGTACACACACATATACACACACACACACACAAAAAGAAAAAAAAAAAATTAAAATTAAACCTTTTGATTGTAGAAAAGAAAAGTGTTATTGTGTTATTTGTAAGTAATATGCAGTTAGTTTATTTAAGCACAATTTTATCCGGAGAGATCAATCTGAAATTAAAAATATTGAAATTTAACGTGTATTAGATTTAAAATTTAATGTTTGTATATAAATAAATGTATTTTTTTTTTTTTTTAATTAATGTTTTAAAAACAGTTATGGGTTGGGCTGGGTTGTGGGGAAGGGATTAAGGCTGGTTGGCCACTTTCGGATCCTAGACCAGAGAGGGGTGTTCTCCGTGGGGGTCTTTCTAAGGGGTCCTAGCTCGTATTTATGCAAGTTTCAGAGAAAACCACGAAAAACTCCGAACGGCTAGGCAGACGAGCGTGAGCTGAGATCGAACCTGACACCTCACGTCAACCAACTTTAAGTGCAAAACCTCTCAGCCGCTGGTTTTGATATTGTAATATATAAGGTAGTTACAATTAAACTACCGCTATAAACAAACGCTGATACTACCTAGGGATGAGCAAATTTCCACAAAATTTGATATCTAAATAATTCTTGAGATGTTCTCGAGGAATTTAAAAAGAAGGGTTTGAAATTTACTAAAGTATAAATGAATCATTTAGTTATATAAGTTGGTTAATTAATTTTATTAGCAAATGTGTTAATTATTATTATTATAAATAGATAAAAAGTATGACATAACTCCTAAATAATCAACTAATTTTTTTTTTCTATAAAAATACGATAAATTAGTAAAGCAATTAATCTTACATAATGGAACCGCTTAATGATTAATATAAGCATGATTAATTATTTTTAATTATAGAAATGTTAATTACAATACATATGCTTAAAAAAGTATATCTTATCTTATAAATAATTAACATTAACAAATATGCCTATAAAAATAAGATAAGTTACTAAAATAATTAATCTTACACAAAGGAATAGTTTATTACTACAAATGTGGTTAATTATTTCCATTAAAAGTTGTGTTAATTCAATTACAGATACATAGGATAAGAAATTTACGCATTTCTTGCTACCACTACTTTTAAACAATATCATCTATCCCATTCATTCTCAAAAAATTCCGGTAAAATATAAAAAACAATTTTGTATTGCAATAACGATAGCAAAAAGCGCATTTTATTTATTTATTTATTTATTTATTTTAATGCTTGATATAAAAAGTATAAACCCTGCACTGTTAAAAATGGTTTCTTCTCAAAATAGCTCCGAATCAATATATACTTAAATTTGAATAACCATGTACTCATTTCTAAGTATATTGACATGTCAAACATGGGTATATTGGGATTCTTATTGGCCAACCCCATTTTTGAGTATGGCAATATACTCAAAAATGAGTACATGGGTATTCAAATTTAAGTATATATTGTTTCGGGGCTATTTTGAGACAATTTAGCTCAATTTTAAGAAACCATTTTTAAGTGTGTCTTATAAAAAAATAATATAAAGAAATACTTCTGTAAAAGTACTATAAATTGTTAAAGAAATCAATCTTTCATAAATGAATAGTTTATTAATGTAAGCATGGTTAATTCTATTTATTAACTCGTGATTTAATTACTATTTTACTGACATATTAAAAACGTATTATATCGTATAATTAATTAACATAGATAAATATTTCTATTTAAACGCAAACATTAAAGAAGATAATCGTGCATAAATAAATCGTTTATTAACATGAACATAGTTAATTATTTTTGTTTACTCATAAATAAGTATTTATCATAAAAATATAAAAAGTATATCTTATCTTATAAAAAATTAGCATAAAAAATATATCTTTAAAAATATGATAAATTGGACTACTGCATTTAATCTTACAAAAATGAATAGTTTATCAATATAAGCAAAAGAATGGATAATTATTTTTAGTAATGTATAATTTATTATTATTATAGATGCATAAAATATAAATTCTGTCATAAATAATTAACAAAAATAAATATTTCTATAAAAATGCAAAAATTAAAACAATTGATTGTACATAAATGTATGATTTAATAATATAAGTATATAATTAAATTATTATTATTTTTATTAACTTGAGAATTAATTATAAATTCAAATACCTAAGAGTATATCCTATTTTACACATAATTAACTTAAATAAGTATTGCTTTTATAAATTGAAATATTAACAGAAATATATGGTAACTTAGCATGTTTTACACGAAAAAGGTTACACTTTGTTACTAGTTTATAATTTATGTTTTTCCGTGGTATCAAAAATAGATAATGAGTTAATATTTCGATTAATACAACAATTAACAATATCTTCATTGTCAGAAAATAAATTTCTAGGCTTAGAGAGATTGTTTTCATCAGTGTTAGATCTAGATGTCTTCATAAGTCTCTTATTATGGGAGAGCATGCGTTGACACACATTAATTTTTTCAGTTAATTACACGATTGCCTGCTATTAATGAAAAATTACTTTATCCTATTTATCGGCAATTTCATGGATGCTTTTGCAGGGCCGCCAAAATAACATAATTATGAGACGGCGACCAATCAGATTCACGTAGTGCTATGAATCTAACCAATTTCCTTGACATTTTTTACACCTATAAATACTAAACTGCGGTTACAATTAATTTATCTCCTTGATATTTTTTCTCTTTTGTTTGTTTGTTTCTTCCTTTTCTCGAAAAGTATATTTGTTTTATTGATAACATTTTGTATTATCGAAATGTGCAATTATGTTTTCACAAATATTTCGTTATAAATTGGTAACTAATTTTAATATATTTATAATGTGAATATCATGTTTAATTTAGGTATAGAGCAGTATAAATTATATATGTTTATTTCAATTTAGACACGATAACTAATCAAAACTTTGTAACCAAACATAATATTATAATTTGATTACATTGTATAAATTATAATTGTAGTACATATATACTAAAACAATGTATTATTTTAATATAAGCAATTTAAATATCTCACTTTACAACTGTAAAAAGTATTTATAAAGTCTAAAAAGTTTCACAAAAATATTCTCAATTTATAATTAAAACATTTTAACTAGTTATATATTTATTCTGAGCTTTCAGCTCTTTGTCGTTGAATCTTCATCAGAATTATAGGTATCGCAAAATTATTCGTTAAAATATATAAGTTCAAAGATATATATATCTTTGAACTTATATATTTTAACGAATAATTTTATTAGACCTATAACTCTGATGAAGATTCAACGGTATATCTTTGAACTTATATTTTTTAACGAATAATTTTACTACACCTATAACTTTGATGAAGACTTGATGATAAAGCGCTGAAATCTCAGAAGAAATATATAACTAGTTAAAATATTATAATTATAAACTGAGAATGTTTTTGTGAAACATTTTAGACTTTATAAAGACTTTTTATAGTTGTAAAGTGAGATATTTAAATTGTTTATAATGAAATAATACATTGTTTTAGTATACGTACTACAAATACAAACATAATATTGCCAACCACATTTTAATTGGCAGCAGTTTTTTCGTGTGCATGTCACTAGATTAACTAACTCTTTTCTCTACAAAAAATTTGCTTACGAGTGCATTATGAAAATGGTAACATACTGCACAGTGTTGTGAACTCAGATTTTGCCGTATCCCTACTAACTGCTCAAAATGTCTCTACACTCACGATAAAAGTACCCACCTTAGTGAAAAATCAAAACAAAAGATTAAAAAATAACAAAACCCATGCAAAATCCTATAAAAATTTCTTTTTAAAGTACTGTAAAAAAAGTCCCCAGAAATTCAAAATCCGTCGCTACATTCTAAATAAAATTGTAAAAAGTCCATATGTGTACAGACAAATTCCACAATCAACAACACTAGTACTGCACTCGAGCCTACTTGTTTTGCTTGGACGACTTGCAACAATTGTTTCCAGTTTTTGCCATTTTTGGTGTTTGCTTACTTTTTTATCCATAACCACGACGTTGACATGAAACAATTGTTTCGAGTTTTTGCCCTTTTTGGTGTTTGCTTACTTTTTTATCCACAACCTTTCAGCACCAGTAATTGCAGTGTATTATACTGCTATCAACCACAGTATTGCGATTTTTTAAATATTGAATTTATGGATAGTTGAAGAATTTTGAAAAAGTATATGTGAAGATAAATAATATAGTTTTAGCAAACCGGAAAGAAAAGAAGAGTGGAAGATCTTACCTGCTAGTTCTCGAGGACTTAAATTCCCATTTTTATGATGTGAAGAGGATTCATGGGCAAGTAGCAAGTTGTAGGATGCCAAATGAAGTTCTTCACCAGCTTCTATATCACGCAAGACTTCTAAGTAAATCTGAAAACAATGATATCGTTATTAATACAAATATAATGTTTATACATTTAAAAAATATTATATACAATATATATGTATGTGTGTGTGTGTGTGTGTGTATGTGTGTGTGTTAATGTGTAAAGGAAATTGTTGCTTGCCTTGAAATATCCAAAAATAACATTTCTTTTCATGTTACACTGTTAAAAATTTCTGTAAATTTAATGTAAATATTTATCCAGAGTCTCCGTAAATTTACAGTAATTCTTAGTTAAAAGTGAATAATCAAGATTCTCAATCTTTATTCTGTATTTTTACCAAGTTTTATTATTTAAATTTTTAATTAAAATTAAAAATGGCTGTTTCTTCTTTAGAAAAAGTATTCTAAGTCCGAAATATATTCTCACCAATAATTAATTAAATGAATATTAGTTATTAACATGAATGTATAAAATAAGTTTTTTAACATCTCCGTTTATTTTGCTCTGTAATTTTACGTAAGACTTAAGATAATAGATTACACAGAGTTTTCTGTTGAAATTTTTAACAGTGTATAAGCCTATAGTACTTATAGTAATTTTCACATACTGAATGTAGAATATATATATTCAACGTGTTACTAAATGTTAAAAGAAAAAAAAAATAATCAAGAGGGAAAAATTAATTAATTATTAATTAATTCTGTAAAAATACAGCATAAAGATAAAAAATCTCGGTTACTTACTTTTAACTAAGAATTACTGTAAGTTTACAGAGACTGTGTATAAATATATCAGTAAATTTACAGAAATTTTTACAGTGTTTTCTCATAAGTGAATAAAAACTCAAAACTTTTAGTTACATCAGTGCGTTTGTGTATAAATGTTGCAGTATACAAATTCATTTAAAAAATTATGTTTTCTTGTTTTAATATATAATCGCTTGAAAAAAAAAAAAATCTGCTTCTATTCTTTAATATTGTTGATACTGATATATAATTTATCGACCAGACCCATAAAAAAAAAACATTAAAATGATATTTTCTGCTATTTTCAAAACAGATAATATCATGATATCATTACTAATGTAAACGTTTCTCTTTGTAGATTTAAAATACGTTTGATGATAAGTATTTTCTTATTGAAATTGTGAGCGTTTTTCAAGCCTGATTGTCAGTTTTTGGAGAAACAAATTAGATTGACCTTTGGTCAGTACTAAGGTGTGCTTGAAACCCATACGTCTAGAACTGTCTTAATCGATTCATTCAATTTTCTTTTGATGGGCAGGTTGCTTAATAATTAAATAGGCCTTTCAAAAACCCAGCCCTCTGCCATGATTTTTCAGATGTAAGATATTAAACGCTTCATATAATTTATAGGTCAGCTGATTAAATTTTAATATTAATTTGTATGTATAACCGAGATAAATAGCTTAATTTATAAAAAGTTCTTTTTTTTTTTTTAATACATTTGATTAATTACTCATTATTAACAAGTGGCCTAAATAAATCGTCCACAAGCAAAATTATTACATCTTTATTATAAAAAGTTATCTTTATGTACGCACAGACATATATATATACATATACTGATATTAGTTTTTTTTTTTTTTTTTTTCCTTCTTCGACAGAATAAGATTTTAAATTTCGTTACATATTATATAAATAAATAAATTAGACACAAAATTATGTTTTATAGATAACTTTTTACAAACATCTTCAAAAGTAAATAGAAATCTGTGAAAAAAATGTTGTAACAAATACATGGAGAGAAAAATTATTTTGCTTCAAATTCTGCATAGTTCAAACCATGTAAATGATAAATTTATCGCCAATAAAAAAAGCCAGGTCGACACGTAAACACAGGTCGACATGTAAAATTTTGATTTTATAATTTTGACT
This sequence comes from Salticus scenicus, assembly GCA_963930645.1. Taxonomy (NCBI): domain Eukaryota; kingdom Metazoa; phylum Arthropoda; class Arachnida; order Araneae; family Salticidae; genus Salticus; species Salticus scenicus. The sequence continues at coordinate 125,124,718 of OZ005654.1, forward strand.
GATCTTTATGTTTTTTGGTATGCTGAAACCGAAAATGAAGTCAGTTTTTCTCTATCGCGTACAGATTTTTGTCAATACAGGGTGCCTACCTATATAATTTCTTCCATTTTCTCTCCACCAATATAATTATATGGTAAGTTTTATAGTATGTTTTCGTGATTAATTAATTATGGATACCCATTGTTGTAGTAGCGCAACACTAGTGCGACGTAAAAACATACCAACCAACCAACCAACCTATTGTTATGATGGTATATGTAAGAAATTGAGTCGGTAAGCACCCTGTATTGGTAAAAATCTATACGTGAAAGAGAAAAATGGGTAACACTTTTTGGTTTCAGCGCATCAAAAAACATAAAGTTCAGCTAAAATCATCAAATAATATTTTGTCAACTTCAATTTTGTAGGCCTGTGTAATCTAAGTTTAAAATATTAACAAACGTCATAAGCAACTACGAATTTTTCATCTACGCTCAAATCTCTGTTCGAAAATGTAATTAGCTTCTTGGTATAAGTCCAGTAGTGTCCCCACTGTCTTGTAATTTGCGAAAACCCATATTTATTATATCGTGTCAATTACTCTTCTAAAATTAGTTGGCCTATAGGCGGATTCTGCTCAGTTTCCCATCATATATTTGTTCTTAAAAATTTGTACTAAAAGAATTACTTTATTCATTTTAAGAGGAATTAAGTTTGCCGATCACTTGGCATGGTCGCAGAATTAAATGCTCCACTCACTTGGCTACCCTATCTCCTTTTCGATTCATTTATCTTATCTTAATTTGTTGTTTAATTTTGTCAGTGTCTGTTTCATATTACATTTTACATGCAACTCCATAATATTTCTTATCCAATAATCACCATAATGCAGGTTTATGTCAAATATTTCCCTATTCTTCCATGTTTAAAATTTTGAATAACATATGAAATTTTTAAAGTAGAATGTCCATATCATATGATGTTCATGCCAGTATTATCTATATAAATAAAGAGAAGTGTCTGTGTGTGTGTATGTCTGTCTGCGCTCTGGTGCTCACACTACTGATCGCAGAGCTACCAAATTTGGCATATAGGTACCTGGGACACCTCATCGAGATTTTTTCGAATTTCGAATTTGAATTTTTTAAATTAATGTTTTTCCGATTTTAAATATTGGCTTCTTTGTTTCATTTTTCATAGATTTATTCTTTTGCTTCAACCGTCTGCGTATCTTAGCAACGGCAATTACGCAACTTATTTTTATTTAATACGTTCATTTAAAGGCGAATTTTTTTTTTTTTTTAAATTTGTTATATTTATTGAAAATAAAATTTTAATGCAGTAGAAAAAAATTAAGTATGATGGGTTTTAAATTTAAAAACGTATTTATAACAGTTATGTTTAATTTTTTATAGTAGAACTTCTTATTTTTCATTTTTTAATTAATTCCTTTAAAAGAAAAAACTTTTATTTATTCATTTTTTTTATTTATTCATTTTTTTTATTTACTGTATTTATCGGGGAAAATGGTATATGATACATAGTAATAAGTATTAAATTGCTTAAAATTTATTTGTTTATATATATATAATCTACTTTTTATTTAATTTTATTACATTGGTCGGAATCAAATCATAATATAGTGTAAATAGCATGGGCTATAAAATACATGGTTCAAAACTAAAATATATATGCTGAGATACAGTCATCTTTAAAATCGTAGTTCTTAAATAGTAGCAGATCCCCCCTGTCGTCGATAAATATCCAGATTGAAGTGCCCGGGAAAGATCTCCCTGCAGGCATAGGAGACCTGGGCCGAATTCTGGTCAAACGCCACAACTTTACGATAACCAGCTCACAAAGTGGGAGGGATTGCGAGAGAAAAGGGGAAAGCACTGAAGTTAGTGATTCAAGCCAAACGGAGTTGATTTCCGCAACTGCTGACGTCAGGAAAATAAGAAAGGGAAAATTCGAAGAAAATATTCGAATTTCATTCAGATATTGTTCGTTTTTAACCAATCAGAATCCGTATACAGTTTTAAAGGGACGACCATATGGTTTGCTTCTATTTGTTTTTATCGTAACTTATTTTGGTTTCATTCATATTAACCATTAACGATGTGTACATCAAATAAGCATGAAAGCCTTAACTAATTCCCCAAAAAATTATAATAGGAAGAACAATTAAATAATAATAATAGCAATAGGTTTTATTATTTTCGTTTTATAAAAAGGGGGAAAAAATAGAAAAAAGAATAATCATTAAATAACCATCTGTGCGTCTGATTTCTATAAACTTTCATTTTATTACTTTTACGTAAAAAAAAGTGGGGGGGGGGGGGGATATAAGAAAGCATAATAAACATTAAATAACCGTTTGTACGTACGATTTCTATAATTTTATGGCATAATATGATGATATGGTATATTTATAACACAAGTTAATACTATAAACTTATTATATTTTCAGATGAAATGCTGTTATTTTATTTTATTTTTATAAATTAAAAATAGATCCCTCCCCCCCCCCCCCCCCAATCTTTTCCAAATTACATAAATATCTAATGCTTAGTTTTCAATTAAAACGAAATTTGCAGATTCAGTTCAGAAATTTATTTTCAATAAAATAAAATTATATTCATCATATTGTAAAATGATTTATAATTTTCCAGTTTGTGAGTATGTCCTTTTATTATGTTCTACGACAAAAAATAAATAAATAAATAAATAAATAAATAAATAAAAAAAAAAATAATAATAATAATAATAATAAAATAAACAAATTTGTAAGCAGAAAAATAGTATTTATAAAATTTGTGTACTTTTCATTTTATTAATTATTATTTGTAGTAAAAGCATTAAGATTTAATATGTTCTTGTGTTGATTTTTTTTAAATTAAATGAATATTTTTTGCAGAGCATTAATCTGAAAAAAAAAAAAAAAAAAAAAAAAAAAAAAAAAAGATTTTGAATATAAAATATTATCAAAGCTGTATTGTAAAATGTTTTCAGTATTTATTATGTTTTATTATGTTTACAGTTTGCAAAGTAATTTTCAAGATAAGACAAACTTTATTAACATCAATTCATTATTTTAAAAATTCTGATTTGTTTTATCATTACTCCAAAATTTTATGGGTAATTCATATTCTGATATTATTCATAAAAACCAATAAGAGAAAGATTTTTTTAAATTCTTTTTTTCTATATTATTTTTAGCTGTTACCAAGACATAAGTTAAAAAAAAAAATCGTTAGATTGGGATTAATTTATAAAAGTATATTAATAATTTTATTATTTTATAAAGTTAATTATAGTTTTTCGAATGCAGGCATTTAAAGCATTTAAAAATATAAACATATAAATGCGAAAACATTACAAAAATAAGAAAGAGATAAGAAAGAAAGAAAGAAATTTTTTTTGCTTGCTGCCTTAGAATAAAATAAAATAAGAAATAAAAATAAAAATAAATAATAATTTAATTTAAGTCAATTCTTAGTATAAAGTAAAATTGTTCACGCACAAAGAAGAAAATAAAAAAGACATAAAAAGTTTTATAACTAAGTTTCAAGAAAAACCAAAATAGGTCTGATTAAATTCCTTAGCTTAACTAATGCTTCAAATATTCATCTATATGGAGATGATTATATAAATATTCAGTAAACTGTCGAGGGAACAAAACTAAATTAATACGAAATTAATTAATTAATAAAATAAATAAATAAAAGATAATTTTAAATAATAGATGTAGATTTGAAGCAAACAGCTATTTCTTTAGTTAGTAATAAGAGACATTACTGTGAAATACATGAATAATACTTTGAAATTTGTCTTATCATGAAAAATATGTTATGCAAACACTAACAACAATAAAAAATACTGAAAATATTTCACATACCTGTATTTTAACTACGTTTCATGAACTATCTTTTCAACTGAAAAAGGTTATCTTTAGCTTTACGTGTATCCTTTTTTTCTTTCTTTTTTAATCAGAAGAAATATATATTTTAATAATAGTATTAATTATCTTCAATCAATACTACTTATAGAAATCTCAGAGAGTACACAATTTACCAAGCGCTTTGCACGTTTGTAATGGCCGCCATTGCTCTTACAAGAGTGTTACGATAGCTTTCTACTGGCCGCAAATTGAGCCACGTGACAATCGCATCTGCGAGAGAAGAATGTTGTGATTGTTTGACCTGACTAGGAAGATTCGTTTTCGTCCGCGACTTTGCGGTAAAAACGCAGGTGCGAGCCGTAAGTGTTTGGCTGGAATCTGGGCCCTAGATCTGATGCAGAGCGGGCGGGAAAAGAGCTGCCGTAGACAGCGGGTACCCGAAGCAAGGTTTGGTGCAATTTCAGTTTCTTTCTTTTTTTTTTTTTTTTTTTTGTCTATAATGCGGCGTAAAAAAATAAATATTAATTCAATTCTTTCGAAAATTCGTTTAAATATAGTGACCAGCGAAGCGGGCGTAGCCTGCTAGTAAATAATATTTTAAAAATCGTCTAATACCTCTTTGCGATGAAACTTATCCTCATAACACACTTTTTCGGTTTTTTTTTTTTTTTTTTTTTTTTTTTCTCTCTCTATTCTTCTTTGTTAGAAAAACGTAAATTTTCAACAACTTACGAAAATTTCAAATTAGAATGTTGAAAAGTACTATGATTTTTAACCAGTGTCATAAGTAATATTTTAAAACTGGTTCCATCACATTGATATTTGATTTTCGGATTACTCACATCTCAAAACGCGCCAAAAACGTCATAGCCCAGTTCAAAAATTTTCACGAATACGTATGTTTTGCATACATATAGTACTATGGAAAACTAATAATCTGAAATTTGATAAGTTTTATCAAGCCTACACATAGATACGGGAGCATAAATCCATTTGGTTATTTTGCACTAATGGCGAATGCTACCGAAATAATTATATAATATAAATATTAATAATAAAATATCAGAAAATAATATTAATTTTGCCGATATTTTTGATGCTTTCACAGTTGGTATCAACTTACTTTTCTGAATTCCTGAATTTTACTTTTCTTAAATAAAAAGAATTATTTTGTCAAGAGATAGAGTGGTTTCAACCTGTTTTTTGCACTCGAAGACACTTGACAAGGATAAATAACACTTATGCAGTATAATAATTATCAAAATATTCATAAAATTTGAAAAAAAAAAAAAAAATATGCCTAATTTCAAAGCAGAAATATAAATTTTCATCTCCATCACAGAAATTTAGCGTATCAAATCAAAAATGGACATTTCTTAAATATTTCCTAATCATGGCCGAAATCTGCAAACTATACTTAGAATCATAAATTCAATTAGTTTTTCATCATAAAAAGCCCTAAATATTAGGTGCACCAGAAAGTTCTATCAATTTAATTTAGAAACTTGACACCAGAAATAAATAAATAAATAATTGTCATTTTATTAGTTCAAAACCATAGGACTTTCCTGGACACTTAATATTTAGGTAGACTATCACCCAATATTATAAATTTATCATAATAGAAAGACCTAAATATTTAGACAGGCTATATTTTAAGACACGATTATTGGCATATCAGCCATGTTATCTAAAAATCTCTCCGTTTAGCAAATCGATAGACAGAAGGCAGAAATTCTTTTCAATCCATAGCGCGGCGGTTATTTTGGCCATGTAATTGATAAATATCAGATGAATGTTTTATTCAGGAGTTGCATCTACTAATGAACAGCTACTGCAAATGTTTTCAGTGCTTTGAGGGAGGTCGTATTGTAATTAATTGCTGAAATTTATCAAGCACATGTTTTCGGGTGAATTAGTGGCAGACCTAGATGAAACGAAACCTACTGTATAATTAAATAAGAGAGACGTTAATTCTGCATGATGGGGCTGTTTGTTTCGGCGGAATCATTTCATTGGCTTCTGATCGGCTATCCTCTTTAACACTTTAATATTCACTGCATGTTTGGTTTTGAACATTGCTGAACTATTTTCAAAAAAGACTCTTTAAAAGAAACTTTAGTTTTTGAGATTTTTTTTTTTTTTTTTTTTTTTTTGGTTTAAAACGTCTATGAATTAACCTGATTAAATTCGAATTATAATTTTTTTAAATAAATAAATAAGTTTTTAATTAAACACGGTAAATTGTAAAGATTCACAACAGTTGTTTCAGGTAAAAAAAAAAAAAAATAGCACGGCTCTTCACCAGACAAAAATTCTTGGTACGAGTTCATTTTCCAAGCAGCAAAGTATACTCACGCCTATTAATAAATTTAAATGGACATCATCGTTTGGTTTCCTCTGAAACGTCATTTGTTAATATTTTGACTGGTGTTGATATCTACCGAACAGAGAAAAAATTAAAATTTAAATATCGATTAAAACAAGGGAGAAATATTGAAAAATTGTCGCATAAATAAATGTTAAATACTTGGTTTCAGTGGTTAACCTGAATTACATAAATTCATAAAAATTACATAACCTGAGTTACAGAAATAATACTTAGATTATAATTTAGTCTGATTAGATAAGTTTTCTTTAAATTGAATATCGTCGTACATAACAAATACATTTGAGTATATTTCGGAAAGTTATTTAAAAATTTCGCCCAATCAAAAATCCACGCGGGATTTATTCGACTGTTTATAAATTTATTAATGGATTTCAAACAATAAACTGTTTTTAATGCTTCATAATGAAGTACATTTCTTGGAACTTGTCTATAAAACTCTGTAAAAGGAATCATGAGCTTTAAAAGTTTATATAATTAATTATAAACTGGGTGTTTTGATAAAAAATTATAATTTGATCGCAATTAACAGTGAAATGTATTATTTGTTTTCAAATGTATTTGGTTCGGTAATTAAGAAAAATTCCAGTAATGAATAAAGTGATTTTACTATTTATAAATCTAATAATTTGATTCAAAATTGAAAAGTCAAACAACGAACAATGAAGGTATTTTAAATGAAATAAATTTATTGTTCATAGATTTTATCTTGAGTTATAAATCTGTTTGTAAACATTTTTTTTTTCTTTATTATTATTTTTAAATACCTACCTTTAGTATCTAGTATGTATTTTAATTTGGTAGCGGACTTTACAGTTAACGGAAAAGAATTAATGTTATAGAAGATAAATCTTTTAAACTACGGATGGATGTGCAAAAATAATTTTTTAAATAATTTTTTTAACTGAGAAGTGTAGTCTTTTTTTTAAGTGAGAAATTTTTTTTTTTTTTTTTTTTTTTTGTGAGTAGTACCATTAAAAACAATGGAAATAAAAAAGTTCTTACAGTAGTTTTGCGATATTTTTCTTTTGTTCTATGGTATTGAGGTATTAAAAAATTGAGGTTCTATTGTTTTAAGTTGTTCGCTCATAGCCCATTCT